>OY740818.1:6553758-6566258 GCA_963514005.1 Raja brachyura
CAGTGAATCACTTTTGTTTGCATGCGATCCATCATCAGACCAGAGTATACACAAGAATAATTGGTGGGGCAGCGGTAGAGTTGCTGCCAGGCAGCTCCAGGCACCCGGGTTCCATCCTGACTACGGGTGCTGTCTGTACCGGAGTTTGTACGTTCTCCCCGTGACCGCCTGGGTCCCCTCCCGGATGCTCCGGTTTCCTCCCACTTCCCTAAGATGTGATGAAGATAGACACAAAGTGCTGGAGCAACTCAGCGGGACAGGCAGCATCTCCGGAGAACAGCAATAGGGGATAATAGTCAAGTCAAGTCACTTTTATTTCTATAGCACATTTAAAAAACAACTCTCGTTGGCCAAAGTGCTTCACATTGGTGGAGGTACTAACGTTATTCAACAGTGGTTCATAGATTAAGTACATACATAAATACATACATATAGCCGTCCCTCAGAGGACGTCAAAAAAGGCTTGGGAGTAAAGGTGGGTTTTAAGTCTCGACTTTTGAGTCGATGGAGGGGGCAGTTCTGATGGGAAGAGGGATGCTGTCCCACAGTCTAGGAGCTATAACCGCAAAGGCGCGGTCGATCGCCCCTGAGCTTATGCCTAGACCGCGGGATGTTCAGTAACCCCAAGTCGGCTGATCTGAGGGACCTGGAGGTGGTGTGGTGGGTGAGCAGACTTTTAATGTAGGTGGGGGCGAGCCCGTTAAGGGCTTTGTAAACATAAAGGAGGATCTTGAAATTTATTTCAAAGACAATAGACATTAGGTGCAGGAGTTGGCCATTCGGCCCGTCGAGCCAGCACCGCCATTCAATGTGATCATGGCTGATCATCCACAATCAGTACCCCGTTCCTGCCTTCTACCCATATCCCTTGTCTCCGCTATCTTTAAGAGCTCTAACTATCTCTCTTGAGAGCATCCAGAGAACCGGTCCTCCACCGCCCTCTGAGGCAGAGAATTCCACAGACTCACCACTCTCTGTGTGAAAAAGTATTTCATCATCTCCGTTCTAAATGGCTTACCTCTTAAACTGTGGCCCCTGGTTCTGGTCTCCCCAAACATCGGGAACATGTTTCCTGCCTCTAGCATGTCCAAACCCTTAATAATCTTATATGTTTCAATAAGATTTCCTCTCATCCTTCTAAACTCCACAGTGTACAAGCCCAGCCGCTCCATTCTCTCAGCATGTGACAGTCCCGCCATCCCGGGAAATAACCTTGTGAACCGACGCTGCACTCCCTCAATAGCAAGAATGTCCTTCCTCAAATTAGGGAACCAAAACTGCACACAGTACTCCAGGTGTGGTCTCACTAGGGCTCTGTACAACTGCAGAACTGTTTCGGGTCGTATCTGAAGTAGGGTCTTGACCGGAAATGTCATCTATTCCTTTTCTCTAGGGGTGCTGCCTGACCCGCTGAGTTGCCCTTCTTCAGATTATTGGAGGGAGGGGAGAGGGGTTTGGGGGGGGGGGGGGGGGGGTTGTAACTGGAACCAAGGACAAGTCAGGGTCAGCAATAGATGACCTCGGGTAGGGAGGTTCCCTGATAGACTGATTGTTGGCTAGGAGGGGTGTGATTGCAAGCGGGATGCATAATAGTGAACTGTGGAACTGGTTCATGGACTTTTAGTGGAGGGGGAAGGTTAAGGGGAGAGGGAGGGAAGGGGAGTGTATGTAGCAGTTACTCCAGAGAAGCTGCCTGGCCCGCTGAGTTCCTCCAGCATGTTGTGCCTATCTTGGGTATAGAGTCATAGTCATAGAGTGATACAGTGTGGAAACAGGCCCTTCGGCCCAACCCGCCTACACCAGCCAACAATGTCCCAGCTACCCTAGTCCCACCTGCCTGTGCTTGGTCCATATCCCTCCAAACCTGTCCTATCCATGTACCTGTCTAACTGTTTCTTGAACGGTGGGATAGCCCCAGCCTCAACTACCTCCTCTGGCAGCTTGTTCCATACACCCACCACCCTCTGTGTGAAAGTTACCCCTCGGATTCCAATTACATTTTTTCCCCTTCACCTTGAACCTCTGTCCTCTGGTCCTCGACTCCCCTACTCTGGGCAAAAGACTCTGTGTGTCTACCCCATCTATTCCTCTCATGATTTTGTACACCTCTATAGGATCTCCCCTGCTGGTATACACCAACATCTGCATTTGCTTGTTATTCCAAAGTGGTGCTGGTGTCTAGGTGAACTGGCCTCTGTAAATTGTCCCTAGTGAGCAGTGGGATAACTAGTGTGAGCGGGTGATCGTTGGTTGGAGGACAGGGTTGGCCGAGGGGCCCGTTTCCGCGCTGTATCTCTAAACTAGTGTGCATGCAAACACGGGAGGGTGCTTTTGTGAGTGGATGCTGTGAGGTTTCGTGATGATCTGTGAACCAGCTGTGCTCCATGCAGGAAGTTAAATCCTATTGCCCTGCCTCCACTATCGACCCCTCCCTCCCCCCCCCGGCAGCTCACGGTGTGGGGAGCACGTCCACACATAACCACTCAGGCAACACGACATCCCCTGGGGAGCTGGTGCTGGGCCTAAAGGCCTTGCTAAAGGCACCCCGCGATCTGGCGTGGGGAGACGGGGGGAGGGGGAGAACAAAAAGGGGGAGCTGGCGTGGATATTGTGTATACTTTGTAACATTGTCGGTGCCCTTTGTGTGGCCGCTCTTTGCATACCCATGTGACAATAAAGTATTTATTCGTTAGATGTGACACACGCCCGATGTTACATGATGCATGCAGTGAGCTGCCGGAGGAGGTAGTTGAGGCAGGTACTATCACACGGTGGCACGGTGGTGCTGCCTCACGGCGCCGGAGACCCGGGTTCCATCCTGACTACGGCGGCTCTCTGTTTGAGTTTGTACATTCTGCTCACACGTGACCTGCGTGGGTTTTCTCCGGGATCTCTGGTTTCCTCCCAAACTCCAAAGACGTACAAGTATGTAGGTTAATTGGGTTGGTAAATATGAAAAAAAGTGTCCCTAGTGTGTGTAGGATGGTGTTAATGTGCGGGCATCGCTGGTTGGCGCGGACCCGGTGGGCCGAAAGGGCCTGTAGCACTAAACTAAATTAAAAACTAAACTGGTGAAACATGAAGTAACATGAAAGGTGATGACACAAAGGCATCTATCTACTGAGAGAGTAAAGCCAAGGTAACTACAAACTAGGAGTCTGAAGAAGGGTCCCCGACCCAAAACGTCACCTTTCCTTTTTTTCCAGCGATGCTGCCTGACCCGTTGAGTTACTCCACCACTTTGTGTCTATCTTCGCCATTAAAACAGCACCTGCAGTTCCTTCCTACACATGTAGCTGCAAAGTAGTTGCACCTGGTATAGAAGGAAGTTCGGCATGTGCCCGGCAATCCTCGCCAGCTTCTACAGATGCGCGGTGGAAAGCATTTGATCAGGACGCATCACAGCAAGGTTTGGGAACTACTCCATCTAAGACCACACACAAATGCAGAGAATTGTGGACGCAGCCCAGACTATCACACAAACCAACCTCCCCGGTCACTCCCTCTTCATCCCCTCTCCCATCAGGAATGAGGTACAGAGGCATGAAAACGCACACCTCCAGATTCAGAGGCAGTTTCGTCCCCGCTGTTATCAGGCAACTGAACCAAGCGGTCCTGACCTCCCATCCACCCCATTGGAAACACTCAAACTATTTTAAATCGGACGTTGCAAGATTTTATCTTACAGGATACGCTTTTTCCTGTATCAGTACACTGTGAATATAGACACAAACTGCTGGAGTAACTCAGCGGGTCAGGCAGCAGCTATGGAGAAAATGAATAGATTATGTTTAGGGTCGAGACCCTTCTTCTGACAGGGAGAGGGAAACTAGGAAAGATGAAAAGATGCAAAGCACAAATTAATGAAAGGTTTGAAAAGAAAAAATCAGAGCCAGCAATGATGATCAAGGAAATGTAGAGCCCACAATGGTCCATTGTTGGCTGTGGGGAAGGTGATACAAAGAGTGAAACTAAGCAGGACGACAGCGAAACTAGTACGATGATTAGGGCGGGTGAGGGACGGAGGGGAGAGGGGATGCGACGGTTACTTAAAGTTCGAGGAATCAATATTCATACCGCTCCCCAAGCGAGATATGAGGTGGTGTTCCTCCATTTTGCGTTGGGCCGCACTCTGACAGTGGAGGAGGCCCAGGACAGAAAGGTCAGAGTGGGAATGGGAGGGAGAGTTGAAGTGTGTGGCAACTGGGAGATCAGGTAGGCCCACTGTGGGAGGTTTGATAGTAAAGATGTATAGTCTTTCAGCTGACTGGACAGCACGCAACAAAAAAGCTTTGTACTGTACCTCGGTGCACATGATGATGCTAAAGGAAACTAGATCTAAATAGCTGGTGAAGCTGACCAGTCTGTGGGGCCCTGCTTCAAGTATGGAGTGGGCTGATTGTCTCGAGTGCAGCTAAAAGGATCTATTGAAGGAAATAGCTTGGTGATAAATTAAGAGCATTTCAAGAGTAATGTAAATATATCTTCCAGCTCTCCTCCGCTTGACAAAAAAGACAAGGAACAAATCCTTTCCTTCCAGTTCCCGCATGTGTTTCAAGCATTAGACTCGCTGGCCTGCTTGAGGGCTGAATGAACAGAGAGAGCTAGTTCGGATCAGTTGCCAGATCTCTCTCTCTCTCTCTCCCGCGGCCCGGGGCATGATGTAATGTCCTGTTCCCCGCGCTCCCGACACTCCCATAAATCTAGCTGTCACTGAACGATCCCGTCTATTGACGTGTGGAGAATGTGCAGAGCTGGGATATGAAACTGCCGGATAGATTCCTGGTTTGTGCAAAAAGTTAGTAGTTGTAAGGGCCGGACATTTATGATGTGGAATCCACATTATACTGTGGACGGCCTGATTGTAATCATACGAACCATTCTATCACCAACTAGAAAGCAGTCCTGAGCTAACATCTACCTCATAGGAGACCCTCGGACTATCTTTAATCGGACTTTACTGGGCTCTATCTTGCACTGAACGTTATTCCCTTTATCACGTATCTGTACACTGCGGACGGCTCGATTATAATCATGTATAGTCTTCCCGCTGTGAAAGTGGGATAACATAGAACTAGTGTGGACGGGTGATCGATGGTTGGCATGGACTTGGTGGGCCGAAGGGCCTGTTTCCATGCTATATCACTAAGCTAAACATGTGAATATAGAATTATAAAGCTGTAGAAATAGTCATTGTTATACAGTGTGGAAACAGGCCCTTCGGCCCGACTTGCCCTGTCCCATCTACACTAGTCTCACCTGCCTGTGTTTGGCCCATATCCCTCTAAACCTGTCCTGTCTAAACATTGCGATAGTCCCTGCCTCAATTACCTCCTCCGGCAACTCGTTCCATACACCCACCACCTTTTGTGTAAAAAAAAAGTTGACCCTCCGATTCCTATTAAAGCTTTCGCCCCCTCACCTTAACCCTATGTCCTCCAGTTCTCAATTCGCCTCCTCTGAGTACATTTACCCGATCTATTGCAGACGGAGGTACAGGGGTGTTTCGGCCTATTGGATTTGTGCAGGTTCTTTAGTGGAACCTGATAACTGTGTCATTCTCCTTGTGGCCTGATGCCTTCAGGGATTTGTTGCTCTGTCGTGGTGTGTTCGACATATGCAGGGCATCCCCAGTGAGAGAGGGGAGAGAGATCTCACAGCATTTCTGTTCCCAACTAGTCTGGAGAAAAGCGTCAGTGAGAACAACACTGGAGGATAGAAGGTGGACAAAAATCCTGGAGAAACTCAGCGGGTGCGGCAGCATCCATGGAGCGAAGGAAATAGGCAACGTTTCGGGCCGAAACCCTTCTTCAGACTTGAGGATGGAAATACCTTGGTTCATTATTGTCACGTGTACCGAGGTACAGTGGAAAGCTTTTTTGTTGCGGGCTATCCAGTCAGTGGACAGACTATACATGTTTACAACCCAGCTGCCTACAGTGTACAGATGCAGGATAAAGGGAATAACGTTTAGTGCAAGGTGAAGTCCGAATGATGATAGTCCGGTTGTCTCCCATGAGGGAGGTGGCGGGTCAGGACCGCTCTCTTGTTGTTGACGGTATTAATATGGACCCTGATAATAATTCCTTGCATTAACTCCATCTACACTTCTTGCTGCCTCAGCATAATCGAGGACCAGCCTCTAACCTTGCCCATTGGCAATTAACAGAGGGCCAATTAACCTACAAAGCTGAACGTCTTTGGGATGTGGGAGGAAGCCGGAGCACCCGGAGGAAACCCACACGGTCACAGTGAGAACTGGAATCCTGGCGTGGATACTGTGTAACTTTATACGTGCCCTTTATGTGGTGATTGTTTGCATACCTCGGGCACTTAAGCAAAGAATTTCACTGTGACTTCATTCATTCATTTATTCAACGTGCAAACTCCACACAGACAGCAGCCGAGGTCAAGATCAAACTGTATGATTCTGTGCTCTCTGACTCAATGAAGTTGTGCTTCAACATATAATCGGGAGATCCTCCCATATGTGTGCTCTAGTTATGGACTCATGGACATGTGGACCCACTGGCAGCAGCTCAGCCAGTGTTGTGTGGGAAGAGGCATTGGTTTGAAGTCTGGATGGATCGAGAATGGTGGCGCAGCGGTAGAGTTGCTGCCTCACAACGCCAGAGACCCGGGTTCGATCCTGACTGCGGGTGCTGTCTGTACGGAGTCTGCACGTTCTCTCGTGACTGGCGTGGGTTTTCTCCAGTTTGCCCCCACCCTCCAAAGACCTGTAGGTTTGTGGTCCAATCGGCTTGGTGAAATTGTAAATTGTCCCTAGTGCGTGTGAGATAGTGTTAGTGTGCGGGGATCGCTGGTTGCTATGGACTCGGTGGGCCTAAGTGCCTGCTTCTGCACTGTATTTCTAAAATAAAATTAAACTTGGCTCCGTAACTTTGATCAATCCTTTGGGTGGATTCCCCTGTTGTACGGGGGGGGGGGGGCCTCCTTCATGAATAAAGACATTAATACGGCCCCTTTCTTGATCCTTGGACATTCCCAAATACTCAATAGACAATGAAATATTAACTATTAAGTAATAATGTATGGAACTTGGCAGCCAGTTTACACAAGCTCCCAAAAATAGCAGGGAGAAGCCAGGACATCTGTTACTGTGATTGAGTAAATAGCCAAGACATCCGGGCAAATCATCCCCGCTCCTCAGACTAGTTTCACTGCATCTTGTTTTGGGTGGACAGTGCCAGTTAGCAGATGGCACCTCCAGTGAAGTCTCCCAATGCAAATTGAACGCTGGTTTTGTCTGAAGAAGCGCCTCGACCTGAAACGTCACCCATTCCTTCTTGCCAGGGATGCTGCCTGCCCGGCTGAGTTACTCCAGCATTTTGTGCCTATCTTCGGTGTAAACCGGCATCTGTAGTTCCTGCCTACACATTTCATCTGGTTTAGTTTAGTCTAGAGATAGTTTCCAGCGTGGAAACAGGCCCTTCGGCCCACAGTCGGTGCCGACCTGCCATCCCCGCACCCCAACACTATCCTACACACACTAGGGGACAATTTACAATTTTAGCGAGGCCAATTAACCTACAAACCTGTACGTCTTTGGAGTGCGGGAGGAAACCGGATCATCCGGGGAAAACACACACAGGTCACAGGGAGAACGTGCAAACTCCGAACAGACAGCACCCGTAGTCGGGATCGAACCCTGGTCTCTGGTGCTGTGAGGCAGCAACTCTACCGCTGCACCACCGTGCCACCCTTTTCTTGTAGTTCAATGCAAGTTTCAAATCGTCTACTTGATGAGTGGCAACAGTCCTATCCACAGAACCGTAGCTGCCTTTTGTTTAGTGAGCAGCATGGTGCAGTTCCAGAAACCCGGTTCGATCCTGACTACGGGTGCAGTCAGATAGAAGACAGAATGCTTAATGATACACTAGACTCATGATCCCAGCTTAATCTCAACTACACCAATGCCTCATAGACCAGCTTGGTAGTTCACGGTATATCTACCCAGGGTTGACCAGGACAAGGCACAGCGGTAGAGTTGCTGTCATACAGCGCCAGAGACCCCGGTTCGATCCTGACTACGGGTGCTGTCTGAACGGAGTTTGCACGTTCACCCTGTGACTGTGTGGGTTTTCTCCGGGTGCTCCAGTTTCTTCCCACACTCTAAGGACGTGCGGATTTGTAGGTCAATTGGCTTCTGTAAATTGTAAATTGTCCCTAGTGTGTGTAGGATAGTGCTAGTGTGCGGGGATCGCTGGTCGGTGCGGATTCTGTGGGCCTGTTTCCACACTGTAGCTCTAAATTCTAAAGAGCATTGCTCTGGTAGTTTGGGCTGTGTTGTCTAGATGAAAGCTGTCTGCTTCTAGAGCTCCCAGTCAGATCACTTTATAGAAAGCTCAGCTCTTTTTGTTTCAAGTCCCAGACTGAGATTGAGAATGAGTTCTCCCACAACTTTCCCAGTCGGTGCCGAATTGGGCACAGCGGGACTGGATGAACTAGAAAGAAAAGAATAACCAGTTATTGTGTAATTAATTCCTGCTTTTGATTAAAATGTCAGGGAAGGACTAGATTTTCATGGCCGGGGGGCCGGTATGTAGCATGCATCACAAAGAGTCCTTTGACTGACGGAGATTAGACGAGCTGAAGAGGTGAATTTAGTTCATGTCAACTTCACACCGACTTCACAAGATTCGAGATTCAAGCGAGTTTATTGTCATGTGTCCCAGAAAGGACAATGACATTCTTGCTTTGCTTCAGCACAACAGAACATAGTCGGCATAAATAAATACATAACAGAACAGCGTCACCATATACCATTGGATATATGTGGGTTATTAATGTTCAGAGTTTTGTTTGAGTTGAGTTTAATAGCCTGATGTCTGTGGGGAAGTAGCTATTCCTGAACCTGGATGCTGCAGATTTCAGGCTCCTGTACCTTCTACCTGAAAGCAGCGGGGAGATGAATGTGTGGCCAGGATGGGGTGGGTCCTTGATGATGCTGCCAGCCTTTTTGAGGCAGCGACTGCGATAGATCCCCTCGATGGTAGGGAGGTTAGAGCCGATGATGGACTGGGCAGTGGTCACAACTTTTTGCAGTCAAGAGGGTTTAATTGTCATATGTACTCAAAAAGGCAGCAAACATCATCAGAGACCCACACCACCCTGGCCACACTCTCGTTTCATCGTTGCCATCGATAGGAAGGTACAGGAGCCTGAAAACTGTAACGTCCAGGTTCAGGAACAGCTTCTTCCCCACAGCCATCAGGCTATTAAACACTACAATAAATAAGCTCTGAGCTCCGAACTGCAAAAGACTATTAATATTGCACTATATTTGTTCTTTATTGAACTTTTTATTTTTTTTCCGTCACCCATTATGCACAATATTTACGTATTCTGGTGTGTCGCAGCAATTAAGAATTTCATTGTCCCATCTGGGACATATGACGATAAAACGCTCTTGACTCTCGACTCTTGACGTGAGCCCCTTAGGTAGAGTGCATGTGGAGAGGATGTTTCCACTATTGGGAGAGTCTAGGACCAGAGGACACAGCCTCAGAATTAAAGGACGTCCCTTTAGGAAGGAGATGAGGAATTTCTTGAGTCAGCGGGAAATGAATCTGTGGAATTCATTGCCACAGAAGGCTGTGGAGGTTGTTAATGGATTTTTTTAAAAGCAGAGATAGATTCTTGATTAGTACAGGTCAAAATGGATGACATTGTCACTGTCTGAAGAAAGGCCTCGACCTGAAACGTCACCCATTCCTTCGCACCAGAGATGCTGCCTGCCCCGCTGAGTTACTCCAGCTTTTTGTGTCAATCTTCAGTATAAAGTGTCAGGAGTTACGGGGAGAAGGCGGGAGAATGGGGTTAGGAGGGGGAGATGGATCAGCCGTGGTTGAATGGCGTCGATGGGTCGAATGGCCTTTTTCTGCTCCTATCACTTATGAATTTAGGAGCATAACAGACCTTTAGGAGGAGACGAGGACTCCTCTCGGAGGCCGTGACCTCTGTTGGTCCGGCAAAATGGATAATTCAGAAAGGCTCTGACTGGAACTAAGGGTGTCAGAATATCGGTGGTGGACCTGTAATTGGATTCCAAGCCCCATGTGCTCTGGGGATGAAATGTGATGTCTTGCTGTCTAGTTGCGCGTCCGTTACTTTAGACTTTAGCCTTTAGAGATGCAGCATTGAGACAAGCCCGTGCCGACCCTGTACACTAGCTCTATCCTACACACTGTGGGTAATTCACACTTTACAGATGGTAATTGATCTACAAACCTGCACGTCTTTGGAGTGTGGGAGGAAACCGGAGCACTGGTGGAAAACCCACGCAGTCACACAGGGAGAACGTACAAACTCCGTCCAGACAGCACCCGTAGTCAGGATTGAACCGGGGTCTCCGCCGCTGTATGGCAGCAACTCTACCGCTGCGCCTTGTCCTGGTCAATCCTGGGTAGACTGACTGTGAGCTACCAAGCTGGTCTATGGAGCCGGCTAATGTGAGGCATTGCTGTAGTTGGGATTAAGCTGGGATCATGAGTCTAGTGTATTATTAAGCATTGGAACATACTGTCTTCTATCTGTCAATGTGCCTGTGCGCTGGAATTGTGATGTGTTTGGATGAGGCTTGCTGGTGTTAACATTACTGTCTGGAACATTCAGTTGGCTTCAAGGATCTGGAAACTCAACATATAAATAACTGTTGTTTGGCCTTGTAACAGTTTTCGGTTTTGAGAAATAGCGAAGAAACAGGCCCTTCGGCCCACCGAGTCCATGCCGACCATCGATCGCCCGCTCACATTAGTTCTACATTATCCCACTTTCTCATCCGCTCCACAAATTAACCCACAAACCCGCACGTCTTTGGAGTGTGGGAGGAAACGGGGGCACCCGGAGGAAACCCACACGGTCACACAGGGAGAACGTACAAACTCCACACAGACAGCAGCCGTAGTCAGGATCGAACCTGGGTCTCTGGCGCTGTGAGGCAGCAACTCTACCGCTGCACCACCAACCCACCCTCGTACCTTACTGTGTCTTAATGAATTGTAAAACATTATAATGGGGGAGATGAGAACAGTTTTGGTAGCGATGAATACTCTGGCTGGAGTTTGCGGGTCGTTTGGGATAAATCAGGTTTAAGTTGTAGAATCTGAGTAAATTAGGCATGGTTGGACCAAGCCAACAGTAACAGAGCTAACTGTTCTAGAGCATTCAGCAATGAGTCATTTTTTAAATTTCAAACATAAACCATATTCAGAATTAAAAACAAATATACAAAATATACTGTGTTTAATAAAAACATTTCAGATATTCTAAATTACACAAAAATGATGGGGAAACTCGGCGGGTGCAACAACATCTATGGAGTGAAGGAGATAGGCAACGTTTCGGCCCGAAACCCTCTATAGATGCTGCTGCACCCGCTGAGTTTCTCCAGCGTTTTTGTGTACCTTAGATTTTTCCAGCATCTGCAGTTCCGTATTAAAAACTCAGATATTCTAAATGTCTACACAGTGTCATACTCAGTATAGTTTGGAGATATAGCATGGAAACAGGCCCTTCGGCCCACAGAGTCCACGCCGACCATCGATCACCCGTTCACACTGGTTCTAAGTTATCCCACTTTCTCATCCACTCCCTACACACTAGGGGGAAATTCACAGAAGCCAATTAACCTACAAACCCGCACGTCTTGTAATGTGAGAATTGTACAAGGCATTGGTGAGACCAAATCTGGAGTATGGTGTACAATTTTGGTCGCCCAATTATAGGAAGGATGTCAACAAAATAGAGAGGGTACAGAGGAGATTTACTAGAATGTTGCCTGGGTTTCAACAGCTAAGTTACAGAGATAGGTTGAATAAGTTAGGTCTTTATTCTCTGGAGCTCAGAAGGTTAAGGGGGGACTTGATAGAGGTCTTTAAAATGATGAGAGGGATAGACAGAGTTGATGTGGACAAGCTTTTCCCTTTGAGAATAGGGAAGATTCAAACAAGAGGACATGACTTTAGAATTAAGGGACAGAAGTTTAGGGGTAACATGAGGGGGAACTTCTTTACTCAGAGAGTGGTAGCGGTGTGGAATGAGCTTCCAGTGGAGGTGGTGGCGGCAGGTTCGTTGGTATCATTTAAAAATAAATTGGATAGGCATATGGATGAGAAGGGTATGGAGGGTTATGGTATGAGTGCAGGCAGGTGGGACTAAGGGAAAAAAGTTGTTCGGCACGGACTGGAAGGGCCGAGATGGCCTGTTACCGTGCTGTAATTGTTATATGGTTATATGGTCTTTGAGACGTGGGAGGAAACCCACGCGGTCACGGGGAGAATGTCCAATCTCTGCGCAGACAACACCTGAAGTCGAGATCGAACCCGGGTCTCTGGCGCTGTGAGGCAGCAATTCTACTGCTACGCCACTTAAATCTGGGCGTATGTGTCTTCATACTTGCGTACCTCTTGCCCAAAAATAGGTTGTGTCTCCCCGTGTTCTCCGGGTGCTGCTGATTCCTCACACTCTCCAAACACATA
>OY740818.1:6568758-6616258 GCA_963514005.1 Raja brachyura
TTTGTTCTCTCTGAATCACCACAGGTTGAGAGGAGCGTTGATAGAAGTATATACAATTATGAGAGGCATAGAACGAATTCTATTCGGACAGTTGGAATTTTTTTCCCAGAATGGAAAAATCAAATACTAGAGGGCATTGTATTTATAGTGAGAGAGTCAACGATCAAAGGAGATGTGCAGAGGAAGTTTTTTTTTAACACGGGGTCATGAAGCAGTTACATCAGTGGCATTTTAAAGACTTTTGCATAAGTGTATGGATATGCAGGGAATGGAGGGATAAGGGTTATTTGTAGATAAGTGATGGTCTTGGCGTGTATGTTCGGCACAGGCAAAGGATGGCACGATGGCGCAGCGGGTACAGTAGCTGCCTTGCAACGCCAGACTCGGGTCCAATCCTGACCTCGGGTGCTGTCTGTGTGGAGTTTGCACGTTCTCCCTGTGACCACATGGGTTTTCTCCGGGTGCTCCGGTTTCCTCCCACACTCCAAAGACGTGCGGATTTCTGGGTAAATTGGCTTCTGTAAATTGGCCCTAGTGTGTAGGATAGAAGGAGAGTTGGGGGATTGTTGGCCGGCGTGGACTTGATGGGCCGAAGGGTCTGTTTCTGCGCTATATCTCCAAAACTGTGCACTAAAATCTAAAGTTATCGGTGCCCGCATGGAACAATGTCGGAGTGTCGGCCTCACCCGCCCCGACGTAGTGCAGCCCATGGAGTGCAGCAGCAGCGCCTCGCCCGTGGCCCCGTCGGTCAGCAGCCCGGCCACCTGTCCGACCTTCGGACCTTCGCTTACCACCGACACCACCACCCCTCCCTCTCATGGCCGATCATCGCCCGGGCCAAAACTCCTCAGCTGGCCCGCCGGCTGGGCTTTGTGTGCAGTTCAGCACCCGGGCCAACTCATCATTCACCTAGGCGAGTCGGCCAATGAATTGCCGTCGGGAGTTTGTCCCGTATTTTGACCTTTTGTCCCTTATTTGTGAGTGAGAAAGTTGGCGACTCTAAGCTTCTGCCACTGTGCTCCCTTCTAATAAAAGCCTTCTGCACAATCCTCATTCGAACTATGTACAGGAAAGAACTGCAGATGCTGGCTTAAGCCAAAGCGAGACACAAAAAGCTGGAGTAACTCAGCGGGTCAGGCAGCATCACTGGAGAAAGGGAACAGGTGACGTTTCTGGTCGAGACCCTTCTTTGTCTATTCCCTCTCTCCAGAGATGCTGTCTGACCCACTGAGTTACTCCAGCTTTTTGTGTCTATCTATCCCCAGTTAGAACTAGCCAGCTACTGGGAGCTGTGCAATGAACAGCCGGGACTTTAGTTTAGTTTAGAGATACTGCGTGGAAACAGTCCCTTCGGCCCATCGAGTCCGTGCTGACCAACCATGTCCGTACACTAACACTATCCTACACACACCAGGGACAATTTACAGTGCTCTTCTCCACTTGAATCTTGGTAATTCTCACTCTCGATTAAAAGTGCTGCTTTGATGATCTTCTGCTATAGATATTAATAGAGTCTGTTTCATAACTTCCTTTTGAAGTGATGTCAGTTCTTTGTGCAAAATGAGCTGCATAATTACACATTTTTAATGCTGGCCCACGAGAGATGAAATGGTTCTCACATGAACATGGGGAGAAGGCAGGAGAATGGAAGGCAGGAGAATGGATCAGCTTTAATTGAATGGCGGAGTAGGCGATGGGCCGAATGGCCTAATTCTGTCCTATCACATATAACCTTATGAAACAGGCCCTTCGGCCCATCAAGACCATGCCGACCAGTGATCCCCGCACATTAACACTATCCTACACACACATATGGGACAATTTTACTATTTTACCAAGCCAATGAACTTACAAACCTGCATGTCTTTGAAGTGTGGGAGGAAACCAGAGCACCCGGAGAAAACCCATAAGGTCACAGGGAGAACGTACAAACTCTATGCAGACAGCGCCCGTAGTCAGGATTGAACCCGGGTCTGTGGCGCTGTGAGGCAGCAACTCTACCGCTGCACCACCGTGCAGTCTTTGCTCGTATAGATCTTGCCTATTATGGGCCTTAATATTATCGCTGCTCAAACAGCCAAAAGTAAACATGCTCGGCAAACCTCCCCTTGGGATATTTTCCTTATTCCCAAAGATAAAAGAGTAAAATTCCAGGCCATTAAAATTCCAGCCCTCCCTTGCTTATAATCAGATGACCTCCGTTTTCTAAATTTGAGCACGAGCCAAGGTATCGACATTTCCTACATTACAATTGTAATAACATTTTAAAAGCACTTAATCGTCAGTGAAATATGGGTCCACCACGGATTTTCCGGCACCCTTGGTTCCAGAGCCTTGCCGTATTATACGTTTTGCCGGATCAACAGCGGTTACGGATTTGGGGGAAGCCGGGGTACGGCAAAGTCAGCCAGAGTTCTAGAGCACTGGCCACAGGGCAAATTCCACCTGCCGATCGGCCTCCACACCCGGTCTATGCGCCACATTCTTGGGGGGACTTCCGGGGAAGGGGGGGTGAGATTTCAAGTGCACTCTCGTAATTTTGGCCGGATTAAACGAGGTTCTGGACCACCAGTTGCTCGAAAATCGGTGGTGGGCCTGTATATTGAAGTTGTCCTGGGTGCTGGTCTAATTGAAGCTGTCTTTTATAAGCTGGGGTCTCTCAGATTCTCATTGAGCAGTGGAGTGCAGAGGTCTGTCGAGGCCACAGCTCTGGCACGTTCGTTCGCACGGCAACAAGTTCTGGTGTCTCTTCGTTCCAAATGAGGAGTCCAGTTAGAGACAAAATGCTGGAGTAACTCAGCGGGTCAGACAGCATCTCCAGAGAGAAGGAATGGGTGACGTTTCGGGTCGACACCCTTCTTCAGATCCCGAAACATCACCCATTCCTTCTCTCCAGAGATGCTGCCTGACCCGTTGAGTTACTCCAGCATTTTGTGTCTATCCTTGGTTTAAACCAGCGTCTGCAGACCCTTCCGACACAACCCAGTTAGTCGTGTTATTTTCCCTTCCCACGCAGAGACGCACCACTGATCAAAATATTTGTTCAAAGTAAAGTAAACCCTGACTAAACTCATACGTTTTCTTGCTTCTTGGTTACTTGGTCCTCCAAAATATTGCAACTGGAATTTAAACTGGAGGTGGTGAAGGGAGGGGTTTAGCCAGAGAGGGCTATTGGGAAGAAAGTGCCACTTTAAATTTAGTTGCATCTGGCTGGGCAACCGTGGCTTGGTGGAGATTATTCCATGCTTTAATAGTGCGTGGAAAGAACGAGTTGCTGTTCACATCTGTCTTTGTGGCTGGGACCACAAATTGGATCGAATGCCCTCGTCTGCTCCTAATTGGTTTGGGGTTGGTGTAGGTCTTGTGATCTATGTCTAGCTGACCATTTAGCATTTTGTAAAAACAGGTCGAACGGTGAGTGTCACGTCTGTCTTGGAGAGGGTTCCACCCCAGAGAATTCAGAAGTTTGGTGACACTCGCTTCTCTCTCGTTGGTGTTAGTAACAAATCGAGCGGCCTGTCTTTGGACACGTTCGATGGATGAAATGTTTTTATCTGTGTATGGGTCCCAAGCTGCAACTGCGTAGTCCAGATGAGGTCTAACCTCATGGGGATTTGTGCCTCTCCAAATCCATTTTCAAAGTATTTGGGGAGGCACAGTGGTGCGGCTGGTCGGTCTGCACTAACTTGTCAACCTCTTTTGCTTCAGTATGTTCACGTGCAAAATTATCTTTCGCTTCGCCAAGTTTGGCGCCATTTTCAAGTCCAGTCCACGCTCCAGGCCTTCTGCAGCAGTTCCCCCTCCAGGCGAGGCCCAGGCTGCTGTTGGGCCTCCAGCCGTTGTCTTCAACTCCGTCCAGCGAACCGTCGCCCCTCTGTACCCGGCGAGACCCGGGTTCGATCCTGACTACTGCCGTTGTCTGTACAGAGTATGTTCTCCCTGCGACCGTGTGGGTTTTGTCCGGGTGCTTCTGGTTTCGTCCCAAGTTCCAAAGGTACAGGTTTGTAGGTTAATTCCCCCCTGTGAATCGTAAATTGTCCCAGTGTGTAGGATAATGCTCGTGTATGGGGTGATTGTTGGTCGGTGCGGATTCGATGGACCCAAGGGTCTGTTTCACCGCTGTATTTTTAAAGTAAAGTTTAAATTGGAGTTGAGGACACTGGAGTTCAGAAGGCTGAGGAGGGACCTTATTGAAACATCAAATAGTGAAAAGCCTGGATAGAGTGGATGTGGAGAATCTAGGATCAGAATCCATAGTCTCAGAATTAAGGGACGCACCTTTAGAAAGGAGATGAGGAGGAATTTCTTTAGAGGATGGTGAATTTGTGGAATTCATTGCCACAGATGGCTGTGGAGGCCAAGCCAATGGATGTTTTTAAGGCTGAGATTGACAGATTCGTGGTCAGTACGGGTGTCAGGGGTTATGGGGAGAAGGCAGGAGAATGGGGTTGAGAGGGAGAGATAGATCAGCCATGATTGAATGGCGGAGTAGACTTGGTGGGCCGAATGGCCTAATTCTGCTCCTATCACTTATGAACTTGCGTGGGGAGTTTGGGAAGCTGAGAGGAAGCAGATTGGAGCTTTGGACTTTCCCTGCAATGCTGGAAGATTCTATTGTCCCAGCCCCAGCATTGTAACTACATGAAGTTATGGACGGTGGCGCAGCGGTAGAGCTCCTGCCTTGCAGCGCCAGAGACCCGGCTTCGACCCTGGCTACGGCGACTGTCTGTACGGAGTTTGTACGTTCTCCCCGTGACCTTCGGTTTCCTCCCACACTCCAAAGACGTGCGAGTTTGTAGGTTAATTGGATTGGTACAAATGTAAAAATTGTCCCTAGTGTAGGATAGCTTTAATGTGCGGGGATCACTGGTTGGTGCGGACTTGGTGGGCCGAATGGCCTGTTGCCACGCTGTGTCTCGAATGTAAACTAAACTAAACTAAGTGAATGTTTGTATGTAGGCAGTTTCTACCATATAGATGTGTCATGGGAATTCATTGTGAGTTGTGGACAAATGTACAATTGAAGATATCAGTCCCAACGTTTCTTTGATCCTGTCTCGAACAATAGATGGTGGAAAAGGTCATTGTTCACAACAAGGGTTCCCCGGGAAGGGCGTTACTTCAGGTTGATCAGTCGACCTTGTTGCAAATATCGTGCCGAAAGGAACTGCAGATAGACACACAATAGCTCAGCGGGGCAGGCAGCATCTCTGGAGAGACTGGGTGACGTTCTGGGTTGAGACCCTTATCCAGACCAAATATTATATTTACAAATACTGATGTGTATATGCCCCATGGGAGCTGGGATAGTTCCAGCACCTCTACCATGCCTCTGTCTTGTTCTCGATCAGCTACAGGATTCCAGCAAGTCTTGTGTCTGGGCGTCACTGAACCATCCCACCAACAACTAGAGAGCAGTCCGGAACTACTATCTATCTCATTGGAGACCTTCGGACTACTATCTTTGATCAGACATTATCTTGCACTAAACATTAATCACATTACTCCCCTTATCATGTATCTGTACACTGTGACTGGACATCCCTGAACTGGACTTCATTGGACCGGACTTCACTGGGCCGGACTTCACTGGGCCGGACTTCCCTGAACTGGACTTCACTGGGGACCGGACGTCCCTGGGGATCGGACTTCCCTGGACCGGACTTCACTGGACCGGACTTCACTGGGCCGGACTTCACTGGGCCGGACTTCACTGGGCCGGACTTCACTGGGCTGGACTTCACTGGGCCGGACTTCACTGGACCGGACTTCACTGGACCGGACTTCACTGGACCGGACTTCACTGGGGACCGGACTTCCCTGGACTGACTTCACTGGGCCGGACTTCACTGGGGACCGGACTTCCCTGGACGGACTTCACTGGGCCGGACTTCACTGGGGACCGGACTTCCCTGGACTGACTTCACTGGGCCGGACTTCACTGGGGACCGGACTTCACTGGACCGGACTTCACTGGGGACCGGACTTCCCTGGACTGACTTCACTGGGCCGGACTTCACTGGGGACCGGACTTCACTGGACCGGACTTCACTGGGGACCGGACTTCCCTGGACCGGACTTCCCTGGACCGGACTTCCCTGGACCAGACTTCACTGGACCGGACTTCACTGGACCGGACTTCACTGGACCAGACTTCACTGGGGAACAGACTTCACTGGGGACCGGACTTCACTGGACCGGACTTCCCTGGACCAGACTTCACTGGACCGGACTTCACTGGACCAGACTTCACTGGGGAACAGACTTCACTGGACCGGACTTCCCTGGACCGGACTTCCCTGGACCGGACTTCCCTGGACCAGACTTCACTGGACCAGACTTCAGTGGAGTGGCGTGGAGCAATGGATATGCATGGAATGGAGGGATATGGATTAAGTGCAGGCAGATGAGATTAGTTTAATGGCATCATGTTCGGCACAGACATTGTGGGCTGAAGGGCCTGTTGCTATGCTGTACTGTTCTATGTGTAAGTACGGACAGAGTGGGTGCTGGATTAGCATCATTGCTACTGAGCTGCTGCCATGTATATCCTCATTCACGGGAGGTTCCTCCTGATCCTGGACTCTGCTGCTTTCTTGATGGCTGCACAGGAAGAGGCCATTTGTCCCATCAACTTAGTTACTCAGAGGGTGGTGAATCTGTGGGATTCATTGCCGCAAAAGGCTGTGGAGGCCAAATCAATGGATCATGTTAGATTGACAGATTCTTGATTAGTACGGGTGCCAGGGGTTAAGGGGAGAAGACAGGAGAATGGGGTTGAGAGGAAAACATCTCCAAGTTTGCGGATGACACAAAGTTGTGTGGCAGTGTGAGCTGCGAGGAGGATGCTATGAGGCTGCAGTGTGACTTGGATAGGTTGGGTGAGAGGGAAGATGCATGCAGATGCAGTATAATGTGGATAAATGTGAGGTTATCCACTTTGGTGGCAAGAACAAGAAGGCAGATTATTATCTGAATGGTGTAGGAAAGAATTGCAGATGCTGGTTTAAATCGAAGGTAGACACAAAATGTTGGAGTAACTCATCTCTGGAGAATCTCCAGTTACTCCAGCATTATCTGAATGGCGTCAGATTAGGAAAAGGGGAGGTGCAACAAGACCTGCATGTGCTTGTACATCAGTACCTGAAAGTAAGCATGCAGGTACAGCAGGCAGTGAAGAAAGCTAATGGCATGTTGGCCTTTGAGTTTAGGAGCAAGAAGGTCCTACTGCAGTTGTACAGAGCCCTAGTGAGACCACACCTGGAGTACTGGGTGCAATTTTGGTCTCCTAATTTGAGGAAGAACATTCATGCTATTGAGGGAGTGCAGCGTAGCTTCACCAGGTTAATTCCCGAGATGGCAGGACTGACATATGATGAAAGAAAGGGTCAACTGGGCTTATATTTACTGGAATTTCGAAGGATAAGGGGGATCTTATAGAAACATATAAAATTCTTAAAGGATTGGACAGGCTAGATGCAGGAAAAATGTTCCCAATGTTGGGTGAGTCCAAGAACGAGGGGTCACAATTTAAGAATAAGGGTTAGGGCATTTAGGACGGAGTTGAGGGAAAACCTTTTCACCCAGAGAGTTGTGAATCTATGGAATTATCTGCCACAGAAGGCAGTGGAAGTCAATTCACTGGCTGTTTTCAAGAGAGTGTGAGATTTAGTTCTTGGGGCGAAAGGAATCAAGGGATATGGGGAGAAAGCAGGAAGGGGGTACAGATTTTAGATGATCGGCCATGATCATATTGATGGCGGTGCTGGCTCGAAGGGCTGAATGGCCTGCTCCTGCACCTATTTTTCGATGTTTTCTACCATGATCAGCCATGATTGAATGGCAGAGTAGACTTGATACGCCGAGTGACCTAATTCTACTCCTAGAACTTATAAACTTCTGCCATTATTGGTGTTTATTCTTTATCAGAGCTGCCATTATATATCCATTTCCCTGCTGTACACTTTATTTGATAAGATATACAGCATGGAAACGGGCCCTTCGGCCCATCGATCACCCGTTCACACTAGTTCTATGTTATCCCACTTTCTCATCTACTCCACACACACTTGGGGCAATTTACAGAGGTCAATTAATCTTTGGGACGTGGGAAGAAACCTATATAGTCACAGGGAGAACATAGACAATCCACACACAGGCAGCACCTGAAGTCAGGATCGAACCTCATAATTTAATGGCTGATGTATCTTTCCCTCTCAATCCCATTCTCCTGGCTTTGATCCAAAACCCCAGACACCCTCCATGTTGCTATGAGGCACTGGGTCTACCAGCTGCACCACTGTGCCGTCCTAAATCCCAATGCTAAGTTGTTGTCTCACAGCGCCAGAGACCCGGGTTCGATCCTGACTACGGGTGCTGTCTGTACGGAGTTTGTACGTTCTCCCCGTGACCTGCGTGGGTTTTCTCCGAGATCTTTGGTTTCCACCCACACTCCAAAGACGTGCAGGTTTGTAGGTTCATTGGCTTTGGTAAGATTGTAAATTGTCCCGAGTGTGTGTAGCTTAGTGTTAATGTGCGGGGATCGCTGGTCGGTGCGGTCTCGGTGGGCCGAAGGGCCTGTTTCCGCGCTGTATCTCTAAACAAAACAAAACTAAATACACAATGTCTTAAAAACATAACGGCGGTCCCTTTTAATTCATGCAGTATTGCCTACATGAAGAAGCATTTGCAAATTCCATACTTCGGGCCAATATTTTGGACTGTACAACGTTTGCACGAGAACAAGTGGGAAGTTAACGGTAATAAAATAGTGCTTGAAGCATCACCCAGCCCGTTTCTAATATTATATTTAATATAGAATAATATAGGCACCTTTACCATGCCTCTGCGCTGTTCCCGATGGGCTACGGTATTAGAGCAAGTCTTATCTCTGGACGTTTGTGGGTCATTCTCTCACAATTGAATCATCCTACCAACAACTAGAGAGCAGTCTTGAACTGTGATCTACATATTGATTCCATAACTTCAAGTAACCTTGGGTTTCCCTCTCTCTTCAACCCCCGCCCCCTCCCAGTTCCCCGACCAGTCAGACTGTCCCCGATGACATTTTATCTCTGTTACCTTCTCCTCGCTAAAAATGATCTATTTTACATTTTCCTTGATCCCCACTCCCCTTTGATGTCTCGTTCTCACACCTCACACTTCCTTATCTCTGTATCCCCCCATCTCCCCTGATTCTCACTCTGAAGAAGTCTCGACCCAAAACGTCACCCATTCCTTCTCTCCAGAGATGCTGCCTGCCCCGCTGAGTTACTCCAGCATTTTGTATCTACCTCCAGCATCTGCAGTTCCTTCCTACACAACTATATGCATCATTGGAGACCCTCGGATGACTATCTTTGATTGGACTTTACTGAACGTTATCTTGCACTGAACGTCATTCACATTATTCCTTTTATCATTCCCTTTTTACGAGAGTGTTGACGGAACTCGAGGGCCTGAGCTATAGGGAGAGGTTGTGTAAGCTGGGATTCCATTCCTTGGAGCGCAGGAGGATGAGGGGTGGTCTTATAGAGGTGTATAATTTCATGAGAGAAATAGATCGGGTAGATGCACAGAATCTCTTGCCCAGAGTAGGGGAATCGAGGACCAGAGGACATAGGTTCAAGTGAAGCGGAAAAGATTTAATAGGAATCTGAGAGGTATCTTTTTCACACAAAGGGTGGTGGGTGTATGGAACAAGCTGCCGGAGGAGGTAGTTGAGGCTGGGACTATCACAACATTTAAGAACAGTTATACAGGTAACATAGAAACATAGAAAATAGGTGCAGGAGTAGGTCATTCGGCCTTTCGAGCCTGCACCGCCATTCAATATGATCATGGCTGATCATCCAACTCAGTATCCTGTACCTGCCTTCTCTCCATACCCCCTGATCCCTTTAGCCACAAGGGCCACATCTAACTCCCTCTTAAATATAGCCAATGATCTGGCCTCAACTACTTTCTGTGCCAGAGAATTCCACAGATTCACCACTCTCTGTGTGAAAAAAGCTTTTCTCATCTCGGTCCTAAAAGACTTCCCCCTTATTCCTAAACTGTGACCCCTTGTTCTGGACCTCCCCAACATCGGGAACAATCTTCCTGCATCTAGCCTATATACCCCTTAAGAATTTGGTAAGTTTCTATAAGATCCCCCCTCAATCTTCTAAATTCTAGCGAGTACAAGCCGAGTCTATCCAGTCTTTCTTCATATGGAAGTCCTGCCATCCCAGGTACAGGGATAGGACAAGTTTGGAGGGATATGGACCAAATGCGGGCAGGTGGGACTAGTGTATAGAGGGAGTGCAGCGAAGGTTCATTAGACTGATTCCTGGGATGTCAGGACTGTCTTATGAACAAAGACTGCATAGACTCGGTTTATACTCTCTAGAATTTAGGAGATTGAGAGGGGATCTTATAGAAACTTACAAGATTCTTAAGGGTTAAAGAAGGAACTGCAGATGCTGGAGAATCGAGGGTTACACAAAAAGCTGGAGAAACTCAGCGGGTGCAGCAGCATCTAAGGAGCGAAGGAGATAGGCGACGTTTCGGGTCGAGACCCTTCTTCAGACTCAGTCCTTAGATGCTGCTGCACCCGCTGAGTTTCTCCAGCTTTTTGTGTAACCCAAGATTCTTAAGGGGTTGGACAGGCTAGATGCAGGAAGATTGTTCCTGATGTTGGGGAGGTCCAGGACAAGGGGTGACAGCTTAAGGATAAGGGGGAAATCCTTTAGGACCGAGATGAGAAGGAATTTTTTCACACAGAGAGTGGTGGGTCTCTGGAACTCTCTGCCACAGAGGGTAGTTGAGGCCAGTTCATTGGCTATATTTAAGAGGGAGTTAGATGTGGCCCTTGTGGCTAAGGGGATCAGAGGGTATGGAGATAAGGCAGGCACGGGATACTGAGTTGGATGATCAGCCATGATCATATTGAATGGCGGTGCAGGCTCGAAGGGCCGAATGGCCTACTCCTGCACCTATTTTCTATGTTTCTATGTTTCTATGTTTCTATGTGTAGCTGGGACATGTTGGCCCGTGTGGGCGAGTTGGGCTGAAGGGCCTGTTTCCACACTGTATCACTCTATGACTCTATGTATCTGATCCATGCCTTTATTTGTGCACGTTCAGCGGTGTTCTGCATCCAGCCTGAGATTTCTCCCGTGCTTGCCGTGTTGTTGTGGTGCCAATGTTTGCGCAGTTTGTGAGTTAAATCCTTAACAAAGAGTTCTCGCTTCAGTCTCGCACTGAGTGATGTGTGTGCCCGAGGGGGGGAGGACAAGTATCTTTGATGCTTCCTGAAGTAGATAGTGGGTTTCCTGTGCATTAACCCTGGTGCTGACTGTGGGAGTAGTTCGATAAGGACAGCATTATTCATTAATCACTTTGACCTTCATTTTGCATCGCTCGTTTCTCAACCATGTCAGATCCTCTGTTATTATTTTTTTAACCCTTAGAAGCACAGACGGCCGTAGAGGCCAAGTCAACGCAGGTGATTGACAGATTCTTGATTAGTGCGGGTGTCAGGAGTTACAGGGAGAATGCAGGAGAATGCGTTTGAGAGGGAGATAGATCAGCCATGATAGAATGGTGGAGTAGACTTGATGGACCTAATGGCCCAATTCTGCCATTAAGCCATTTAGAACGGAGACGAGGAAACGCTTTTTCTCACAGAGAGTGGTGAGTGTGGAATTCTCTGCCTCAGAGGGTGGTGGAGGCAGGTTCTCTGGATGCTTTCAACAGAGAGCTAGATAGGGGGGGAGAGAGGGGGAGGGCTGGAGAGAAAGAGGGGTAGAGAGGGGGGAGAGAGAGAGAGGGGCAAGAGGGGGAGAGATAGGGGGGAGGAGAGGGGGAGGGGGCCAGAGAGGGAGATGGGGGAGGGAGAGGGTGGGAGAGCAAGGGGGAGGGGGGAGGAGAGAGAGTGGGGCGAGAGAGGGGGAGAGAGGGGATAGGGGGAGAGCGAGGGGAGAGGGGGAGAGAGGGGGGGAGAGAGTGAGAGGGGGAGACTTTATAGTCAAGGGGACATACAGTGTGGAAACAGGCCTTTCGGCCTAACACCAACCAACATACCACATCTACACTATGCCCACTTGTCAACATTTGGCCCATATTCTATAGGCCCCTATCCTATCCGTGCAGCTGTCTAAATGTTTCTTAAGCATTGTAACAGTACTTGCCTCAACTACCTTCTCTGGCAGCTCGATTCATACACCCACCACTCTTTGTGTGGGAAAAAAAAATTACCACACAGGTCTGTATTAAATCTTTTCCTCCCTCACCTTAAACCTATTTCCTTTTGTTCTTGATTTCCCTCCTCTGGGCAAAGGACTCTGTGCATTTGCTCTATCTATTCCCCTCATGATGTTATACACCTGTATAAAATCAACCCTCATTCTCCTGCGCTCCAGGGAATAAAGTCCTAGCCTGCTCAACATCCACCCATAGCTCAGGCCCTCGAGTCCTGGTAACATCCTCATAAGATGCAGGATAAAGAGAATAACATTTTGTGTGATATATTTCGGCTCATAGGCCTTCATCAGTCAGAGCATTGAGTCTAGAAGTCGTGTGGTCGTGTTGCAGTTAGACAAGGCGTTGGTGAGACCACATTTAGAGTATTGTGTTCAGTTTTGGTCACCATGTTACAGGAAAGATGTTGTCATCTCTGCAAATGATTTGCAGAGATGATTTATGAGGAATATTTCATGCAAAATATTTCACACTATCTTGATACATGCTGATAATATACCAACACCAGATGTGGCATGAAAACAGTCCCAGCCAGCCACCCACTAACACTCTGGATGTAAGTTTCCCTCTTGAAATCCTGCTGTTTGATTAGAAATTGGCACAACATATGCGGGCCCCATATCTGAGGAAGGACGTGCTGGCGTTGGAGAGGGTCCAGGAGACGTTTACGAGGATGATCCCAGGAATGAGTGGGTTAACGTACGATGAGCGTTTGACGGCACTGGGCCTGTACTCGCTGGAGTTTAGATGTATGAGAGGGGGACCTCATTGAAACTTGCCGAATAGTGAAAGGCTTGGATAGAGTGGATGCAGAGAGGATATTTCCACTAGTGGAATTTATTTGGACACAGGGCAGTGAATCAGTGGAATTCATTACCACAGAAGGCTGTGGAGGCCAAGTCAATGGATATATTAACATCATAGATAGCTTCTTGCTTAGTATGGGTGTCAGGGGTATATGGGGAGAAGGCAGGAGAATGGGGTTGAGAGGGAAAGATAGATCAGCCATGATTGAATGGTGGAGTAGACTTGATGGGCCGAATGGTCTAATTCTGCTCATATCACTTATGAACTAATGAACTTAAGCTAAACACTTCACCTGGTGCTCAGCTGATGGTTTGCACATGGTTTCAGAACATTCATGGAACTGTATAGTGTAGGAACTGGCCCTTCGGCCCACAATACCCATGCTGATCATGATGCCGTTATACTAGCCTCACTTTCCTGCAGGTGATCCACATCTCTCCATGCCCTGCACCTCCCATGTCCCAAGTATCAAGACGTCAAGAGTATTTTATTGTCAGATGGTCCAAAACGGAACGATTAAATTGTTTCTTGCAGCAGCACGACAGATAGAGTAACAACCGTATGTATAGAAAATAAATAAATAGACAAGAGTTGTTACAAGTAAAGAATAATGCCCCCAAGTTTATGTAGTTCAGAACCTTTTTAGAGGCTGTAGTGTTTAATAGCCTGATGGCTGTGGGAAGAAGCTGTTCCTGAACCTGGACATTACAGTTTTCAGGCTCCTGTACCTGCTTCCCGATGGCAGGGGGGAGATGAGTGTGTGGCCAGGGTGCTGTGGGTCTCTGATGATGCTGGCTGCCTTCTTGAGGCAACGACTCATGTAGATCCCTTCGATTGTGGGGAGGTCAGTACCCGTGATGGGCTAAAAGACTCGTAAAAGGCACACTCTGTTTCTGACATAAGGTCATGTAATAGGAGCGGAGTTAGGCCATTCGGCCCATCGTCTTCTACCCCGCCATTCAATCATGGCTGATCTATCATTCCCTCTCAACCCCATTCTCCTGCCTTCTCCCCATAAACCCTGACTCCTGTACCAATTATGAATCTATGCATAAGAAGGAACTGCAGATGCTGGTTTAAACCAAAGATAGACACAAAAAGCTGGAGAAACTCAGCGGGACAGGCAGTATCTCTGGAGAGAAGGAATGGGTGACTTTTCGGGTCGAGACCCTTCTACCCGTCTCTGCCTTAAAAATGGCCATTGACTTGGCCCCCACAACCTTCCAGAGCAGTCACGGTGGCACAGCGGTAGAGTTGCTGCCTTACAGTAAAATGCAGCGCCAGAGACCCGGGTTCGATCCCAACTACGGGTGCTGTCTGTATGGAGTTTGTATGTTCTCCACGTGGTCTGCGTGGGTTTTCTCCGAGATCTTTGGTGTCCTCCCACACTCCAAAGACGTACAGGTTTGTAGGATAATTGGCTTGGTTAATGTAAAATTGTCCAAGTTGGCGATATGCAGAGTACTGCCCTGCCGACTACAAAATTCAGAAGGTTCAGAAGGTTCAGATTCACCACCCTCTGACTACAGAAATTCCTCCTCTTTAATTATTTTAATTCTTTAATGTCCTTTAATTCTGAGGCTGTAACCTCTGGTCCTAGACTCTCCCACAAGTGGAAACATCCTCTCCACATCCACTCTACCCAGGCTTTCTCTGCTTGTGGTCAGTGTGGAGTGGGTGGGAAGTGGAGGAGCTGAGAGCCTGGGACAGTCATCGTGTGTGCTCGTGGCCAGCACCCTGCACGATCGATCACTGTGTTTACCAACTGCAGCTGTCGACGGTGTAATGGGATCGGGTTTTATTTCGAGCTTGTTTTCCACCTGATGAGGACACAATGGTCCAGGGTTTGCTAATTGAGGGACACCTTGTGATGTGTTCTGTTGGTCCCGACATCATCCTTCACTCCCGGTGAAGGCACCATGTTATCAGAGACCTTGGTGAACGATAGCGGTGACCTTCCATTCCCCTCCCGCTAGTTGCACTTTGTACTTCAATCCCAGGACAGAGGACCTTGGGTGGGCACGGTGGCGCAGCGGTAGAGTTACTGCCTTACAGCGAATGTAGCGCCGGAGACCCGGGTTCGATCCTGACTGCGGGTGCCGTCTGTACGGAGTTTGTACGTTCTCTCCGTGACCTGCGTGGGGTTTCTCCAAAGACGTGC
This sequence comes from Raja brachyura, assembly GCA_963514005.1. The sequence goes on from OY740818.1 coordinate 6,583,970, forward strand.
AGGTTTGTAGGTTAATTGGTAAATGTAAAAATTGTTCCTAGTTGGGTGTAGGATAGTGTTAATGTGTGGTGGTCGCTGGTCGACACGGACCCGGTGGGCCGAAGGGCCTGTTTCTGCGCTGTATCTCTAAACCTTCCTCTAAATTGTTCATCAAAGACTTGCGTTACTGACTTAGTTTGAATGACACTGTATAGGTCAGTTCAAGATTGCAAATAGATGCCTTTCTAAACATTATTCCCTGTACACTGTGGACTGCTTGACTGTTGGACAGAGAAAGGAGCGGAACGGCGATGGGGTTAGACATCACAGTGGCTGCTAGTTAGTCTATTGTCACAGGTACCGAGGTCCAGTGAAAAGCCTTTATAGTGCGCGTTATCCAGCCAGTGGAAAGACTATACATGCTTACAGTCAAGCTGTCTACTGTGTAGGGATACAGGATAAAGGCATCTATTTGCTATCTTGATCTGAGCTACACTGTGGCATGGAACAGTCATTCACACTAAGTCAGCAAGCCAAGTGTTTGATCAACATTTTAGAGGAAGGTGATTGTTTAATTTTAATCTGAACTCCCTGATCACCTTCTACTGTTTACACAATTTACAATTTAACCGAAGCCAATTAACCTACAAATTAACCTGTGCGTCTTTGGAATGTGAGGCAACATCGTAGTACCCAGGGAAAACATATGCGGTCAAGGGGAGAACGTACAAATTCCATACAGACAGCACCCGTAGTCAGGATTGAACCCGGGTCTCTGCCGGTGAAAGGCAACAATTCTGTCGCTGCGCCACCGTGCCGCCCACAAATGGTCACAAACAGGTTCTGTTTTTACAGATATCCATGTTGGAAAAATACACAAGAATCGCTCTGGTCACCGTGCGTTTTACAGCGTTGGAACGAGTGGTGTTTATCACGGTCAATGAACAAGTACATTTATTTATAGGATGTGTAAGAATGACTGCAGATGCTGGTCTAAACTGAAGACAGACACAAAAAGCTGGAGTAACACAGTGGGACGGCAGCATCTCTGGAGAGAAGGAATGGGTGACGTTTCGGGTCGAGCTACCAATGATCTCTTCTAGATTTTCCTTGATCTCCATTCCCCTTTTCCTTTCACACCTTACACTTCCTTATCTATGTATCTCCCTCTCCCCCTGACATCAGTCTGAAGAAGGGTCTCAACCCGGAACGTCACCCATTCCTTCTCTCCAGAGATGCTGCCCGTCCCGCTGAGTTACTCCAGCTTTTTGTGTCAATTTACATTTATTTATAGTCTTCCCCTGCCTGGTCACAACGGTACAGAATTGGGATGCCCTGTACTCGATGGCCGGCTTCAATGGGCTTGAAGGACCAGTGACTTAATACTGTATGGTTGCATAAGTAGCAGTGGAAGCAATCTAAAGAAGGGTTCCAATGCGAAACATCACTTATCTATGTCCTCCAGAGATGCTGCCTGAGCCGCTGAGTTACTCCTGCACTTTGTATTTTACTCAAGATGCCATCGTCTGCAGTTCCTTGTGCCTCGATCCATAGAAGCAATTCTTTGTCAATTTCCAAAAGCAACTCTCTTGAGCAAAGATCCTATAGCGGCGGAAAATAGATCACTCCTTGTAAATGCAATGGGCTGACGTGTAGTACGCAACGGAGTGGAACGTGGGCCTTTTTTTCATCCATTTCCGTAACCCGACCCGACCGGACCCGACCGGACCCGACCCGACTCGCAGTGTAATCAACGTTGCGGGAGAACAGTTTGTGTTAATAAATTGAAAATTTGAAAACGAGGAGAAGATTTTTCCCAAATAACTTTTATTTTTACGAGAATGTTTCCGTAACCAGCTTCCGTCTCCGCACTGGTATCCTACGGGATCTTTAGGTGCGGAGACGGAAGCCGGTTACGGAAATGGGGCCGAAACTTACCCGTGAATCTGCCCATGAAACGCCAGCCTGTGATTTGATGAGATGATAGCGTCCAAAGACTGCAGGGAAGATTACGTGGAAACAGATTTTTTTGTCTCACGATTGCCGCAGATATGAGGGTTTTTTTGCAGGTTCTGGGCCTGCACCCACTGGAGTTGGAGGACTTCATTGAGAGCCACCGGATAACACCTGGACAGAGGGAATGTTTTCAGTAACGGGCGCATCTAGAACAAGCGTTCCCAACATGGGTAAATTTACCCCCAGGGATTAAATTTAGTCTACCGGGGGGCAAATTTGTTGATTCTGGATTTGTACATATTTTTTCTAATTTCTCTGACTGTGTTTGGTTCTGGTATACCGGTATCTGTTCATCATTAGTTGTTCATAAATATGTGAAATAGCATAGTTAGAGACAATAGACAATAGACAATTATGTGCTATTAAAGTTGTCAGGGTGTAAACGGGACAAAAAAGGTTGGGAACCCCAGACCTAGAACCAGAGGGCACAGCCTCAGAATAAAAGGACGCACCTTTAGAAAGATGAGGAGGAATTTCTTCAGTCAGAGGCTGGTGAATCTGTGGAATTCATTGCCACAGACGGCTGTTGAGGCCGAGACATTGGGTATCGTTAAAGTGGAGATTGACAGATTCTTGACCAGTAAGAGTGCCAAAGGTTGTGGGCAGAAGGCAGGAGAATGGGGTTGAGAGAGAAAGATAGAACAGCCACGATCGAATTCTCCTCATCGCCATTCTAAAGGCACGTATTTTGAGCCTGTACTGTACCTCAGTACACGGGGCAATAATGAAGCTGAACTTAAAGCTGTGTTTGATGCCTCCGGTAAAGAGGACTTGCGTGCAGTACTCCAGCACTGGATGGAGCGCTGATTACATTAGCATGGATAAAAGCAAGGCTAAGTGTCTAATGTTGTGAATAATGCTTCCATGCTTTTGTAGCGCGGCACGGTGGCGCAGCGGTAGAGTTGCTGCCTCACAGCGCCAGAGACCCGGGTTTGATCCTGACCACGGGTGCTGTCTGTACAGAGTTTGTACGTTCTCCCCGTGACCGGCGTGGGTTTTCTCCGAGAACTTAGGTTTCTTCCCACACTCTAAAGACGTACAGCTTCATAGGTTAATTGGCTTGGTATAAATGTAAAAATGGTGTATAGGATCGTGTTAATGTGCGGGGATCGCTGGTTGGTGCGGACTCGGTGGGCCAATAGACAATAGGTGCAGGAGTAGGCCATTTGGCCCGCCATTCAATGTGATCATGGCTGGTCATCCCCAATCAGTACCCCTTTCCTGCCTTCTCCCGATATCCCCTGACTCCGCTATTTTTAAGAGCCCTATCTAGCTCTCGCTTGAATGCATCCAGAGAACCTGCCTCCACCACCCTCTGAGGCAGAGAATTCCACAGACTCACCACTCTCTGTTAGAAAAAGTTTCCTCATCTCCGTTCTAAATGGCTTACTCCTTATTCTTAAAACAGGCTGTTTCCACACTGTATCTCTAAACTAAACTGGCCAGTTTTGTTTTATTTGCAGTTTCACACAGTGCTCGCGTTGTTCCCCGTGGGCACTGATAACTGGTTGGTTTGGCTATTCCTTTATCACGCCAGTCATTTAACAACCAAACCCTTTGACGTGAAGGATGTCGTCTAACCGACTGGGCTGCCCACAAGATGCCCCAATTTCAGACATTTGTATCGCCATCATCTGGAAAACAAAGCTGTGATTATTGTTTCATCACCCAGAGATCGTTCACTGAAGGTGAAGGTGAGGGAGGAATTGTAGATATAAGGAACTGCAGATGCTGGTTTGCAAAAAAAAGGACACAAAGTGCTGGAGTGACTCAATAGGTCAGGCGGTATCTCTGAAGAATAGGGATAGGTGATAGAGTCGTTCAGTGTGGAAAGAGGCCCTTCAGCCCAACTTGCCCACACAGGCCAACGTGTTGCAGCTACTAGTCCCACCTGCCTGCGCTTGGTCCATATCCCTCTAAACCTGTCCTATCCATGTACATGTCTAACTGTTTCATAAACGTTGGGTATAGTCCCAGCCTCAACTACCTCCTCCGGCAGCTCGTTCCATTCACCCACCACCCTTTGTGTGAAAAAGTTACCCCTCAGGTTCCTATTAAATCTTTTCCACCCTCACCTTAAACCTATGCCCTCTGATTCTCAATAATGGGCAAGAGATCTATTCCTCTCATGGAATGTGATGTTTTGGGCCGGGACTGAAGAAGGGTCCTCACCTATCCTTGTTCTCCAGCGATGCTGCCTGACTCGCTGAGTTACTCCAGCATTGTGTCTTTTTTTCGTGAGGGATATTTTTCTTTTGCCCGTCGGTTAGAATGTAGAATGCGCTGCCTTGTGTAGATTCAACGAGAAGCTGGAGAAATATTACAGGCAAAGAGTGGACTGAGGCGAACAGGATTGTTGTCTTTAAGGTGAGATGTGCAGGGAAAGGTTTTTACACCGAGGATGATGGATGCCTAGAATTGGCTGCCAGGAGCGTTGGAGGCAATAGACAATAGACAATAGGTGCAGGAGCAGGCCATTCGGCCCTTCGAGCCATTCAATGTGATCATGGCAGATACTCTAGTGGCGTTTAAAATAGGATAGGCACTTGGTTGTGCGGGGAATGAGGTGTGTACAGGTAGATAGGTGATAGTTTTGGCATCAGGTTTGGCACAGATATTGTGGGCTGAAGGGCCTGTTCTTGTGCTGGGCTGTACTGTCCTATGTTCTACTAAATGGGTGGCTCAGCAGCCAGCTGGTATAGCTGCTGCCTCGCAGCTTTGGAGGCCCTGATCCAATCCTGACCTCGGCTACTGTTCTCCTTGCGATGGTGTTGGTTTCTCACAGGTGCTCCGGTTTCCTGCCACATCCTAATTTAGAAAGTTGTGCGAGTTCGCAGGTTAATTGGCCTCTGTAAATTGTTACAAGGGAGCTGGGAGTGGATGAGAAAGTGGGATAATGGAGAACTAGTGGGAACGGGTGATCGATGGTCGGTGTGGGCCCGGTGGGGGCCCGGTGTGGGCCCGGTGGGGGCCTGGTGTGGGCCCGGTGTGGGCCGAAGAGCCTGTTTCCATGCTGTATCTCCACAACTAAAAACTCAGCGTCATTGTCAAAAACAGATGTAATTATCGCTGCCTGAAAAAGGTTCTCGACCCAGAACCAGGGGCCACAGTTTAAGAATAAGGAATAAGCCATTTAGAACCGAGACGAGGAAACACTTTTTCTCACAGATGGTTGTGAGTCTGTGGAATCTTCTGCCTCAGAGGGCAGTGGAGGCCAAATAACTGGATGGATTTAAGAGAGTGTTGGATAGAGCTCTAGGGGCTAGTGGAGTCAAGGGATATGGGGAGACGGCAGGCACGGGTTATTGATAGCGGACAATCAGCCATGATCACAATGAATGGCGGTGCTGGCTCAAAGGGCCGAATGGCCTCCTTCTGCACCTATTTTCTATGTTTCTATGTTTCTCTGCCTCAGAGGGTGGTGGATGCTTTCAAGAGAGAGCTAGATAGGGCTCTTAAAAATAGCGGAGTCAGGGGATATGGGGAGAAGACAGGAACGGGGTACTGATTGGGGATGATCAGCCATGGTCACATTGAATGGCGGTGCTGGCTCGAAGGGCCGAATGGCCTCTACTTCTGCACCTATTGTCTATTGTCTATTGACCCGAAATGTCACCCATTCCTTCTCTCCAGAGATGCTGCCTGACCCACTGAGTTACTCCAGCATTTTGTGCTTTTCTTCGGTAGGAACCAGCACCTGCGGTTCCTTCCTGACATCATCACTGTTCTCTGTGGGATCTTGGTGTGGGAAGACCTCTTGTGCGGAGTCCATGGGACAATCGCCATGGGTGCTCACCTGCTCCCTCTGCTGGTCCCCAGCTCCACATGCCAGAGCTCGACACAGCGACATTCAGAATGGGTGTGTGGGAAGGAAAGACAGGCGCCAGTTTAAACCGAAGATAGACACAAAAAAGCTGGAATAACTCAGCGGGACAGGCAGCATCTCTGGGGAGAGAAGGAATGGGTGACGTTTTGGGCTGAGACCCTTCAGTCTGAAGAAGTGTCTCGACCCGAAACATCACCAATTTCTTCTCTCCAGAGATGCTGCCTGTCCTGCTGAGTTATTCCAGCGTTTTTTGTGTCTAACTTAGAATAGAGGAACAAGTTCCTGAGCTGGAGAGCTCACACCTCCAGGATTTTGGATGGGCTCTCTGAAGTGCCTCTTTTTAGGCTGCAGAGACATTCATGCTCTCTCTGAAGTTATTGGACACTCGCCAAAACAATGAAGCCATTAGTTCAACGTCATTTTATTTGAACAAGCTGCAAGAATTAGCTGCTGTGCAACATCATAAACTCCACGGAAGTGTGTGCACTTTGTGTTGACTTTCCAGGGCACATATGTTGTACTTAGATACACATTGGTACCTAACCATTGGTTCCTGTGTTGCTGGCTGGTTATTGGAGAAGTACCTGGTGAGGAGCCCACGTAACCTTCGAAGGTTACACAACTTGGAGACTGCAAGGAACTGCGGATGCTGGAACCTGATGTAGAACATGCTGGAGAGGTGGCACGATGGCGCAGTGGTAGAGTTGCAGCCTTTTGGGCCTGTCCCACTTGGCGATTTTTTTAGGCAACGGTCATAGTCGCAGCAGGTTGCCGAACAACCGGCGCCAACCAACCTCATCCTGGTGGCAACCTACGACAGCACCCACGTCAGGAGGTCAAGCGACGCTCATTGGTGCCAAACCCACTGGCGCCCCAACATTTTTCAGAAAGACGCTACGACTTTTTGTGCGACTGAGGAGACGACTCCCGGCGAACATGTGGCGAACATGTGGCGACAAACTAATCGCCTGTAGTGGCCTGAATAATCACCTAAGTGGGACAGGTCATTACAGCACCAGAGACCCAGGCCCAGACTATGGGTGCTGTCTGTATGGAGTTTGCACGTTCTGCCCCTGACCCTGTGTCATTCAGCGTGGAAACAGGCCCTTTCGCCCCAACTTGCCCACACCGGCGTTTGGCCCATATCCCTCTAAACCTGTCCTATCCATGTACCTGTCTAAATGATTCGTAAACATTGCGTTAGTACCTGCCTCAACTACTACCTCCAGCAGCTCGCTCTACACACCCACCACCCTTTGAGCAATGGTTACCCCTCTAAATCTTTCCCCCTTCACCTTACACTGATGTTTTCTGGTTAAGAGAGAATATACATCGACTCGAGCTATTCCTCATAGGAGCCAGTGCTCCGGTTTTCTCCCACACTCCAAAGACGTACAGGTTTGTCGGTTAATTGGTTTCGGTGAAAATTGAAAATTGTAAATTGTTCCTTAATGTTTAAGAAGGAACTGCAGATGCTGGAAAATCGAAGGTAGACAAAAATGCTGGAGAAACTCAGCGGGTGAGGCAGCATCTATGGTGCGTAGGAAATAGGCAACGTTTCAGGTCGAGATCCTACTTCAGATGTGTTGGGTTCCTCTAGTAATATAGAAACATAGAAAATAGGTGCAGGAGTAGGCCATTCAGCCCTTCGAGCCTGCTCCGCCATTCAATATGATCATGGCTGATCATCCAACTCAGTATCCTGTACCTGCCTTCTCTCCATACCCCCTGATCCCTTTAGCCCCAAGAGACACATCTAACTCCCTCTTAAATATAGCCAATGAACTGGCCTCAGCTACCTTCTGTGGCAGAGAATTCCAGAGACTCACCACTCTGTGTGAAAAATGTTTTCCTCATCTCGGTCCTAAGGGAACTTCCCCTTATCCTTAGACTGTGACCCATTGTTCTGGACCTCCCCAACATCGGGAACAATCTTCCTGCATCTAGCCTATCCAACCTCTTAAGAATTTTGTAAGTTTCTATAAGATCCCCCCTCAGTCTTCTAAATTCCAGCGAGTACAAGCCAAGTCTATCCAGTCTTTCTTCATATGAAAGTCCTGACATCCCAGGAATCAGCCTGGTGAACCTTCTCTGTACCCCCTCTATGGCAAGAATGTATTTTCTCAGATTAGTGTGCGGGGATCGCTGGTTGGCACAGACACGGTGGGCCGAAGGGCCTATTCCATGCTATATCTCTAAACTAAACAAAACACACATCAGGCGCAGTTTGGGACCCCATATCTCGGGAAGGATGTGCTGGCATTGGAGAGGGTCTAGAGGAGGTATACGAGAATGATCCCGGGAATGAGTGGGTTAACATATGATGAGCGTTTAAGAGCACTGGGCCTGTACTCACTGGAGTTTAGAAGGATGAGGGGGAACCTCATTGAAACTTACCGAACAGTGAAAGGCCTGGATAGAGTGGATGTTTCCACTGATGGGATAATCTAGAACTAGAAGCACAGCAATAGAATAAAAGAGGGTATAGAATAAGATCCCAAGATGTTTGTCTAGTATGGAAATGAATAGAATAAAAGGGGGGCAATAGAATAAAAGACATGAGACGGAATTATTATTGCCTCAGACAGCAGTGGAGGAGGTCATTGGGTATTGCTAATATTCCTCAAGCTCCTAAATCTTTCCCACCTCACCTTAAACCTGCGTCCTCTGTCTCTTGATTTCCCTACTCTGGGTAAGAGAGTGCATTTGACTTAGTTATTCCTCTCATGATCTTACACGCTTCACCCCTCATCCTCCTGCGCTCCAGGGAATAAAGTCCTAGTCTGCCCAACTTCTCCCCATGGGTCAGTCCTGGCAACATCCTCATAAACCTTCCCTGCATTAAGGTTTTCTCAGTTTAACATCATGTTTCCTATAACAGTGTGACCAAAATGCACCAATTTTTTGGGCAATTGTAATGTGGCTTCCCAGCTTCTCTACTCAATACCCTGAGTAATGAAGGCCAACCTGCCCCCCCCCTCCCCCCCATCTACCCGTGATGCTACTTTCAAGGGACTGTGTACCTGCACCTAGATCCCTCTGCTCTACGATGCCCTGTCATTCACTGTGTAGGTCCCGCCATGGTTAGGCTTCCCAAGATGTTTGCCTTTGGAAATGAAACGGCAGTTTGTTGAACACTCTGGGATCTGAGACCTTATTTCTGTGAGTTATGGAACAAAATTACATTGGCTCTGAAGTTAAGGTCTTGAATTGCGGAGAGGTTGATTTCTAAAGGATGAGAGAGGACTTTGTGGGATTAGATTGGGAGCTAACGGGTTAAAAACAATAGAAAAAGCGGTAGAGTCGCTGCCTCACAGCGCCAGAGACCGGGGTTCCATCCGGATTACGGGTGCTGTCTGTAAGTAGTTTGTACGTTCTCCGCATGGCGGAGGTGAACTTTTAAATTTTATTTTATGGCTGTTTTACTTTACCTCAGTACTTTATTTTAGACATACAGCGCAGCCCATCGAGTACGCCCCGACCAGGGATCGCCTCACACACTGGCACTATCCTACACACTAGTTTGATTACCGTGACAATGCATCTGGTCCATACTGCCTATAGATTTTCGAGATACAGCACAGAAACAGGCCCTTCAGCCCACCGAGTCCGTGCCGACCAGCGACACCCCGTACCAAAGCCAATTAAACTATACACCTGTGGGTGTGGGAGGGAACTGGAGCAGCCAGAGAAAACCCACACGGTCACAGAGAGAACGTGCAAACTCTGCACAGGCAGCACCTGTGGTCAGGATCGAAGCCAAGTCTCTGGCGCTGAGAGGCAGCCACTCTAACGCTGCACCACCGTACCACTCGTCTTACTTCCTGATTTTCATTCTTTAGTCAACAAAAAGCCATTGGAATTCTATCCTTGAAGGACTATTCTACCTCTAGGCGTTCAGTTATTAATGGGGCCTGTCACTTTGGTACAAACTCCCCCTAGTAATGTACGTTCTACCCTTGCTTGACTTTCTAAAGAAGAGAATGCTTGCCGGCACCACACTTTGTGGTCCGTCTCTGATGGGGCAGAGTGGGATGGGCGCTTTACCAAGGGTATCCACCAGCGGCGCAGCGGTAGAGTTGCTGCCTCACGGCGCCAGAGACCCGGGTTCGATCCTGACTACGGGTGCTGTCTGTACGGAGTTTGCACGTTCTCCCCGTGACCTCGTGGGTTTTCACCGGGTGCTCTGGGTTCCTTCGTCTAACATTAGCTCTCACCAGCTGAGCTCATATGAAGGGTCCCAACCCAAAACGTAGGGCGCCCATTCCCTTTGTGGAAGCTGCCTGTTCTGCAGAGTTATTACTTGGAGATAAGCACGGAAACAGGCCCTTCAGCCCACCAAGCCCACGCCGGCCATCGATCAACCGCTCACACCAGTTCTGTTATTCCACTTTCTCATCCACTCCCTACACACCAGGGGCATTTTACAGAGGGCCAATTAATGTACAATCCCACATGTTTAGAGAGGCAGCAGGGAAACAGGCCCTTCGGCCCACCGGGTCCGCGCTGAACAGCCATCCCCGCACACTAACATTATCCTGCACATACTAGGGACAATTTTTACATTTGCCAAGCCAATTAACCTACAAACCTGTACGTCTTTGGAATGTGGGAGGAAACTGAAGATCTCGGCTGGTCTGAAAACCCACGCAGGTCACGGGGAGAACGTACAAACTCCGTACAGACAGCACCCGTAGTCGGGATCGAACCCGGGTCTCCGGCGCTGCATCCGCTGCTCCACTGTGCCACCCTTCATCTTTCGGATGTGGGAGGAAACCGGAGCACCCAGAGAAAACCCACGCGGTCACGTGGAGATCGTGGAAACTCCACAGAGACAGCACCCGAGGTTAGAATTGACCCTGGACCTCTGGCACTGAGAGGCAGTAGCAATGCCACCGTGCTGCCCTTGTGGAGAGATCTTTGAATGGCAAAAGTACCCAAGACCACAAGGTCGTAGGGAGAACGTGTAAGAATACAGCGCGGAAACAGGCCCTTCGTCCCACCGAGTCCATGCCAACCAGCGACCAGTTCATACACTAGCGCTATCCTGCACACACTAGGGACAATTTTACAGAAGTCACTTCAAGTCAAGTCAAGTCACTTTTATTTCTATAGCACATTTAAAAAACAACTCTCGTTGACCAAAGTGCTTCACATTGGTGGAGGTACTAACGTTATACAACAGTGGTTCATAGATTAAGTGCATACATAAATACATACATATAGCCCTTTAACCTACAGACCGGCACGTCTGTGGGGTGTGGGAGGAAACCCGAGTACCCGGTGGAAACCCACATGGTCACGGGGAGAATGTACAAACGCCGTACAGACAGCGCCCGAGGTCGGGATCGAATCCAGTCTCTGCCACTGTGAGGCAGCAACTCTACCAGCACCTGGTCCAGTGTGGAGTTCCTCCAGCACTTTGTAATTTGCTCTAGATGCCAGCATCTGCGGTTTGTTGTGTCTCCGTGTTGAGGAACAGTGAGGAATGTGAACTAGGACTGCTGGGCTCCCCGCTCTTCCTGGCTTAACATGCAGAGCGACATTAATCAGATCCAGGCCACACCATGGACCTGAGGTCGGCAAAATCCACAAGTGCTTGGAATTGAACCTGGATTCCCAGGAATGTGCATTCCTGACACAGAGAAGGGAAGTGCTGGAACAATGCACAGCTTGTTAACGTTTGCTGCCTGAGCTCTGGGTCCAGGGAAAAGATTATGTTTCCTGAAAAATATCACCGTGAGCAGCTGCAGGCAATACGACTCGATCCCGTCTACTCCAAATAAAAATGTCCATGCAGAAATTCCAGCAGGTTGTTTTTGTCCTTGGCACGAGAGAGGGGAGGAAATGACATGGAGACGATCGCGGGGAATAGAAGCCACAGCAGCACAGTGGTAGAGTTGCTGCCTCACTGCCCCACAGACCCGGGTTCGATCCAGACCTCGGGTGCTGTCTGAGTGTGGAGTTTGCAAATGATTCAGTAATGAATGACCAGAAACGCAGGGGGTGGGGGTGAGAGAAACTTGCGTTGTTACAGGGGAAGTGGGGGGGGGGGGGGGGGGGAGGGGGGGGAGGATTAATAATATGCACAATCAGGAAGGATTTTGATACATTAAAGACAAATAAATAGTTTCCATTTCCGGGGGGGGGGGGGGGGGGGGGTTGTTGGACTAACTTAAAATACTCCAGAGGCAACTTTGGCAACGTGCTCTCATCAGGAGGTGCCAGCCTGACAGTCTGTAGCTAAGACACGACACTTCCTGCTGCTGGAAAAGAGAGACCTGCAGGGGTGTGGGATTAATGGACACCATTCCCACAGAGCTAGCACCGGTCAATGGGCCAAATGGCCTTAAATGAACAATTCTAGTAAATGGCATTTAGAGTCATACTCATACTGCAAGGAAACAGGCCATTCAGCCCAACTTTCCCATTCCGGTCAAGTTGCCCCATCTATACTTAGTTTAGTTTAGGCTGGGGATACAATAAGGAAACAGGCCCTTCGGCCCACCGAGTCTGCGCCTACTAGTGAACTCTGGACACTAGCACTATCCCACACACTGGAGACAATTCGCGATTTTATCGAAGCCACTTAACCTACAAACCTGTACGTCTTTGGAGTGTGGGAGGAAACCCAAGATCTCGTAGAAAACCCACGCAGTCGCAGGGAGAACGTACAAACTCCGTACAGACAGCACCCGTAGTCAGGATTGAACCCGGGTCTCTGGTGGTGTGAGGCAGCAACTCCACCACCGTGCCACCCTCTGTGAAAAAGTTGCCGCTCAGGCTCCTATTAAATCTCTCCCCTCTCGCCTTCAATCCATGTACCCTGGTTCTCGATTCCCCTACTCTGGCTACAATGTACATTCACCCTATCTATTTCCCTTGTGATCTTATACACATGATCAAATGGAGTTGCATGGAGTTTAACTGTTCAGTTCAGTTTATTGTCACGTGTACCGAGGTACAGTGAAAAGCTTTTGTTGTGTGCTAACCAGCCCGAGGAAATACAATACATGTTTACAATCGAGCCATTCACAGTGCACAGTTACAGGGTAAAGGCAATAGCGATTAGTGCAAGGTGATGCCAGTAAAGTCCGATCACAGATAGACCGAGGGCCCTCGATGAGGTGGAGAGTAGGTCAGGACTGCTCTCTGGTTACGGTAGGATGGTACTGAACTGTGTGGTCTGGCATTGGGATGAAGGTGTCCGGAACAGCGGGGGGGGGGGGGGGAGACGTTGAGAGAGCAGGCGGAACGAGGTGGGTCTGAGACGTTGGACCTGTCACCTGCTGACAGCAACCGTTACTGTCCAGAGACTGGGGTCAGGACCTCTTGAGTGTCAGTTACAGCCCATTACTGGGGGAGAGCTTGGGAAAAGGCAAGGAACTGGCCTCCAAAATACTAAATAAAGCGAGTGCAGGCGTGAGAGAGCAGATCATGGCCAGTGTGTGGATAGTTTTATGGCGGAGATAGATTATTTCCTCATTAGTAAACGTGTCCGGTGTCATGGTGTATGGTGAAGAGAGGTGTGAGGCTGTATGGAGGTATGGTCCATGCCGCTAAGGTGAATGGTGAAAGGCCTGGATAGAGTGGATGTGGAGAGGATGTTTCCACTAGTGGGAAAGTCTAGGACTAGAGGTCACAGCCCCAGAATTAAAGGACGCTCCTTCAGAAAGGAGATGAGAAGGAATTTCTTCAGTCAGAGGTTGGTGAATCTGGGATTCATTTGCCACAAAAGGCTGTGGAGGCCTTCAATGGATATTTTTAAGGCAAAGATAGATAGATTCTTGATTAGTACGGGCGTCAGGGGTTATGGGGAGAAGGCAGGAGAATGGGGTTAGGAGGGAGAGATAGATCGCTGCCAAAGGTGCCTCGACAAATTACTGAGTAAAGGGTCTGAATACTTACGTAAATGTGATATTTCAGTTATTTCTTTTAAAGTACTTTGCAACCATTTCTAAACCTGTTTTCACTTCTTAATTCTGAGGTATTGTGTGTGGATTGATGATAAAAAATAATGAATTTAATCCATTTTAGAATAAGGCTGGAACGCAACAAAATATGGAAAAAGTGAAGGGGATCTGAATACTTTCTGAATGCACTGTATGTGTGGCAATAATCTTATGATCTTAGTTTAGTTTATGGATATAGTACAGAAACAGGCCATTCGGCCCTGCGAGTTGGCGCCGACCAGTCATCCCCATACACTAGCACTATCCTACCCACTAGGGACAATTTACAAACTCTACCGAAGCCAATTAACCTCCAAACCTGCACGTCTTTGGAGTGTGGGAGGAAACCGGAGCACCCGGAGGAAAACTCACACAGTCATGGGGAGATCGTACAAACTCCGTAGAGACAACACCCATAGTGGAGAACGAACCCAGGTCTCTGGCGCTGTAAGGCGGCAAATCTACTGCGCCTTCCAAAAAAAAAATTTCTATGAATCTACGCAAAAAAATAATTTCACTTTAACTTAGTACACGTGCTAATAAACTGGTGAACAGTTACATCTGTGTCGGTGGGAGACGCAGCAAGCGGGGACACCATGTACACGTGTGTGAAGTATGGTCCACACCACTAACTCCCACAGTCCATGCTCATAAGTGGTAGCAGCAGAATTAGGCCATTCGGCCCATCTAGTCTACTCCACCATTCAATCAATACAGCTGTCTTTTAAAATGTATAATATTTCTGCCTCCGATGAACTTTGGTGAGTGAAAAGAGTGCAGTTTGCCCAAGCGGCATAAGGTTGGTGCAGGAGTAGGCCATTCGGCCCTTCGAGCCAGCACCGCCATTCAATGTGATCATGGCTGATCATCCCCAATCAGTATCCCGTTCCTGCCTTCTCCCCATATCCCTTGACTCCGCTATCTTTAAGAGCCCTATCCAGCTCTCTCTTGAAAGCATCCAGAGAACCTGCCTCCACCGCCCTCTGAGGCAGAGAATTCCACGGACTCACCACTCTCTGTGAGAAAAACTTAGTTCAATTGTAGTTGGAAACCAGCCGTTAGTTTGGTTTAAAACAGTTGGCAGTTCTACTGCTGAATCAATATCTAAGGGTGTTTGTTGGTTAGCATGGGCTTGGTGGGCTGAAGAACCTGTTTCCACACTGCATCTCTCCCTATCTCTGCCTTGAAACTATCCACACACTGGCCATGATCTGCACTCTCACGCCTGCACTCGCTTTATTTAGTATTTTGGAGGCCAGTTCCTTGCCTTTTCCCAAGCTCTCCCCCAGTAATGGGCTGTAACTGATACTCGGAGGTCCTGACCCCCGTCTCTGGACAGTAACGTCTGCTGTCAGCAGGTGACAGGTCCAACGTCTCAGACCCACCTCGTTCCGCCTGCTCTCTCACCGTCTCACCCCCCCCCCCCCCCCGCTGTTCCTGACGCCTTCATCCCAATGTCAGACCACACAGTTCAGTACCATCCTACTGTAACCAGAGAGCAGTCCTGACCTACTCTCCACCTCATCGAGGGCCCTCGGACTATCTGTGATCGGACTTTACTGGCACCAATCATTATTCCCTTTATAGACAATAGACAATAGATGTAGGAGTAGGCCATTCGGCCCCTCGAGCCAGCACCGCCATTCAGTGTGATCATGGCTGATCATCCCCAATCAGTACCTTGTTCCTGCCTTCTCCCCATATCCCCTGACTCCAGTATCTTTAAGAGCCCTATCTAGCTCTCTCTTGAAAGCATCCAGAGAACTGGCCTCTGAGGCAGAGAATTCCACACTCTGTATCTGTACACTGTGGATGGCTCGATTGTAATCATGTCTCTCCACAGACTGGTTAGCACGCAACAAAAGCTTTTCACCCTGCCTCGGTACACATGACAATAAGCTAACCAACTCCATGCAAATATGTGTATTTGATTTGTATGTGTATATGTGTATTGTGTATAGGATTACGAGGGAAATAGACAGGGTGAATGCACAGTCTTCTACTACTACTCCTTGTAGTGGGATTAATGGACACCATCCCCACAGAGCTAGCACAGCTCAACGGGTCAAATGGTCTTACAAGGAGTAGTAGGCTGCACATTCTGCAAAGTCATACAGCATGGAAACAGGCCCTTCGGCCCAACTCACTCATGCTGACTTTGGTATCCCATTGATTTCTCATCTACATTTGCACCACCTGCCCACATTTGGCCCATATTCCTTTAAACAATAGACAATAGACAATAGGTGCAGGAGTAGGCCATTCGGCCCTTCGAGCCAGCACCGCCATTCAATGTGATCATGGCTGATCATCCCCAATCAGTACCCCGTTCCTGCCTTCTCCCCATATCCCCAGACTCCGCTATCTTTAAGAGCCCTGTCTAGCTCTCTCCTGACATCTCCTGTACCCTTTCCTATCCATGTATCTGTCCAAATTTATTTTAAATCTTGTTATAGTACCTTCTTCAACAACATCCTTGGGCAGCTTGTTCTATACACCCAGCAGGTCTCTCCTTTCCAGTGTCTGAAATTTCTGGAATCTCCTTGCTGATGAGATCAAGATGCTGTCTTAACAGTTTCCCAAAGTAGCCCCTGGGCATTTTCCCAGTTATTCCGGCCTCCTGTCATTAGAAACTATGTATTTTTGTTTCATCTACCAGAACCATTAATGATCGCAAAGGAAGCGGAGGGGAAATGAATACTATTCACAATCAGGGGGTGATGAATCTGTGGAACTCATTGCCACAGACGGCTGTGGAGGCCAAGTCAATGGATATCTTTAAGGCGGAGATTGACAGATGCCTGATGGGTACGGGTGTCAGGGGTTATGGGGAGAAGGCAGGAGAATGGGGTTGACAGGGAAAGATAGATCAGCCGTGATTGAATGGTGGAGTAGACTCGACGGGCTGAATGGCCTAATTCTGCTCCAATGGCTTATGATGTGGTCTGATTACACTGATTCGGGCTGAAATTTGGGTTTCGCCCAAAACGTTGCCCATTTCCTTCGCTCCATAGATGCTGCTGCACCCGCTGAGTTTCTCCAGCACTTTTGCCTTCCTTCGATTTTCCAGCAGTTCCTTCTTAAACACCCTGATAATAGATCCAGCCAACACTGCCTTTTAGGAAAGAAAACCTATTCACCTCTCGGGTCTGGTTTGTGTGTGGCTTCCAACTGTTTTTGGCTGGTTAGATGAAAACCCAGGGGCAATTAAAAGGGACCCCTATCAGCTGGTATCAACAACATCATACACATATATATGTTGACTGGGCTTGTATTCACTGGCATTCAGAAGGATGAGAGGGGATGTCATAGAAACATATAGAATTCTTAAAGGAGTGGACAGGCTAGATGCAGGAAAAATGTTCTCGATGTTGGGGGAGCCCAGAGCCAGGGGTCACAGTTTAAGAATAAGGGGTCGGCCATTTAGGACTGAGATGAGGTGACATTTTCACCCAGAGAGTTGTGAATCTGTGGAATTCTCTGCCACAGAAGGCAGTGGAGGCCAGTTCGCTGGATGTCTTTCCAGAGAGAGTTAGATTTAGCTCTCAGGGCTGAAGGAATCAGGGGATATGAGGAAAAAGCAGGAAAACGGGGTATTGTTTATATTGAATGGAGGTGCTGGCTCGAAGGGCCGAATGGCCTAGTCCTGCATCTATTTCCCTCTATTTCTGTATATATTCATGCTCCATTAATTGGACTTGAAGAATTTAAGTATCCAATTATCTCACTGTAGTAAGATTTTAGTAAGTTCTGCAAGATTACAATGGTGATCACCTCACGGAAAGGGTTGACACAGTCGGGCAGCGGTAGAGTTGCTGCCTCACAGCGCCAGAGACCCGGGTTCCATCCTGGCTACGATTGCTCCTGCGCATAGTTTGTACGTTCTCCCCGTGACCTGAGTGGGTTTTCTCCGAGAGCTTTATTTTCCTCCTGCACTCCAAAGACGTACAGGTTTGCGGGTCAATTGGCTTGGTATACATGTTAAAAAAATTGTCCCTAGTGTAGGATAGCGTTAATGTATGGAGATTGCTGGTCGGCACGGACCCGGTGGGCCGAAGGGCCTGTTTCCGCGCTGTATCTCTAACCTCAAAAGTGAACCAGTTGAAACATCCTCTATGCATCTCCACACAAGTAACTGCCAGAACCACTTTATAACCTCAGTGTTAAAACCTTCCTGCTGCAGGTTTAGCTGAGATCACAAAATACAGCACAGGCGCGGGGTTGACTCTGAAACCTTTCCTAAATGCTCCACACCAGAAGGTGCATTTATTCGTTCAGAAGTTCAGGATTATATTTTCATGTGAAACAAACAATGACAGCTTGCAATCTCTCAAGTGAGCGATGGGAGATGTACTAATGCAGAATGTCTTTGCAGTCTCCAGAGAGGGACTAAGAGAAGAAACACATTCAACATCTCGTCCGCTGTCTGGAGACGTTTGATGTCTAATGTTGGCATTGGTTGAACTATTCTCTCCTCTTGCTATCCTGCCCTCTATAGATTTTGTTTTCAAGTCTGTGAGAGTCTGACACGTGGACGACTTAAAACATGCACTTAACTCTCTGCAATATATCTGTGGAACGGGCTGCCGGAGGAGGTAGCTATGACAATAACTACATTTAAAAGATGTTGGAACAGATACATGGGTTGGCAAGATTTAGAGGCGTATACTAGGGACAGCAAGCCTATTTGTTTGCAAGATAGATACAAAATGCTGGAGTAACTCAGCGGGACAGGCAGCATCTCTGGAGAGAATGAATGGGTGACGTTTCAGGTCGAGACCCTTCCATTTTGTTTTTTCATCGCTCCACAGATGCTGCCTCACCAACTGAGTTTCTCCAGCATTTTTGTCTACCTTCGATTTTCCAGCATCTGCAGTTCCTCCTTAAACAAACTGTTTTTCACAATAGTGCTTTTTAAAAATTATTGGACTTGTTTATTATGGTATCTATGGAGCACTTAGTTAGAAACCAGTTGTGCCGCTGAAAGTAGGAATTTCATTGTTCTGTTTTGGTACATATGACAATACAACAATTGTCTCTCATCTTGTCTTGCCTCGTGTCTTGTTTCTTGTCCAATCATGGACAGGTGGGCCTGACCCGTTGAGTTACTCCAGCACTTTGTATCTATCTTTGGTGTAAACCAGCATCTGCGGTTCCTTTTCCTTAAATTGTGGTGAGAAAGAGTTGGAGTCTTTAGTTTAGTTTAGAGATGCAGGCCGGAAACAGGCCCTTCGGCCCACCGAGTCGGCGCAAACCAGTGATCCCCGCACAAGAACACTACACTGCACACACTAGGGGAAATTTACACATACACCAAACCAATTAACCTACAAATCTGCATGTCTGCGGAGTGTGGGAGGAAACCGAAGATCTGGGAGAAAACCCACAGGGAGAACATACAAACTCCGTACAGACGGCACCCGTAGTCGGGATCGAACCCGGGTCTCTGGCGCTGCAAGCTCTGTAAAGCAGCAACTCTACCGCTGCGCCACCGTGCCACCCACGAGTGATGAAAGTACTTTGCCAGACACTGTGGAACACTGGGATTTGTGGTTGTCGACTCATTGGGTTGAAGCATGGAGGTTGCATTCCATTGTCTAGGGTTGTGGATGAGAGACTAATCCCTAATGGCGTCCAGTTAGAGAAGGCGACAAAGGCACTGAGCACAAAGTTCTCTTGGAGTTGTCGTGCAGTGAAGCCAACACCTACTGCCCTTCGGGGGGACAGACCCTCATGTCAATGGGAAAGTCACAGGGAAGAACCCATTGAGGTGAATTGTCGTTAAACTGGAAAGATTGCAGAGAATGTGTAGGAAGGAACTGCAGATGCTGGTTTAAACCGAAGATAGACACGAAATGCTGGAGTAACTCAGCGGGACAGGCAGCATCTCTGGAGAGAAGGAATGGGTGATGTTTCGGGTCGAGACCCTTCTTCAGACTACTGTCAGGGGAGAGGGAGATACATAGATAAGGAAGAGTAAGGTGTGAAAACAGGACAGAGGGAATGGAGATCAAGGAAAATCAATGAAGATCAAGGAATAGAAGAGATCATCGTTAGCTGGGAGAAGATAAGAGCAACAAAGCAAACAGAGATAAAATGTAGTTGAAGACAGTCAGACTGGTCGGAGAACTGGGAAGGGGGAGGGATGGTGAGAGAGGGAAAGCAAGGGTTACTTGAAGTTAGAGAAGTCAATGTTCATACCTCTGGGGTGTGAGCTGCCCAAGCGGAATATGAGGCGCTGTTCCTCCAATTTAAGAATTACAAAGGTGTTGCCAGGACTCGAGGGCCTGAGCTAAAGGGAGAGGTTGCACATGCGAGGACTTCATTCCTTGGAGTGCAGGAGGCTGTGGAGAGATCTTACGGTGGTGTTAAAATCACAAGGGGAATAGTGAAAAGTGAAAAGGGAAAAGTGAATGCACACTTTTACCCAGAGAAGGGGAATCAAGAACCAGAGGACATAGGTTTAAAGTGAGAATGGAAAGATTTAATAGTAACCTGAGGCTCATAGAAGGTGGTGTATGTATACATGGAATGCGCTGCCAGAGGAGGCAGGTGCTAAAACAACGTTTAAAAGATATTTGTAAGAAGGAACTGCAGATGCTGGCTTAAACTGAAGATAGACGCAAAAAGCTGGAGTAACTCAGCGGGACAGGCAGCATCTCTGGAGAGAAGGAATGGGTGACATTTCGGGTGGAAACCCAAGATATTTGGACAGGGACAGGTTAAGGGATATGGGCCAAACGCAGGCAGGTGGGGCTAGCTTGGATGGGTATCTTGGACAGTGTGGACAAGCTGGGCCGAAGGGCCTGTTTCCATGCTGTATCACTCCACGACACTATGCAATATGAAGATCGCAGCAGAAGCTGGTCTTTAAGCAAAAAAACGTAATGGTGGCGCAGCGGTAGAGTTGCTGCCTTAACAGCGAATGCAGCGCCGGAGACCCGGGTTCGATCCTAATTACAGGTGCTGTCTGTACGGCGTTTGTACATTCTGCCCGTGACCTGCGTGGGTTTTCTCCGAGATCTTCGGTTCCCTCCCACACTCCAAAGACGTACAGGTTTGTAGGTTCATTGGCTTGGTAAATGTAAAAATTGTCCCTAGTGGGTGTAGGATAGTGTTAAATGTGCGGAGATCGCTGGTCAGCATGGGCCCGGTGGGCCGAAGGGCCTGTTTCCGTGCTGTATCTCTAAACTAAACATGTACACGTGTTGTTGTGGTCTCTCCCCAGCATCGAGAGTTGCGTTCCGTGCCGTGCTCTCATCTTGAAACTATTTTGGAGTTGAGATCCCTTTAGCAACTTGAATACACTGTGGAAGCCGAGGTCTGGCTCCTTGTCTAATGGATCCCACCTGTAACTCCTACACTGGGCCGTTTGAACAACCGCTCTGTAATCATTTATGGCGCTGCCTTTTGCTTCAGCACAA
This sequence comes from Raja brachyura, assembly GCA_963514005.1. Next base: position 6,605,167 of record OY740818.1, read on the forward strand.
TTAGGTGCAGAAAAGCAGTTGAGTGGAGAGAGGAAAAAACCCAACTGGATAACGCTAAAATGGGTTTAGGTATTATGGAAAGATGGACACAAAATGCTGGAGTAGCTCAGTGGGACAGGCAGCATCTCTGGAGAGAAGGAATGGGTGTCGTTTCGGGTCGAGACCCTTCTTCAGACTTCTTCTAGGCATTATGGATTTAGGTTCTTAAGAAGGGTCCCGCGCCAAAACGTTAAAATCTGAAGGGTCCCGACCCGAATCATCATTAGGGTTTCCAACTGTCCCATATTAGCCGGGACATCCCGTATTTTGGGCTAAATTGGTTCGTCCCCTATGGGGATGGCCCTTGTCCGTATTTGACCGCTGCTACTCGGGTCGAGGGGACTGTCGGGTTGGAACACCGCGTCTGGCCCCGCCTCACCCATCCCGACGTAGTGCAGCCCATGGAGTGCAGCAGCAGCAGCAGCAACGCCTCGCCTGTGGCCCCGTCGGTCGGTCGGCAGCCCGGCCAGCTGTCCAACCTTCGGACCTTCGCTTACGGCCGACACTACCACTGCCCCTCCTTCTCAGTGCCAATCATTGGATCATGAGTTGGATGGGGCGCCAAAACTACTCAGCTGGCCCGCCGGCTGGGCTTTGTGTGCAGTCCAGCACCCGGGCCAACTCATCACTCACCCAGCCATGGCCGAGTGGGTCAGTGAATTGCCGTCGGGAATTTGACCTTTAGTCCCTTATTTGTGAGTGAGAAAGTTGGCAACCCTAATCATCACCAATCCTTCTTCTCCAGAGAGGCTGTCTGGCCCGCTGAGTTACTCCAGCACTTTGTGTCAATCCTGGGTATTAAACTCAACTGGGCCGTATAACAGTGTGCACCTTTTACAGCCTGGTGACTCAGAATGAGTCTGTGAACTGGGCATGTCCCGAGATGCAGTGAAAAGCTTCTATTTCAGTGCCATGCAGTCAAATGAACTCATATGATACTTGAATATAATCGAGCCATACACAGGTACACCAGGCAGTGGTAAGAGAAAATTATCAGAAAAAATATCTGGTTCGATTCTGACTACAGGCGCTGCCTGTACGGAGTTTGCACGCTCTCCCCCTGACCGTTGTGTGGGCTTTCTCCCACTTTCCAAAGACATGCAGGTTTGTAGGTTGATCGGCTTGTGCACATTGCCTCTGGCGTGTGGGTGATTGTTGGTTGGCACGAACTTAGTGGGACAAAGGGCCTATTTCCACGCTGGATCCCTGAAACTAAACTTAACTCTGACGGGTGTCAGGGGTTATGGGGAGAAGGCAGGAGAATGGGGTTTGGAGGGAGAGTTAGATCAGCCATGATTGAATGGCGGAGTAGAGTTGATGGGACGAAAGGCCTAATTCTACTATCCCTTGTGGGCCTTATGACCCTAAACACTCTTGACTGTTGGCTTGGTCTTGCATGTTCCTTGCCTATCCTTGGTTCCCAGCTCTCCATGACTACCTCCACAGACAGACGACAAGCTCTCACTACCACCTTAGCGGCAAACAGTAATTATCAAAAAAATGGCAACTTTCTCAGCGATGTCAATACCTTGAAAACCAAGTTGAAGTAAACTCCCTTCCCGCTTCAAGATGTCTCCTTCAGTCACCTTCCCATCTCCTTTGTCCAGCCATTTGCCTATCAAGCCCCCCTTCACCTGTATCCAGCTATCACTTGTCAGGCTTTGTCCCGCCCTACCTGTAATGTTTGGTTGACTGTGTGGGGTGGGAGGACCCGTTGCTCCTCCCGTGCAGCAGGTGGCGTTGCACAGGTCAAAGGGAGATGTTTTGTATATAGTTTATCCTGTCGGCAGACAGTATGCAGGCAGCCATTGTCACTAGTCTTGCTGCCAGCATTGAGTGAAACATTGAGTTACTCCAGCACTTTTTGTTTTACTCAAGATTCCAGCATCTGCAGTTGTTTTTGTGTCTCTCTTCCCTCCGTTTTAGATTTTAGTTATAGTTTTAGAGAGACAGCGTGGAAACAGGCTCTTTGGCCCACCAAGTTTGCACAGACCAGCGATCACCTCGCACACTAGTTCTATTCTACACACTAGGGACAATTTACAACTTAGAGACTTCAATTAACCTACAAACCTGTGCTTGTTTGAAGTGTGGGAGGAAACCGGAGCACCAGGAGAAAACCCACGCAGTCACGCAGGGAGAACGTACAAACTCTGTACAGACAGCACCCATAGTCAGGATCGAACCCGGGTCTCTGGCGCTGTGAGGCAGCAACTCTACCACTGCGCCACCGTGCCACCCTTGTAGTCCTGCTGAGATCGAGCAGTTTGACCTTTGCCAACGCCTCCTTCCCTTAGTGTTGCAAATTTCTCTCCTTCCAGTTTAATGCAGATTCTCCACATTGTGTACGGTGCTGATTCAGCTGCTAATGTTTGGCAGAAGATCCAGTGCTAAAAGGTGATGCAGACTCTCGTTTGATGTCTGCAATGTGTTCCTGTGGCTGATGGTAAACAGATCTGTGTGTGTGTGTGCATTTGAAATGGAATCATTTAATGAGTCCCCTGCCCCAGGGAAGGCAGATGCGCTGGTTATAATGGAGTCAGGCTTGGCTGAGGAACAACACTGACTCCAACTAAAGCAACGTTGCCACAAGCCATGTCCAAGAATCTAATGGTCTCATCTAGGTGTGCGATCACAGTGCTCCATCGTGGGAGTGTGGCAAAGTGTTCAAAGTGTAGCCATCTTATGAACAGTGTTGCAAGTGCGGCACGGTGGCGCAGCGGTAGAGTTGCTGCCTCACAGCGCCAGAGACCCGGGTTCCATCCTGTCTACGGGTACATTCCCACTGTGACTGCGTGGGTTTTCTCCGGGTGCTCCGGTTTCCTCCCACATTCCAAAGACGTGCAGGTTTGTAGGTTAATTGGCCTCTGCAAATTGTCTCTAGTTTGTAGGATAGAACTTAGTGTACGGTGATCATTGGTCAGCGTAGACTCGGTGGGCCGAATGGCCTGTTTCCACGCTGTATCTCTAAACTGATGGGGAAAGTATACAGTTAATGGCAAGACCCCTTAACAACATTGATGTGCAAAGTGATATTGGCTGCAAGTTCGTAACTCCCTGAGAGTGGCAACACAAGTAGACAGAGCGTGCAGTATGCTTGCCTTCATCGGCCAGGCATTGGGTAGAAGAGTCGGGAAGTCATGTTGCAGCTCCATATGACTTTGGTTAGGCTGCCTTGGGAGTATTTTAGTTTAGTTTAGAAACACAGCGTGGAAACAGGCCCTTCGGCCCATCGATCAGCCGACCCGTGACCCCGAACATTAATACGATCCCAAGCCCACTAGGGGGAATTTACACATACACCAAGCCAATTAACCTACAAACCTGTACGTCTTTGGAGTGCGGGAGGAGACCTGAAGATCTCGGAGAAAACCCGCGCAGAACACGGGCTTTTTTCCCCTTTCTTTTCCCTTGGCACGCTTCTTCACTCTCACAACTCTTTCACTTTCTCGACTTACTCTGTTTCTATTCATTTTTTTTCTAAAAGCCTTAAAAAAAAGGAGGGGGTACAATGATTGTAATAATATATATGGGATGTACACTGATGTAACTTACTATACCTCGAATAAATAAAAGTATTTTTTAAAAAAGAACACGGGGAGAACGTACAAACTCCGTACAGACAGCACCCGTAGTCTGGATCGAACCCGGGTCTCTGGCGCTGCATTCGTTGTGAGGCGGCAACTCTACCGCTGCGCCACCGTTGCGTTATGGCCACCCCATTGTAGGAAGAATGGGGGGCTTCAGAGAGGGCACAGAAGTGCTTTACTAGAACACTGCCTGGACTACAAGGTCTCTGAAGGAGGGACTCGACCCAAAACATCACCCATTCCTTCTATCCAGAGGTGCTGCCCGTTCCACTGAGTTACTCCAGCATTTTGTGCCTATCTTCTGGATCTGAGGGAATTAGATGCAAGGAGAAGGGTTACACAAAAAGCTGGAGAAACTCAGCGGGTGCAGCAGCATCTAAGGAGCGAAGGAGATAGGCGACGTTTCGGGTCGAGACCCTTCTTCAGATACAAGGAGAAGTTGGATAGACATAATGTTTAAGAAGGAACTGTAGATGCTGGAAAATCAAAGGTGGACAAAAATGCTGGAGAAACTCAGCGGGTGAGGCAGCATCTATGGAGCGAAGGAAATACGCGACTTTTCGGGCCAAAACCCTGAAGGAAATAGGCAACGTTTCAGGCCGAAACCCGGAAGGGTCTCGACCCGAAACGTTGCCTATTTCCTTCGCTCCATAGATGCTGCCGCACCCGCTGAGTTTCTCCAGCATTTTTGTCTACCTTGGATAGACGTAGACTGGTTTGGAGAGACCGAGACCAGGCAGAGGGTCAGAATATTTCTCCCCAGTGTGGAAATCTCAAAGACTAGAGGGCACAGCTTTAAAGTGAGGGAGGCCAAGTTTAAAGGAGATGTGCGGGGCAGGAGGTAGTGAATGCTTGGAACGCACTGCCAGGGGTGGTGGTGATGGTAGATACGAGAGTGGCATTTGGGAGGCTTTTAGACAGGTACATGGATATGCAGGGATATACCACAGGCATGTCTATGTGCGTATGTGTGTGTACGTGTGTGTGTGTGTGTGCGCGTGCATGTGTATATGTGCGTGTGTGTGTGTGCACATACATGTGCGCGTGTGTGTGCACGTGTATATGTACGTGTGAGTGCGTGTGTGTGTGCACGTGTATATGTGCATGTGTGTGTGTGTGCACGTGTATATGTGTGTATGTGTGTGTGCATGTGTGTGTGCGTGTGTGTTCATGTGTATATGTGCGTGTGTGTGTGTGCGCGTGTGTGTGCACGTGTATATGTGTGTGTGTGTGCATGTGTGCACGTGTATGTGTGTGTGTGTGTGCACGTGTATATGTGCGTGTGTGTGTGCACATGTATATGTATGTGTGTGCATGTGTATATGTGCATGTGTGTGCGTGTGCGTGTGTGTGTGTGTGTGTGCATGTGTGTGTGTGCACGTGTATGTGTGTGTGTGCACGTGTATATGTGCAAGTGTGTGCGTGTGTGTGTGTGTGCGTGTGTGTGCGTGCGTGTGTGTGGGTGTGCACGTGTATATGTGCGTGTGTGTGCGTGTGCGTGTGTGTGTGTGTGCGTGTGTGTGGGTGTGCGTGTGTGCATAATAGAGGCAGATTGGAAACTTTACATTCAATTAATTGAATAAATATATTCATATGTTTGAAGTGCTCTCATTAATTCTGTTTCATTACTTTTGTAAAGAATACCTAATCATTAATAGATTCAAATTGTTTTTTAAATGCGTGCAAACATTAGCTAGTACAGGATGAATAGGTCATGTGCAGGCAGGCAGATGAGATCAGTGTACCTTGGCGCTGTGATTGGCACACATTGTGGGCCAAATACCCGTTGCTGCAGTGTGCTGTTCAGTGTAGTGTTCTAGTGGAGTGCGGCATAGTTGGCAGTGGGCTTCAGATTAGGCATGCATATTGTGTTTTGCATGGAGGGTAGATTTAAGGGACTGACCCACTTACGCAATTTTTTTTGGCGACTTGCCGACACCAAAAAGTTGCGTAAGTGGGACAGGCCCTGAACAATCATGTGATTTGTGAAGTCTGATGTTAGCTGGGTTGTACCCCCGATCGTCCGTCTGACCATGCTCTGATTGCTCATGGAGTCTGCGGCATAGCAGCAACTTCCTGTAGTTCCGCACTCGTCGCAGATGCATGCAGTGCGTGTGCACATGCTTGTGTGAGTGTGTGTGACTGAGCGTGTGATTGAGCGTGTGTGAGTGGGTGTGTGTGATTGAGTGTGTGTGAGTGGGTGTGTGTGTGTGAGTGGGTGTGTGTGACAGTGTGTATGAGTGGGGGTGTGTGATTGAGTGTGTGTGTGTGTGTGTGAGTGTGTGTGTATGTGTGTGTGTGTGTGAGTGGGTGTGTGTCAGTGGGTGTGTGTGATTGAGTGTGTGTGAGTACGAGTGTGTGAGTGTGAGTGCATGGGTGTAAGAGTGTGTGTGAGTGAGTGTGTGTGTGAGTGGGTGTGTGTGAGTGAGTGTGGGAGTGTGTAAGTGCGTGTGTATATATGTGTGTGAGTTTTGTGTGTATACGTACGTGCGGGCGTGCGTGTGTGTGTACATGTATGTGCGGGCATGCATGTGTGCGTGTACATGTATGTGTGGGTGTGCACATGTACATGTATGTGCTGGGGTGTGTGTACATGTATGTGTGTGCGTGCGGTACATGTATGTGCGGGCGTGCTTGTACATGTATGTGCGGGCGTGTGTGTACATGTATGTGCGGGCATGTGTGTACATGTATGTGCGGGCGTGTATGTACATGTATGTATAGGGTGTGTGCATGTGTGTGTACATGTACGTGCGGACGTGTGCTTACATGTATGTGCGGGTGTGTACATGTATGTGTGGGCTTGCTTGTACATGTATGTGCGGGCATGCGTATACATGTATGTACGGGCATGTGTGTACATGTATGTGTTGGTGTGTGTGTACATGTATGTGCGAGTGTGTACATGTATGTTCCGGCATGCAAGTATATGTATGTGCGGGCGTGCGTGACATGTATGTGCGGGCATGTGTGTACATGTATGTGCGGGCGTGTGTGTACATGTATGTGGGTGTACGTGTACATGAATGTGCAGGCATGTGGGTGTGTACATGTATGTGCAGATGTGCGTGTACATGTATGTGCGGGCGTGTGTGTACATGAATGTGCAGGCATGCGTGTGTGTACATGTATGTGCTGGCATGCGTGTATATGTATGTGCAGGCATGTGTGTACATGTATGTGCAGGCATGCATGTACATGTATGTGCGTGTGTGTACATGCATGTGCGGGACATACTTGTAAGAAAAGCAGGTTGGGACCTTTACATCCAATTAATTGATTAAATATATTCATAGGTTTGAAGTGTTCACTATGTTGGCATAATTGTGTAAAGAATGCCTAATCATTAATAGCTTTGATTTGTTTTTTAAATCTTTGCAAACATCAGTTGTATCCATAGACGTTCAAAGGTTCTGATCGCTGGTTCTGGCTGGAGACGGAACCAATCTTTTGTTGACGTTTGGCTGGGCCTTGGTAACTTCTGTTACTTGGATGGTGTATTGGAGTTGTGTCTTTGTCTATTGTGATAGACTCATAGATTCATAGTGATACAGTGTGGAAACAGGCCCTTCGGCCCAACTTGCCCAACGTGTCCCAGCTACACTAGTCACACTTGCCCACGTTTGGCCCGTATCCCTCCCAACCCGTCCTATCAAAGCAGCTGTCTAACTGTTTCTTGAACGTTGGGATAGTCCCTGCCTCAACCACCTCCTCTGGCAGCTCGTTCCATACACCTACCACCCTTTATGCCTCAGATTCATATAAAATCTTTCCCCCTTCACCTTAAACCTATGTCCTCTGCTCCTCGACTCACCTACTCTGGGCAAGAGACTCTGTGCGTCTACCCGATCTATACCTCTCATGATTTTATACACCTTTATAAAACCTCTATACACCTCCTCATCCTCCTGTGTTACAAGGAATAGACAATAGACAATAGGTACAGGAATAGGCCATTCGGCCCTTTGGGCCAGCACCGCCATTCACTGTGACCATGGCTGATCATCCCCAATCAGTACCCCGTTCCAGCCTACACAACCTCTCCCTATAGCTCTAGCCCTCGAGTTCTGTCAACATCCTCGTAAATCTTCTCTTCACCCTCTCCAGCTTGACAACATATTTCCTATAACACGGTGGCTAGAACTGAACACAAGGCTCTAACTGTGGCCTGGCCAACGTCTTATACAACTGCAGACATTGCCCAGACAATGACAGCCATGGTGTGACCGTGCTTGTCCAGGCGTTACAACAGGTACCTCTGGGTGAGGGAGGTGCTTGCGAGGCACGGCACATCTCGTATGCGTATGTGACAAACAAACTTGACTTGACTGTTGGCTGGTTAGAATAGTGTTGTGTGGCATGTGTTGTGCATCTCTGCACTAGCACTGGAGCTGCCTTTGTTGGGTGGCACGGTGCCGCAGCAGTAGAGTTGCTGCCTCACAGCGCCAGAGACCCAGGTTCGATCCTGACTACGGGTGCTGTCTGTACGGAGTTTGCACCTTCTCCCCTTGACCTGCGTGGGTTTTCTCCGGGTGCTCCGGTTTCCTCCCACACTCCAAAGACGTGCGGGTTTGTAGGTTAATTGGCTTCTGTAAATGGCCCCCTGGTGTGCAGAGAGTGGATGAGAAAGTGGGATCACATAGAACCAGCGTGAACGGGTGATCGATGGTCGGCGTGGACTTGGCGAGCCAATGCTGTACCTCTGAGCTAAAGAAGCTCCATTAACCCAATGGAGTAACGGACATCACAAGGAAATAAGAGAGTGGCTCGTTATAATAAATTCTCCCTTATTTTGTAAATCAATGAGTTACAAACTTGGAGGGAGTCTGAATTGGCCATCATTGTATCCTGCACTTTGCTCAAAGAAACCAAAAACTACAGCTGTCTTTTAAAATGTATAATGTTTCTGCATCTGATGAACTTTGCTGAGTGAATGAGAGTCGTTGGGCCAAGCGGCAGAAGGACATTTCAACTTAGTTATTAGTAGTTCAAGTTCAAGTGAGTTTATTGTCGTGTGTCCCTGATAGGACAATGACATTCTTGCTTTGCTTCAGCACAACAGAACATAGTCGGCATTGACTACAGAACAGATCAGTGTGTCCATGTATCATTATATAAATACATACACACACGAATAAATAAACTGATTAAAGTGCAAATAACAGATAACAGATAATGGGTTATTAATGATCATAGTTTTGTCCGAGCCAGGTTTAATAGTCTGATGGCGTTGGGGAAGTAGCTATTCCTGAACCTGGTCGTTGCAGTTTTAGTTTAGTTTGGTTTAGTTTAGCGATACAGCAATGAAACTGGTCCTTCGACCCACCAAGTCCACACCGACCAGCGATCCCCACACACTAACACTGTCCCCACACACTAACACTGTCCTACATATACACAGGGACATTTTGGAGTTTGGGAGGAAACAGAAGATCTCGGAGAAACCCACAGGGAGAACGTACAAACTGCACCGCTGCACCACCGCGCTGGAAACTACGTTGGAAACGTAATTAGTTTGGTTTAAAACAGTTGTCAGTTCTGGTGGTGAATCAATATGCACGGGTGATTGTTGGTCAGCACGGACTCGATGGGCCGAAGGGCATGTCCTACACTTTATCTCCAAACTAAATATAAGTGTGTCAGGAGTTATTGGGAGAAGGCTGGACAATGGGGTTGAGAGTGAAAGATAGACCAGCCTTGAATGAATGGCGGAGTGGACTCGATGGGCTGAATGGCCTAATTCTGCTCCTATAACTTATGAACATGGACTTATAAGGGAATACCCAGCAGATGGTGAGAAGGTAGTTCTGATTAAATTAGGAAGCAACGAAGGATCTAAAAAATTACTTTCCACTGAAGAGTTCCATCAGATGCTCAGGTTACTGATTTAGTGTGAATGACATGGTGCAGCTCAGATCAAGATTGCAAACAGATTGTTTCCTGCAGTTCTGCTCACTGATTCAGATCACCACTTGACACTGAGACTGGAGTGGCTTTGTGCCGTCAGGCCACCAGCAAATGGATTAAGATTCCACAAGTTGGACGTTGCTTTAAGAACTGTGTCCTATATGTACTTATATTTGTACTTACACTTGTACTTATACTTCTAATAAAAAAATTATTCATAAGAACTGTGTCCTAATTATTATCATAAGGCCATAAGGAATAGGACCGTTGTGGCCAACTGTAGCTGGGACTTTAGACATTGTGCTAATTCCTGCCGACTCTTGTATATGGTCATAATGGCGTAAGTGATAGGAGCAGAATTAGGCCATTCGGTCCATCAAGTCTACTCCGCCATTCAATCATGCCTGATCTACCTCTCCCTCCTAACCCCATTCTCCTGCCTTCTCCCCATAACATCTGACACCTGTACTAATCAAGAGTCTATCTATCTCTGCCTTTTTCACACAAAGGGTGGTGGGTGTGTAGAACAAGCCGCCAGTCGAGGCTGAGACTAGCCCATAGTTTAAGAAACAGTTAGACAGGTACATGGATAGAGCACGTTTTGAGGGATATGGACCAAGTGCAGGCAAGTGGGATTAGTGTACTAGTGGAACAATGCTGGCCGGTGTGGGCAAGTTGGGCCGAAGGGCCTGTTTCCACACTCTTATCAGTCTATCACTATAAAAAATATCCATTGACTTGGCCTCCACAGCCTTCTGTGGCAAAGAATACCACAGATTCACCACCCTCTGACTAAAGAAACTTCTCCTCATCTCCTTCCTAAAAGAACGTCCTTTAAGTCGGAGGCTATGACCTCTAGACCTAGACTCTCCCACTAACGGAAGCATCCTCTCCACATCCGCTCAAAGAAACATCATTGATATATTGTTGAGCCAGCCACTGCAGTTAGTCAAGAGTTAATGCTCTCCAATAAAAGATGTTTTGATATTTGCTATTTGCTCTTTGAAATTGGGATCATAAAGCAAAGAATCTGCTGTTAGTCGTGCTAAAGAGGTGGCGCTCGGCAGTGTTTGGGGACTGTGGCACTGTCAGTGATGGCAGAGTGGTGTAGAGGGTGGAGGTGCTGCCTCACAGCACCAGAGACCCGGGTTCGATCCTGCATCCGGGTGCTGTCTGTACGGAGTTTGTCTGTTCTCCCTGCGACTGCATGGGTTTTCTCCAGTGCTGCCGTTTCCTCCCACATCAAGAAGATGTGCTTGCTTGTAGGATAATTGGCTTCACTAAATTGTCCCTAGAAAGATAGACCTAGTTTAGTTTAGTTTAGAGATGCAGTGTGGAAACAGGACCTTCGGCCCGACCAGCGATCCCCGCACATTAATGCTATCCCAGACACACTAGAGACAATTTACAGTTATACCAAAGCAAGTAACCTCGAGACCTGTGCGTCTTTGGAGTGTGGGAGGAAACTGGAGCACCCGGAGAAAACCCACGCAGGTCACAGGGAGAACGTACGAACTCCGTGCAGACAAGCACTAGTTAACGGAATCGCTGGTTGT
>OY740818.1:6618758-6654655 GCA_963514005.1 Raja brachyura
GTTGAAAACAGAAATCACTAACCATTAGTAATGATGAGCAGAAAATAGCTGGACTGTCAGAGACATTGATGCCTATCTGAGAAGGAACCTGCTGCCGTTAGTTAACTTTGGTGTAATTTAGCTTAGTTTGGTTTAGTTTATTGTCACGTGTACCGAGGTACAGTGAAAAGCTTTTGTTGCGTGCTGGCCAGTCAGCAGAAAGACAACACATGATCACAATGGAGCTGCCCACAGTGTACAGATAATTGTTCCGTTTTGGACAGATGACGATAAAACACTCTTGAAGAATGGCTTCTCATTCCAGGCATTCCTATGTGTTTGTGTAGGTCGGTTGATGAATTCCCCTTCCAAGTGTGTTCCAATTGTTACACTGGGGGGTTCAGTCTCATATGTTGCTCAGCGTGTCGTGAACTTTGGCCTGTGACACAAGTAAGAAAGTGTCGCTAATCCCGAGAGGGATCTCGTAAATGACGCCCCTCGCCGTAAATTCCAGGCTGGAGACGCGCGCGCTAGCAGCTGAGGCTCGAATTTCGTTGCTATTAGCTGAGACGATCTCTCCGTCTGCCCATGAATTCCAAGGCCGGGACACCGGCTCCGACCTGCGAGACTCCAGCTCCGGAAGCATTGCTCATGGATGGACAGGTCTTTTTTTTTAGCTTAGTTTAGTTTAGAGATATAGCGAGTAAAACAGTTTGTTTAAGAAGGGACTGCAGATGCTGGAAAATCAAAGGTAGACAAAAGTGCTGGAGAAACTCAGCGGGTGCAGCAGCATCTATGGAGCGAAGGAAATAGGCAATGTTTTGCCCAAAACCCTGAAGGAAATAGGCAACGTTGCCTATTTCCTTCGCTCCATAGATGCTGCTGCACCCGCTGAGTTTCTCCAGCACTTTTGTCCACCAGCGAGGAAAACAGGCTCTTCGGCCCATCGAGCCCAGTGATTCCGGGACACTAACACTACCCCACACACACTGGGGACAATTTGCATTGATACCAATCCAATTAACCTTCAAACCTGCGCGTCTTTGGAGTGCGGGAGGGAACTGAAGATCTCGGAGAAAACCCACTCAGGTCACGGGGAGAACGTACAAACTCCGTACAGACAGCACCCGTAGTCAGGATCCAACCCGGGTCTCTGGCGCTGTGAGGCAGCGACTCTACCGCTGCGCCACCGTGCTGGCCGGGAGGTGATGGAGAAGGAAAACTCATCTCCACATACCTCAAGTCCATACTATCCCCCCCTTCCCCGTCAAGTCCCGAGTCTGACACAAGGCCACGACCCGAAATGTCACCATGTTTTCCAGTGATGCTGCCTGACCCGCTGAGTTGCTCCAGCATTTTGGTAAATCTACTCTTGGTAAATCAGCATCTGCAAATCATTGTCTCCAAAAGGCAGGCCCTGCTTCCATGGGCAGCTGATATTGATAAGTCATCTAGATCTCCATCAGCTCGGAAGTGGAGTGCAAATCAGAGAGCTTTGAAACTCTTCCTCGCTGAAGTAAACTAATTTGGAACCAGAAATTGTAACCTGTTCTCAATGCCATTTCTTCTGTTCTCACATTTCAAATCAGTTGATCAGCACTCACACACATGTAATTCACTGTGGCTACGGAGGCGCAGCGGTAGAGTTGCTGCCTTACCCAGAGATCTGGGTTCGATCCCGACCGCGGGTGCTGTCTTTACGGAGTTTTTCCGTTCTTCCCCGTGACCGCGTGGGTTTTCTCCGAGCTCTTCGGATTTCTCCCACGCTCCAAAGACGTGCAGGTTTGTAGGTTAATTGGCTTGGTGTATGTGTTAATTGTCCCCAGTGTTATCGCTAGGAGATCACTGGTCGGTGTGGACTCAGTGGGCTGAAGGGCCTGTTTCTGCGCTGTATCTCTAAACTGAAACTAAACTACTGATATAATCTCCGATATGATGATCACGATTGGTAATTGTAATAGATACAGACACATAGACAGTCGGTGCAGGAGTAGAGGCCATTCGGCCCTTCAAGCCAGCACTGCCATTCAATGTGATCATGGCTGATCATCCACAATCAGTACCCCGTTCCTGCTTTCTCCCCATACCCCTTGATTCCGCTAGCCCGTAAGAGCTCTATCTAATTCTCTTTTGAATACATCCAGTGGATCAGCCTCCGCTGCCTTGTGAGGCAGAGAATTCCACAAATTCACAACTCTCTGGGTCAAAAAGTGTTTCCTCATCTCAGTTCTAAATGGCCGACCTCTTATTCCTAAACTGTGCCCCCTGGTTCTGGACTCCCCCAACATCGGGAACATGTTTCCTGCATTTAGGGTGTCCCTTAAAAACTCCTTAATAATCTTATATGTTTCTATAAGATCCCCTCTCGTCCTAAATTCCAGTGAATGCAAGACAAGAGACATATATTAGTACAGTGAAACGTGTGGTCACCATGCAGCCGTACGAATAAAAAAGAGCCCAGAACACGATAGTCTTTAACATAGACATCCCCACACAGCGGAATCAAAGTTTCCCACTGTGATGGGAGGCACCAAAGTTCGGTCATCTGTTGTCCTCTGTTCACCCGTGGCCAGGAAGTGACTGAGAAACGGCTTCCCCCTTAAGGAAGGGCCTGTCCCACCAGCATGCGTCTGCATGCGGCGGGCGTGACCTAACGTGGTCGCTTGAGATGGATAGATCCTTAGTTAGTGTGGGTGTCAAGGGCTGTGGGGAGAAGGCAGGAGAATGGGGTTGAGAGGGGAAGATAGATCAGCCGTGATGGAATGGCGGAGCAGACTTGATGGGCCAAATGGCCTAATTCTGCTCCTAGAACATATGAGCATATGAAAAGGTAACTCCATTCTTCGGCCAGCTGGATTGGATCTGAAGGTTGGATTTGTTCCTGAGGGGTTAATCTGTGATTGCTCCTGCAGCTTCTATTTTGGGCCTGGCTGCCTATCGTCCCACTGCCACTTGTTTACCCTCTGACCTCGAGAGCTGTGAGCCTGGGGTTAAGCCAGTACAACTGTTGTGAGTGCAGGTTGGGATATTTCCGTTTGGCAGGATCTCGACCCTGTCTGAAGCCTCCCGCCCAAATCTACAGGGATTCAATCGAACCCCCGACACTGATCTCCAGTTGTGTAGGAAGGAACTGCAGATGCTGGTTTAAACCGACCATTCCCCCTCAATTTAAACCTATGTCCTCTGATGGTATTTAATACAATATCTTTACATCTCTCTCCGCACAAAAACAAAAGACAATTTCACTGTTGAACTAAAACGCACAACAGAGTCCTTCCCTCAAACAGGCAGCTGGATATTAGGAATAGGTGGCGTTTCGCGTCGAGACCGCTCTTCAGTTTGACACTTCAGTTAAACACTTTTTCTCAGTTTGCGTGTGGCCTCACTCTGACAGTGGAGGAGGCTCAGGCCAGAAAGGTCAGTGTGGGAATGGGAGGGGGAGTTAAAGTGTTTGGTAAACGGGAGATGGCAAAGGGAAGATGGACTGAACGTTGCCAGGAGATGGTGTTTAAGAAGGAACTGCAGATGCTGGAAAATCGAAGGTAGACAAAAGTGCTGGAGAAACTCAGCGGGTGCGGCAGCATCTATGGAGCGAAGGAAATAGGCAACGTTTTTCGGGCCGAAACCCTTCTTCAGACTGATGAATGTTGCCAGGAGAGGCTTCTGCGAGTCCTCTGTGATGCCCGGACAGAAACACCTCCAGTTATGACCAAGTCCAAGGGAAGTGCAGATGCTGGTTGATACACAAAAGGACACAAAGTGGCCGGAATAACTCAGCAGGTCAGGTAGCATCTCCGGACGTCCCCAGTGTGTAGGGAGTGGATGAGAAAGTGGGATAATGTGGAACTACAGCGGCACGGTGGCGCAGCGGTAGAGTTGCTGCCTTAGAGTTGAATCAGAGACCCAGGTTCGATCCTGACTCCAGGTATTGAGTGTACGGCATTGGTTTGCACGTTCTCCCCATGACCTGCGTGGGTTTTCCCCGGATAGCTCCGGTTGCCTCACAGACTCCAAAGACGCACAGGTTTGCAGATTTATATGGCGTTGTGTGTAGAGAGGATGATGCTAGTGTATGGGGATCGCTGGTCGACACAGACTCAGTGGGCCGAAGGGCCTTTTTCCGCACAGTATCTCTAAACTAAACTAAACTAGTGAACAGGTTATTGATGGTCACCATGGATTGCAGGGTCTGTTTCTCCAGCACTTTGTGCTTTCATCCTCTCAGATCCTCTCGGACTATTGCCTCTGCTTCCTTGCTCCAAGTGGTGGAGGAACTCCGTGGGTCAGGTAGCATCTGTGGATAGAATGGACAGGCGATGTTTCGGGTTGGGACTATAGAGCCATAAAGCCATACGGCCCTTTGCCCAACTCACCCACGCTCACCATCATGCCCCATCTACACTAGTCCCACCAGTGTTTGTTGGCCCCATATCCCTCTAAACCTGTCGTATCCATGTACCTGTCTAAATATTTCTTAAACATTGCAATTGTCCCTGCCTGAACTACCTCCTCTGGCAGCTCGTTCCATACACCCACCCCCCCTTTGCATGACCCTTAGAATTCTGTAAAATCTTTCCCCCCCCCACCTTAAAACGATGCCCTCTGGTTTTTAATTCCCAACTCTGGGCTAGAGATTCTGAGCGGCCACCCGATCTATTCCTCTCATGATTTTGTACAAATTTATACGACTCAACTACCTCCTCCTGCAGCTCATTCCATGCACCTACTGCACTTTGTTGCCACTCAGTTTCCTATTAAATCTTCCCCCCCCCTCTCCTTAAACCTGTGCCCTCTGGTTCTAGATTCCCTACTCTGGGCAAAAGACTATGTGTCTACTCGCACTTATACTCCCCCGTCCGTTCCCTGCCCAGATGTGGCCTGACCCACTGAGTTCCTCCGGCACTTTGTGTTCAGGATAGAGGGATGATCCATATCTCTCTGTTCCCTATCTCCTGCCTCAGTCTGAAGAAGGGTCTCGACCCAAAACGTCACCCATTCCTTCTCTCCAGAGCTGCCGCCTGCCCCACTGAGTTCCTCCGGCTTCTTGCTTCTACATGGAGGGATGATCAACTGATTAACAGAGAGCAGGGAGTTACCAGTCTCAAGACAGACACAAAATGCTGGAGTAACTCAGCGGGACAGGCAGCATCTGTGGAGAGAAGGAATGGGTGACGTTTCTGGTCGAGACCCTCCTTCAGAGGTGTCACCCATTCCTTCTCTCCACAGATGCTGCCATCTGCAGTTCCTCCCTACACATGAAGAATCTCAAGTTGTAAGCAGCATTTAAATGAGTGTCACAGTGATCTGTGCTGTAATTTCAACCACTGGCAATCTGTATTACACATGGTTAATTGCAGACCATATTAGATTATATTACTTACACACGGCTATTTGTTATTTACATTGGGCTATTTGCAAACTATATTGCATGCTGCAATGTGCAATTCTCTTATTTGCAATTTATTTTACATGTGACTATTTGCAATTCATATTTTAGTGGACGACTTGCTGTTTGCAATTTATATTGCATTGCGGTTATTTGGAAAGTTAATTATTCAATTCTGTGAAGGTAGTGAATGGATTCTGGCCAAGTTTGCAAACAGTACAAACTGAGACAGAAAGGCCGCGTAGAGGAGGGCGGTCACGGTGGCGCAGCGGTAGAGTTGCTGCCTTGCAGCATTTGCAGCGCCGGAGACCCAGGTTCGATCTCCGCTGTCTGTACGGAGTTTGCACGTTCTCCCCGTGACCGCGTGGGGCTTTCTCCGAGATCTTCGGTTTTCTCCCACACTCCAAAGACGTACAGGATTGTTTGGTTAATTGGCTTGGTGTTTGTGTAAATTGTCCCTAGTGTGTGTAGGATAGTGTTGGTGTGCGGGGATTGCTGGTCAGTGCGGACTCGGTGGGCCGAAGGGGCTGTTTCTGCGCTGTGTCTCTAAGCTACACTAAACCTTAACATTTCTATGCCTTCCTCTATTTTGCCTTTCCGGCTACGATTGTACTGTTGCAAACTTGGCTGGAATCCACTTACCCCTTTCATCGAAGTAAATAATGGGGAAAAATCCTGAACGGAGTACCCATTGTGGATGATCAGCCATGCTCATATTGAATGGCAGTACTGGCTTGAAGGGCCGAATGGCCTTCTCCTGCACCTATTTTCTATGTTTCTGTAATATACTTACCAATTGACCACACGCAATATAGATTGTGGATAGCAGCATATAATTTGCTAATAAATAAATTAAATATAAACTGTAAATAGCCACATGTAATATAAATTGCAAATAATAGTCTGTAATATAGATTAACAATTTGATTAACTCCATTAAGCGTTCACAGTTATTCATTAGTCTGAAGGTAGACGCAATGCTCATAGTTGGTTCCATCAGTCAGTCTAATAGATCACTTTTGCGAATGTGGAACAAATGTTTTAATCAAAGTGAGTGGTGGCAGCATTTCCTCCCTTCTGCACACAGTGAGAGAAGGCTTTGTGACTGGCTTTGTGCAGCTGTGAGCAAGGTGTATTCGATCATTCGCTGAAAGGTATTCTTCACCGTAGCTAATGTACATGACTTGAAGTGGTTATATCATTCATTTATACTGAGCACTGTAGAATGGAAAACCTGACCCAGGAAAAGATCATTTCTTCAGTCTGAAGGAGGGTCTCGATCAGTTTCCATCAAAATGGCTGATCACTGGCCCTTTGAGTTTGTGACACTTCATTTGGAAATAACAGATTCCAGAAGGCATAGCTTTAGAGGGAGAGAGCTTAAAGCAGATGTGCATGGCAGGTCTTTCACACATACAGTGGGTGGCGGGGGGGGGGGGGGGTGCCTAGAACACACTGCCAAGGCTGGTAGAGGAAGCAGATACAACAGCGGGATTGATAAGGCTTTTGGGAACATACGTGGATATTGAAGGAATGGAGAGAGATGGATCTCGTGCCGGCAGAGGAGACTAGTTTAACTTGGCATCCTGCAGATGCTGCAGATGTTCTACCAATCGGTGGTGGCCAATGCCATCTTCCTCGCAGCCGTGTGCCGGTGCCCCAGGGCAAAGGTCGCGGACGGCAACGGAATCAACAAACTCATCACGAAGGCTGGCTCTGTTCTGGCGATGGAGCTGGATAAGTTCATAAGTGATAGGATTAGGCCATTCGGCCCATCAAGTCAATTCTACCATTCAATCATGACTGGTCTATCTCTCCCTCTTAAGCCCATTCTCCTGCCTTCTCCCCATAACCCCTGACACACGCACTAATCAAGAACCTATCTGTCTCTGCCTTAAAAACATACATTGACTTGGCCTGCACAGCCGTCTGTGGCAATGAATTCCCCAGATTCACCACCCTCTGACTAAAATTCATCCTCATCTCCTTCCTAAAGGAACATCCTTAAATTCTGAAACCCTGACTCCCCCATGAGTGGAAACATCCTATCCACATCCACTCTATCGAGGCCTGGGATCTTGAGTAAAAGACAAATGTACTGGAGTAACTCAGCTGATCAGCAGCCTCTGCGGAGGGAATGGATTGGTGACGTTTCAGATCAGAGCATTATTGTCACATGTACCGAGGTACAGTGAAAAGCATTTTTGTTTGCTGAGTGCTCTCCTGTTATTGAATGTAAGTGGGGTAGATTTGAAGGCAGAGATAGATAGAATCTTGATTAGTCATGGTGTCAGGAGTTATGGGGAGAAGGCAGGGGGATGGGATTAGGAGTGGAAGATCGATCAGCCATGGAGGAGTAAACCTGATGGGCCAAATGTCCTAATCATGCTCCTATCAGTTATGAAGCGATGAACTAGATTTTTATCCAGGAAGTGATCTTGATCAGTTGGAAAGACGGGCAGAGCTGTGGCGGATGGAGTTTAATCTTGAAAAATGTGCGGTGTTACAAGGACAAATAAAGCTAGGAAACACATAGTGAATAAGGAGAAGGCAGGAGAATGGGGTTGTGAGGGAAAAATACATCAGTCGTGATTGAATGGCAGAGTAGACTCGATGGGCTGAATGGCCCAATGCTGCTCCTATGTCTCATGGAATCACAGGGCAATTTAAAGTGCGGAGGGGCAGAGGGATCTTGATGTATGCAGTCATAGATAGATACAGCAGGGAAATAGGCCCTTCAGCCCACTGGTTCTGTTCCGTCCATCAGGCACCCACATGTGCCCACGCGCTGGTGAAAATGTTCTGAGTGTCTACCCTATCTACTTCTCTCATAATTGTATACATTTCTATCAGGTCTCCCCTCAGCCTCAGACACTCCAGTGGAAACAATCCCTTATTATCCTCTAATCCGGGCAGCATCCTGGTGAACCGTAGGTTTAAGAGCAGCACGGTGGCGCAGCGGTAGAGTTGCTGCCTCACAGCATCAGAGACCCAGGTTCCATCCTGACTACGGCTGCAGGGTTTGCACGTTCTCCCTGTGACTGTGTGGGTCTTCTCCAGGTGCTCCGGTTTCCTCCCACTTCCCAAAGATGTGCACGTTGGCTTCTGTAAAAATTGTAATTGGTCCCTGAAGTGTAGGATAGTGCTAGTGTACGGGGTGATCGCTGGTCGGCATGGACTCGATGGACCGAAGGGCCTGTTTCCACGCAGTACCTCCAAAGTAACAGCAAAGTTTTTCCCAGTTTCAGACTACGATTTGTATGTAGCTACTATTTTGATTCGTTTCATCTATATAGCTTTGTGGCAGGTCTAAATTTAGTTTAGTTTAGCGATATAGTGCGGAAACAGGCCCTTCGGCCCATCCAACCGACGATACCCACACACTAACACTATCCTACACACACTGGGGCAATTTGCATTTATTCCGAGCCAACTAGCCTGCAAACCTGCTCGTCTTTGGAATGTGGGAGGAAACCGGAGCACCCGGGGAAAAACCCACGTGGTCATAGTACAAACTCCGTACAGACAGCACCCATAGTCAGGATTGAACCCGGGTCTCTGGCGCTGTGAGGCAGCAACTCTACCGCTGCACCACCATGCTGCCCATAGCAGGGCAATAAATTGGGACCTTATGGTCCTGTCTGTGCATCTTGCAAATGCAGTCAATAAAATATCATGTGTTCTGCAGCAAACACAAACCTGTTCCTTGGTTATAAGCAGAGTGAGTGATGGCTGAATAATGGTCTCGGGAGTTCAAAGTTCACAAGTCATATGAGTAGAATCAGGCCATTCGGCCCATCAAATCTACTCTGCCATTCAATCACGCCTGATCTATCTCTCCCTCTCAACCCCATTCTCCTGCCTTCTCCCCATAACCCCTGACACCCAGAACAATAGCGCTGACTGGGACGCTCTAACTTGTAAATCACTAGGAGTTGTTTAGTCTGGACAGAGTGGATGTGGAGAGGATGTTTCCACTAGTGAAAGGGTCCGGGATCAGAGGTCATAGCCTCAGAACTAAAGGGTGTCCTTCTTTAGTTAGAGGCTGGTGAATCTGTGGAATTCTTTGCCACAGAAGGCTGTGGAGGCCACGTCAATGGATATTTTTAAGGCATAGATAGATAGATTCTTGATTAGTGCGGGTGTCAGGGGTTATGAGGAGAAGGCAGGAGAACGGGGTTAGGAGGGAGAGATAGATCAGCCATGATTGAATGGCAGAGTAGACATGATGGGCCGAATGGCCTAATTCTGCTCCTATCACATGAACTGATGAACGTACAAATCTTTTCACAAACCCCCTTCTATTCATGATACCTTGAGACACATATATAACCCTGCCTTTTATTGTGAGAAGTGTCGGAGGGAACTGCATCCGAAACATCACCTATCTGTTTTCTCCAGAGATGCTGCCTGACCCGCTGAGTTACTCCAGCTTTTTGTGTCTATCTTCAGTCTTAATGTGAGAACTTGGTGTTGTTTTGGATTGTGTCTTTTTGTGTTATGTATTTTGTTTGTTGTAAAATTAACTTTCTCATGAGCACAGCGTCCAGTTATTCCCAGGACAGTCGCACTGGGAACCTCTGTAGAGGGAGGAATCCGTCTAACTATCCATGTCAATGATCCTTCAATGAAATCGTTCTGTTGCTGCAGATAATGCAGGTCACAGTAAATTAATCTTGTCTGTTAGACTTTAGACAGAAGATAGACACAAAAAGCTGGAGTAACTCAGCAGGACAGGCAGCATCTCTGGAGAGAAGGAATGGGTGACGTTTTGGTTCAGGTCTGAAGAAGGGACTCAACCCGAAACGTCACCCATTCCTTCTCTCCAGAGATGCTGCCTGACCCGCTGAGTTACTCCATCATTCTGTGTCGATATATATAGTGAATGTATGTGAGTATGTATATATATACACACACTGAACTTTTTTTTCGCAGTTATTATATTGTTTACAGTGTACTATGATTACATATTCTGTTGTGCTGCTGCAAGTACAAATGTCATTGTTCTATCTGGGACATATGACAATAAAACGCTCCAGAGTTGAATTTGAAATAGGTTGCCCATGGTACTGATGGAGCCTCAGCACTCGATTTAGATGCCAAACCATATGAGTCAGGCTTTGTTTTGTTTAGTTTAGTTCAGAGATACAAAGCTGAAACAGGCCCTTCGGCCCACCGAGTCCACGCTGACCAGCGATCCCTATCCTGCACACACTAGGGACACACTATCCTGCCACCACTCACTCTGCTTATAACCACGGAACAGGTTTATGTTTGCTGCAGATCACATGACATTTTGTTGACTCTGCATTTCCAAGATGCACAGACAGAGCCGTAAAGTCCCAATTTTTACCGAAGCCAATTAACCCACAAACCCGCACGTCTTTGGAGCGTGGGAGGAAACTGGAGCACCCGGAGAAAACCCACGTGGTCATGGGGAGCACGTACATACTCCGTATCGACAGCACCCGAGGTCAGGATCGAACCCAGGTCTCTGGAGCTATCAGCCAGCATTCTGCCGATGCCACCCCGTTTGTGAATAATGTTTGTGCATAACTTTCCTCAGCATTGATGAAAGAAAGTCATCTCCGTCACGGTGGCGCAGCGGTAGAGTTGCTGCCTTACAGTGAATGCAGCGCCGGAGACCCGGGTTCGATCCCGACTACGGGTGCTGTCTGTACGGAGTTTGTACGTTCTCCCCGTGACCTGCGTGGGGTTTCTCTGAGATCTTCGATTTCCTCCCACACTCCAAAGACGTACAGGTTTGTAGGTTAATTGGCATGGTAAATGTAAAAATTGTCCCTAGTGTGTGTAGGATAGCGTTAATGTGCGGTGATCGCTGGTCAGCACGGACCCGGTGGGCCGAAGGGCCTGTTTCCGCGCTGTATCTCTAAACTAAACTAAATTCAACCCCTGCAGTTGGAGCTGTTCTCAGCGGAGTCAGAACTGTCAGCACATGAGATCACCCTCCCTCATTAGTCTAACTCTGAACACGGGCCATCAGACACTGGAGATGCCCCGTTAGCATGGAGCAGGGCCTGACAGGCCCTGAATTAGACCAGCCCGCGGGAGGGGCTGAGGTATTTAAAGTGGACAGCCGTGGGCAGTGACTGTCAAAGTCTCACATGCATGGGATCGTGACAGCAGCTCACGAGTGCTGGATACCTCGTTCCCAGAGCTGGGGGGTGCAGTCACTGGAGAAGAAATGCCTCCTTTAACCGAAAAACTTGAACCAAGGTAACATGGGCCGCCTGTCCTGGGCACGTTTAGCTCAGTTGAGTTGAGTTTACTTCACTGGACTTTACTCTTGACTTTCCACTTTATTTTTTAACTTTAATTGACTTTGCTGCGCCCTTTACTTTACTAAACTGTATTCTTCAATTTAATTAGCTTTACTTACGTGACTTTAGCTCTAATCTGTTCTGTACCTTTTCATACGTCTGGTTTTCCTCCCTCCGACAGTTTGAGGAAACGTCACCTGTTAATTTTGCATTTGATGCCGATATTTCCTTCACTTTGTGTTACATTACGTTGCTTTGCTGTCCTTTATTGTCACGTGTACTAAAGTACTTTAACAAGGGTTGGTGTTGGTGCGTGCTATCCAGTCAGTGGATAGACCATACAATCAAACGATTTTTCAAAATGAAAGCTTAAATTATTCTCTTTGAAGTCACAAGTAAAACGTATGAGAAGATAGACAAAAGTGCTGGAGAAACTCAGCGGGTGCAGCAGCATCTATGGAGCGAAGGAGATAGGCAACGTTTTGGGCCAAAACCCTTCTTCAGCCCAATACACTTGATTTTGGTGAACGGTGAGCAGTGTGATTTTGTGGACTCAATGAAATCTTGCACAGAGCATAAAGTGCTGGAGTAGCTCAGCAGGACAGGCAGCATCTCTGGAGGACGTGGATTGGCGATGTTTTGGGTTGGGACCCTTCTTCAGTTTCAGTTTATTTCAGCAACTTGGCATGGAATCAATTCATCGTAAATGCTGCACTATTTACTTGAAAGATCTGTTTGCGATCTCAAGGCGGTGTTATTATGTACTTAAGCAACATGGTTTTGTGTGAAAGATAGACACAAAATGCCCGAGCACCTCAGCGGGTCAGGCAGCATCGCTGGAGAAAAAGGTGACGTTTTGGTCGGGACCCTTCTTCAGACCAATTTTCTCCAGAGATGCAGCCTGAGTTAATCCAGCACTTTGTGAGTTTTTTTGCATCTGCAGTTCTTTGTTCCTACTCTATACTGGGAATTGGGCATCTTTATACCAATCTATCTTTGGTATAAACTGAAGATAGACACCAAGTGCTGGAGTAACTCAGCGGGACAGATAGCATATCTGGAGAGAAGGAATGGGTGACGTTTCGGTCGAGACCCTTCCTCAGGTGGGGGCAGATGCGATAGTGTTTTTTAGAGGCTTTTGGATAGGCACGTGGATATGCAGGGAATGGAAGGATATGGATATAGCAGCAATTAGTTCGGCACAAACATTGTGGGCCGAAGGGCCAGTTCCTGTGCTGTACGGTTTTATGTTCTAAGAATCAGTAAACTAGGAATTGGGTAAATTAATCCATCACCGAGCCATGTTCTCCAGAGATGCAGGTTGTAGAAGAAGGGTCTCTACCCCCAGAAACGTCACTCATTCCTTCTCTTCACAGATGCTGCCTGTCCCGCTGAGTTACTCCAGCATTTTGTGTCTATCTTTGATATAAACCGGCATCTGCAGTTCTTTGTTTCCGCTTGGGGCGGCACGGTGGCGCAGCGGTAGAGTTGCCGCCTTACAGCGCCAGAGACCCTGGTTCGATCCTGCTGTCTGTACGGAGTTTGTATTTTCTCTCTGTGACCTGCGTGGGTTTTCTCCGGGTGCTCCGGTTTCTCCAAAGACGCACGGGTTTGTAGGTTAATTGGCTTTGGTAAAATTGTAACTTATCCCTAGTGTGCGTAGGATCGTGTTAATGTGCGGGGATCGCTGGTTGGTGTGGGCTCCGTGGGTTGAACGGCCTATTTCTGCGCCGTATCTCTAAACTAAATTAAACTAATTGGGCATTCTGTGTTTACATTTTTTGGTTTTAGTCGCGTTGGCCATTTGGTTTCTCTCAATGAAGAGTCCAATGTAAGTTATTGCTTGAGCCAGTGGAAAATGCCCAGCAAACAGCAGTTTCCTGAATGGGCAACGCTGACATCAGTCGGCTGTCAGGCTGAGGTCAGGCTTCCAAATTAGGCTGACAGATCAAGTCAGTGGCGTCACGCTGTACAAGGGAGAGTTTAGTTGACATTCCTCTGGCCTTGCGCAAGCAGTCATTCAGTCTTTGAAGGACTAAAATACACATGAAGCACAACTGTGAACCATTGCTGGCATGTGTGATGGTGCAACTTGTTTACTCTTGAGGCAGGATCACATGGGTCTCAGGAGCCACAGTGACCCGATGACAAGTAGACTGCTTGTCTCAATGCAATCAAGCCTTGCACCTACTCAGAATTTGACCTCAAACTGCAAGGAGGCATCGAGTCATAGAGTGATACAGTGTGGAAACAGGCCCTCTGTCCCAACTTGCCCACACCGGCCAACATGTCCCATCTACGCTAGTCCCACCTGCCTGCGTTTGGCCCATATCCCTCCACACCTGCCCTATCCATGTACCTGTCTAAATGTGTCTGAAAAGGCGCAAGCATACTCTTGGCCAGAGGTAGACTTTGAAGAAGAAAGTCCGAAGAATGGGCTCGAGCCGAGATGTCACCTATCCATGTTGTCCAGAGATTCTGCCTGAATTACTCCAGCACTTTGTGTCCTGTTGTATATGAACCAGTATCTGCAGCTTCCTGTGTCAGTGTTCTAGTAAACCTCCCCTGCACCATCTCCAAAGCCTTCCTGTAATGGGGTGACCAGAACTGCATGCAATTCCGCAAATGTGACCTCACCAAGGTCTTATACAACAGCATTATAACTTCCTGAGTCTAGTCTGAAGAAGAGTTTAGTTTAGTTTAGTTAAGAGATACAGCGCAGAAACAGGCCCTTCGGCCCACTGAGTCCGCACCGACCGGCGATCCCCACACATTAACGCTATCCTACACACACTAGTCAAACTTTCAAGTCAAAACTCAAACAAACTTTATTGTCATTTAGAAATCCATCAATATATATGCAGTTCCAAACGAAATTCCGTTGCATTTGGCTCCCAGTGCAACATGATAATTAACAGAAGGGTAAAATGGAAAAAAATGTATAAAAGGATAAATAGACAATGGTGGCAGCCCATTACATGGCATTCAGGAGTCTGATGGCTCGTGGGAAGAAGCTGTTGCAGAACCTTGATGTTCTGCTCCTTATGCTGCGATATCTTTTGCCCGAGGGCAGCAGAGTGAACAGTCCGTGATGGAGATGTGTGGGGTCTTTTATGATACTGCTGGCCTTAGACACGCAACGTTTGGTCGCAATATCCCCGATTGAGGGGAGAGAGGTCCCGATGATTTTTTCCGCTGTCCTCACCACTCTCTGCACAGACTTCCAGTCGGAGGCTTTACAGTCCCCAAACCAGACAGAGATACAGCTGGTCAGAATACTCTCTATGGTGCCCCTGTAGAAAGTGGTGAGGATGGGATGGGGGAGGTGAGCTCTTCTCATCCGGCGCAGAAAGTGCAACCGCTGCTGCGCTCTCTTAACTGTTGATGAGATGTTATTTGACCAGGTCAGACTGTTAGTGATCTGCACCCCCAGGAACTTAGTGCTACTGACCACCTCCACATCGCTGTCTTTGATGTGAAGTGGTGTGGGACTGTGCCGGGTTTTCCTGAAGCCGACGATGACCTCCTTTGTTTTTTCGACATTCAGATTGTTGTTCGTATTGCACCAGTCCACCAGTTGTTTCACCTCCTCCCTGTAAGACAGCTCATTGTCGTCCCGGATGAGGCCCACCACTGTTGTGTCATTTGCGTACTTCATGATGTGGTTTGTACTAAACCTGGCACAACAGTCGTGGGTCATCAGGGTAAACAGCAGTGGACTCAGGACACAGCCCTGAGGGAAACTGGTGCTCAGAGAGATGATGTTAGAGGTGTTATTTCCAACCCTCACAGACTGGGGTCTGTCAGTGAGGAAGTCCAGTAGCCAGTTACACATGGGGGTGCTGAGGCCCAATGGAACCAGTTTGCTTATCAGGTGCTGGGGGATAATGGTGTTGAATGCTGAACTAAATCCACGAACAGCATTCGCACATAAGTGTTCTTCTCCTCTAGATGTTCCAGGCTCAGATGGAGTATGGAGGATATAGCGTCCTCTGTGGAGTGGTTTGGCCTGTAAGCAAACTGGTATGGGTCAAATGTGGAGGGAAGTCTGGAGGTAATTTGGTCCCTGATCAGCCTCTCAAAGCACTTCATCATTATGGGAGTGAGTGCTACAGGGCGGTAGTCGTTGAGACATTGTAGATTGGATTTTTTTGGCACTGGTATGATGGGCACGAGGGACAATTTTACACTTATACCAAGCCAATTAACCTACAAGCCTGTACGTCTTTGGAGTGTGGGAGGAAAGCAAAGATCTCAGAGAAAACCCATGCGGTCACGAGCAGAACATGCAAACTCCGTACAGACAGCGCCCGTAGTCAGGATCGACCCCAGATCTCCGGAGCTGCAAGCTCTGTAATGCAGCAACTCTTTTGCTGCGCCACCGTGCCACCCTGACAGGGTGTCACCCCTAGAGATCACCCATCCATGTTCTCCACAGATGCTGCCTGACCCGCTGAGTTACTCCAGCACTCTGTGTCCTTTTAATGTATTAACCAGTACCTGCAGTTCTTTGTTTCTAGACTTTGTAGAAATGCCTTTAAAAGGCAAAAAGGGAGATGGCAGTCAAGAGGGTTATGGACTATTTGCTTACGAGGACAAGAATTGGAGGTGGTTTTTGGGATTGAGTGT
Organism: Raja brachyura; assembly: GCA_963514005.1. Next base: position 6,635,034 of record OY740818.1, read on the forward strand.
TCAGAGGAGATGATGGGGACAAGGGGTTCGAGAATGGTAAAATAATTTAACATGAGAATTTGAAATTTGGCCTGTTAGAACTTAGAACAGCACAGGAACAGACCCTTTCTTTATTTTTAGTTCAGTTGGGTTTACTGAGGGACAATGAAGAGCATTTTTTGCTGCGTGCTATGCAGTCAGCGGAAAGACTATACATGATTCCCATCAAGACATCCACAGTGTACAGATACAGGATAAAGGCAATCATGTTTTAGTGCAAGATAAAGTCTACTAATATCCTGTCGTCTGAGGATCTGCAATTATGTAGATGGGAGGTCAGGACCGCTCTCTAGTTGGTGATAGGATGGTTCAGTTGCCTGATAACAGCTGGGAAGAAACTGTCCCTGACCCTGGAGGTGTGCGTTTTCACACTTCTGTACCTCTTGCCCGATGGGGGTGGGGAGAAGAGGGAGTGACCGGGGTGAGACTGGTCCTTGATGATGCTGCTGGCCTTGCCGAGGCAGCGTGAGGTGTAGATGGAGTCAATGGAAGGGAGGTTGGTTTGGGCTGCGCCCACAATTCTCTGCAAATTCTTGTGATATTGGATGGAGCTCTTCCCCAAACCGTGCTGTGATGCATCCCGATAAAATGCTTTCTATGGCGCATCTGTAGACGTTGGTGAGAGTTGTAGGGGAGATGCCGAACCTCCTAAGCCTTCTAAGGAAGTGGAGGTGTTGGTGTGCTTTCTTGGCCTTTGCTTCGATTCGGCTAGTCCAGGACAAGTTGCTGGTGATATGTACACCAGGGAACTTGAAACCTTCAACCATCTTTACTTCATCGCCATCAGTGTATTGATCAATGTGATTGATACGTATATTGCTTCACATCCTTAAGTTGATCGCTATCTATATAAGTACGTAAACGCACACCTCCGGATTCGGGGACAGTTTCTTCCCAGCTGTTATCAGGCAACTGAACCATTCCTACCGACAACTAGAGAGCGGTCCTGAACTACTATCTAACTCTTTGGAGAATCTCGGACTATCTCTGCTCGGACGTTAGTGGCTTTACCTTGCACTAAATGTTATTCCCGATATCCCCTTCATCACGTATCTGTACCGTTTTGACGGCTCGATTATAATCATGTATAAACTTTCCGCTGACTGGTTAGCACGCAACAAAAGCTTTTCACTGTACCTGGGTACGTGTGACAATAAACTAATGACCAAAGTTTCCATGCTATGTCTCTAGACTAAACTAAACTATCCTGGCAGCTCGATAGGACTTTGGTTCGGCTGCATTTGGAGTATTGCAGACAATACTGGCCACCCCATTGCAGGATGGTGCGGAGAGTGTTTACCAGAATGCTGCCGGGATTAGAGGGTCCAGGGAGACGTTGGATAGACCTGGATTGCTATCTCCAGATGGCCAGAGGCTGAGGGGAGACTTGATCTAACTTTATAAAATTGGGAGGCTCCAACATGGAGGCACAGTCATGTGTTGTCTTTCTGCTGACTGGTTAGCGTGCAACAAAAGCTTTTCCCTGTACCTCGGTGCATGTGACAATAAGCGAATGGCTAATCCTGACATTGAGAGAAGGGTTGTTGCCCTGACAACTGGCTACAGAGTCCTCAATCTCCTTCCTGTACTCCGCCTGTGCGGAAGAATACAAACCTAGTCTCCTCTGCCTCCCCCCTGCTCATCCATGCACCCATCCAAGAGCCTCATGCCCACCACTATCACATCTGTCCCCACCGCCAGATGTTGCTTCTCCTGCAGCCAGTGTAGTGTAGGTTCACAAGCATGGGTGAAGTGGATGGTGAGAGTTTGGAACGAGACCCAAAATCTCCAGAGGGTTCAGTATCGTCCATGATGATGGCTGCGTGTGCTGGGATGTCGGGACAGAGGCAACAAAGTCAGGAGTGACGTTCCCAGCCACGGATAAGGGAAGTGGATAAAGGGGACCTTGTGTCGGCCGTTGTTCACTCCGGGTATCAGAGAGGCATCTCTGGCGGGACACATCGGCGTGGGGAACTTGCACACGGACAAGGCAATGACAGTCCGAGTGTGCCCGCAACATGGTGGGCGAACGGGAAGTGGTACGAGAGGAGGAGCCAAACGTGGGGGAACCGCTGTGACGGGGGGGAGAATAAAGGAGGACCCGGTGTGGGGGAAGCGCTGAGAACTAACAGGGACCACGAATGGATTGTGTTATAAATGGTTTGTGCTAAAATCGAATATCTTTGTAACTTTGCCCTTTGTGTGGCCACTCTTTGCATACCTTGGCTAGGGCAAAACAAAGAACATCACTGTGACTCGTTCATTCCTTCAGGTAACGGTCACGGGGACCAATAAGCCGGGGCCTGCTAAACGGTGGGAGGGATTACAGCGTCAGGAGTGTGTGGGAAGGAACTGCAGATGCTGGTTCAAACGGAAGACAGACACAAAATGCTGGAGTAACTCTGCAGGACAGGCAGCATCTCTGGAGGGAAGGAATATGTGATGTTTGGGATCTGAAGAAGGGTCACGACCCGAAACGTCTCCCAATCCTTCTATCCAGAGGAGCTGCCTGTCCCGCTGGGTTTCTCCAGCTTTGTGTGTGTGTGTGTGTGTGTGTGTGTGTGTGTGTGTCCAAGGGGTCAGGACTCTTGTTTCGAGTTCGGGAGGGGGAGGGGAGGGGGCGAGATTTGTGTGGGATGTTATGTAATGCCCCTGTCCCACTTAGGAAACCTGAACGGAAACCTCTGGAGACTTTGCGCCCCACCCAAGGTTTCCGTGCGGTTCCCAGAGGTTTTTGTCAGTCTCCCTAATGGTTGAAAGTGGTTTCCGTTTTAAAAATCGGTAATTTTTTAGTCAAAGCCGGATGCAATGCTAGTTGAAGGTGGTTGCCGGAGGACAAAAACCTCCGGGAACCTCACGGAAACCTTGGGTGGGGCGCAAAGTCTCCAGAGGTTTCCGTTCAGGTTTCCTAAGTGGGACAGGGGCATAAGGAGGTTAAGTCAGGGAGACTTGGAGAATTGGGAGTGTAGGGTTCCCAGGCTGTAATAACTCCCGGCCTTGTTTTCATTCCACGGGAATGGTATGCGGAGAATCCGGATCATGTCTACGAAGCAGAGACCGACAGCGTTATTTCTGGGTTGCTGTCCGTAGCCCTCGCCTGATACTCACTGATACTAACACGGCCATCATATTGCCCTTGGCAGGCAATCTAATTGGGCGCATTGTGGCGCAGCGGTAGAGTTGCTGCCTCACAGCGCCAGAGACCCGGGTTCGATCCTGACTACGGGTGCTTGTCTGTACGGAGTTTGCACGTTTCCCCCGTGACCTGCGCGGGTTTCACGCGGGTGCTCTGGTATCCTCCCACTCTCCAAAGACGTGCAGGTTTGTAGATGGAAGGTGGACACAAAAAGCTGGAGTAACTCAACGGGACGGGCAGCATCTCTGGAGAGAAGGAATGGGTGACGATTCGGGTCGAGGCTTTTCTTCAGGCTGGTTAGGGATCAGGGAAACGAGAGATGTAGATGGTGATGTGGAGAGATAAAGAACAATGAATGAAAGATATGCACAAAAGCAACGATGATACAGGCCATTGTCAGCTGTTTGTTGGGTGAAAATGAGAAGCTGGTGCGACTTGGGTGGGGGAGAAATAGAGAGAGAGGGAATGCCGGGGCTACCTGAAGTTAGAGAAGTCAATGTTCATACCACTGGGCTAGAAGCTGCCCAAGCGAAATATGAGATGTTGTTCCTCCAATTTGTACATTGTCTGGGCAGATTTGGATCAGTCTCAGTCATTGACACAGCTGGTAGAGCCTATGTCTCACAGCGCCAGAGTCCCGGGTTCGATCCTGACCTCGGGTAATGTTTGTCTGTGGAGTTTGCACGTTCTCCCTGTGACCGCGTGGGTTTCCTCCGGGCGCTCCGCCTTCCTTCCACATCCCAAAGACGTGCGGGTTTGTAGATTAATTGGCCTCCGTCAATTGCCCTTAGTTTTCTAGTGAGGGGATGAGAAAATGGGACAACATAGAAAGATTTGTGAGGTCTTGGGTCAGACCTGACGAGGGAATCTTCAAGCAAATCCTGGCATAGGAAGTTAAGAATAATGGGTCAGCCATTTAGAACGGAAACGAGGAAACACTTTCACACAGAGAGTTGTGAGTCTGTGGAATTCTCTGCCTCAGAGGGCGGTGGAGGCCGGTTCTCTGGATGCTTTCAAGAGAGAGCTAGATAGGGCTCTTAAAGATAGCGGAGTCAGGGGATATGGGGAGAAGGCAGGAACGGGGTACTGATTGTGGATGATCAGTCATGGTCACATTGAACGGTGGTGCTGGTTCGAAGGGCCGAATGGCCTACTCCTGCACCTATTGTCTATTGGCTCAGTAAATGAAAGAGAAAAGTTTCAGTAGAGAGGTGAATTTGTGGGATTGATGTCTGGGGTAGTCCCGGTAAATTTGTAATTTGTCCCCTAGTGTGTGTAGTGTGTGGGATGACTGGTCGGTGCGGATTCGATGGGCCTGTTTCCTTGCCGTATCCCTTATGCCCAAAACAAAATGTCCTAATGGATGAAGAGTAATCTTTGGTGTATCTGGACTATGCCTTGTTGAACAGGACGTGAACAAATTTTAATTAAGAATCATTTTAAGGGATACTTTGAAATAAGTATCCAGCTAGCTTTTAGCTAGTTAGAGAGTTACACAAAAAGCTGGAGAAACTCAGCGGGTGCAGCAGCATCTAAGGAGCGAAGGAGATAGGCGACGTTTCGGGTCTAGACCCTTCTTCAGACTGCTCAGGGATCAGGGAAAGGAGAGATATAGACGGTGATGTGGAGAGATAAAGAACAATGAATGAAAGATATGCAAAAAAGTATAGATGATAAAGGAAACAGGCCATTGTAAGCTGTTTGTAGTGTGAAAATGAGAAGCTAGTGCGACTTGGGTCTAGCCCAGCCTCCGCTTGGTCTCACCGATGTAGATCAGCTGGCATCTGGAGCAACGGATGCAGCAGATGAGGTTGGAGGAGGTGCAGGTGAACCTCTGTCGGACTTGGAAGGACTGCTTGGGTCCCTGAAAGGAATGGATGCAAGCGGGGGCTTGGCGATCGTTTCGCCGAATACCTCCGCTCAGTCCGCAATAACCAACCCGACCTCCCAGTGGCTCAGCGCTTCAACTCCCCCTCTCATTCTGTATCCGACCTCTCGGTCCTGGGCCTCCTCCACGGCCAGAGTGAGCAACACCGCAAGTTGGAGGAACAGCACCTCATATTCCGCTTGAGGAGTCTGCATCCTCTGGGCTTAAACATTAAATTTTCTCAATTCTGTTAACCCAGGCTGCCTCCTCCCCTTCCCACCTCTCCCTCAGCCCTCGGGCCCTGGCATTCCCTCTCTCTCTATCTCTCCCCCACCCAAGTCGCACTAGCTTCTCATTTTCACACTACAAACAGCTTACAATGGCCTGTTTCCTTTATCATCGATACTTTTTTGCATATCTTTCATTCATTGTTCTTTATCTCTCCACATCACCGTCTATATCTCTCGTTTCCCTGATCCCTGACCAGTCTGAAGAAGGGTCTCGACCCGAAACGTCGCCTATCTCCTCCGCTCCTTAGATGCTGCTGCACCCGCTGAGTTTCTCCAGCTTTTTGTGTAACCCTCGATTCTCCAGCATCTGCAGTTCCTTCTTTAACACTTTAGCTAGTTAGACTTCTTTAGACTTTTGACTTTCGACGTTAAGTGCGGAAACGGGCCCTTCAGCCCACCGAGTCCACGCCGACCAGTTCCTACACTCTAGGGACAAGTTATAATTTTACAGAAGCCTACAAACCTGTACGTCTTTGGGGTGTGGAGGGAAACCGGAGCACCCGGGGAAAACCCACGCGGTCACCGGGCGAACATGCAAACTCCGTACAGACAGCACCCGCAGTCAGGATTGAACCGGGGTCCCTGGCGGTGTGAGGCAGCAACTCTACCGCTGCGCCACCGTGTCACAGTTTCTCGCGCAGCTACGCCACGGCAACACTGGGAGAGTTGCTGCTTGATAGCGCCGGAGACCCAGGTTGGTAAAATTGTAAATTGTCCCTAGTGTGTGTAGGATAGTGTTAATGTAGCACAGTTTTTAGCTTTGTTTAGCTTAGAGATACAGCACGGAAACAGGCCCTTCGGCCCACTCCGTGGGCCGAAGGGCCTGTTTCCGCGCTGTATCTCCAAACTAAACTAAGCTAAAAACTGTACTGGTGACCAGAGGGCCGTCTGCATTTGTGTATATTGGTAACATGACGTCAACTATGACACCAGAAGTCATTCCACAGAATCTTTGAAGGCTTGATCTCGAGTGACTTGGTGCCCAAAGCCAACTTATCTACATTCTTCACAGAATACTTTGTTTGTTCACCCAGTTAAAATCAACCACTACTTTTCCACACCTTTTAAGGAGTTGTCAGGAGCGGAGTGATGCAGTGGAAAAGATGAGTCTTCAGCCACAGCTCTGGAGGCTCGTTTTCATTCAACTCCCATTTACAGGACAATCTGTCTGGTTCAAAATACCGAGTTACAGGGGATAATTTTAATTCCCCTTACCGGGGGGATGGGATCCCCCCCCCACCCCACACCCCTTACACACACACACATTGACCCTCACTGGCGGATGGGTCACACACACAGACACACACACACACACACACAGACACACACATGCACACGCACACACACAGACGCAGCCACACACACACACAGACACACGCGCACGCACACGCACGCACACACACACACACACACAGACACACACACACGAACACACACGCACACACACACACACACACACAAACACACACACACACACACACGCACAGACACACACACACGCACACACACACACACACACACACACACACACACACACACACACACACACACAAGCGCACACACACACACACACACACACACACACACACACGCACACTGACTCTTACATTAAGCCAAGTACTCCAGAGTTTTATGGAGTTGTGGCATTTTCTGAATAATTGCAATATTTGTTGGTAGAATGGAATCTTAGAATTGTACGATCTTTCAGCAGAGAGACAGAGACAGAGACAGAGACAGAGAGCGAGAGAGAGAGAGCGGGAGAGAGAGCGGGAGACCATTGCACTTAAGAAAATTCTCCAGAAAGGTTGTCTTCCTTAAACCCTGCCCGGTGCTTCCATGATATCCCATTTGAAATACCCAAGCCCCTTCCTTTATCAAAAAGCTGCAGTTCATTCTAGTCCCATCTCAGGGTCGGGACCCTCCTCCATTGTGTAGGAAGGAACTGCACTCTTATGTTCTATGTTCAACTCTAAAGTGTTGTGTTTAACTGATTTGTGTGCTGCATGGTAACTCAGATTTCACTGCACCAATTGGTGTATGTGACAACTAATGTCCTTGATCCCTTTTGTACTCTACAGGTCAGGCAGTGTAGTTTAGTTTAGTTTATTGTCCCATGTACCGGGCTACAGTGAAAAGCTGCCCTATCTAGTCAGCGGAAAGTTTAGTTCAATTTAGAGATACAGTGCAGAAACAGGCCCTTCGGCCCACCGAGTCCGTGCCACCCAGCGACCACCCCATACACTAACACTATCCTACACACACGAAGGACAATTTACAATTTTTACCGAAGCCAATTAACCTACTAACCCCATGTTTTTAGTGTGGGGGGAAACCGGAGCACCCGGAGAAAACCCACACGGTCCCAGGGAAAATGTACAAACTCCGTACAGCAATATATAGTTTCTGCTTTCCCAATGCATGTTCATTTTATAAATAAATAACCTGACTTTATTTAAATGACCGGCTATCTTCCCTCATCTTGGCGGGTGAACGAGAGGAAGGTACTCACATTTCCTCTTGCAGAGTGCAAATTCTCTACTGTAGTGGCGAGGAACTGCAGATGCTGCAATCTTGAGAAAAAACACAAAGTGCAGGAGGAACCTGGCAAATCAGGTAGCATCCATGGAGGGAATGGACAGGCAATGTTTCGGGTCAGGACCCTCCTCCATTGTGTAGGAAGGAACTGCAGACTCTGGTTTATACCGAAGATAGACACACAATGCTGGAGTAACTCAGCGGGTCAGGCAGCATCTCTGGAGAAAAGGAATAGGTGACGTTTTGGGCCGGTATTCTCCTTCAGGGAATGTTTCCTTGTCCATTGTCTTGGCTAGAATGTTAAACCCGAAGAACCGGCCATTTATTTTGTTGCTGTTTCCAAGACTTTGTAGACAAACTAGCTGCTAGATTGTCCTGTATCAGTACTGTGCCCGATATTAGTACATTAGTACAGTTGTACAGAGCCCTAGTGAGAGAGACCACACCTGGAGTATTGTGCGCAGTTTTAGTCCTTTAATTTGAGGAAGGACATTCTTGCTGTTGAGGGAGTGTAGCGTGGGTTTACAAGGTTAATTCCCGGGATGGCGGGACTGTCATATGCTGAGAGAATAGAGCAGCTGGGCTTGTATACTCTGGAGTTTAGAAGGATGAGAGGCAACCTTATTGAAACATATAAGATTGTTAGGGCTTGGAGATGCTAGAGGCAGGAAATATGTTCCTGATGTTGGGGGAGTCCAGAACCAGGGGCCACACAGTTTAAGAATAAGGGGTAAGCCATTTAGAACGGAGATGAGGAAACACTTTTTCTCACAGAGAGTGGTGAGTCTGTGGAATTCTCTGCCTCAGAGGGCGGTGGAGGCAGGTTCTCTGGATGCTTTCAAGAGAGAGCTAGATAGGGCTCTTAAAAATAGTGGAGTCAGGGGATATGGGGAGAAGGCAGGAACAGGGTACTGATTGGGGATGATCAGCCATGATCACATTGAATGGCGGTGCTGGTTTGAAGGGCCGAATGGCCTACTCCTGCACCTATTGTCTATTACTTCTAACTTACTTTTTGTTTATTGACTGTGAAAAGCATTAAGACACTTGTGAAAGTACAAATGCAACACTTGTTCCACATTTAGAGAGGGTGCTGACTGCAGATGCAGGTTTGAATCGAAGATAGACACAAAATGCTGGAGTAACTCAGCGGGACAGGCAGCATCTCTGGAGAGAAGGAATGGGTGACGTTTCGGGTCGAGACCCTTCTTCAGACAGATGTCAGGGGGAGAGGGAGATACATAGATAAGGAAGTGTAAGGTGTGAAAACGGGTCAAAGGGAATGGAGATCACGGAACATGTAGAAGATCATTGTTAGCTGGGAGAAAGCAAACAGAGATAAAATGTAGCCGGAGGCAGTAAGACTGGTCGGAGAACTTGGAAGGGGGAGGGGATTTACCGGTAGCTCAACACTTTAACTCCCCCTCCCATTCCCACACTGACCTTCCTGTCCTGGGCCTCCTCCAGTCAGAGTGAGGCCCAGCGCAAATTGGAGGAACAGCACCTCATATATCACTTGGGCAGTTTACACCCCAGCGGTGTGAACATTGACTTCTCTAACTTCAAGTAGCCCTTGCTTTCCCTCTCTCTCCATCTCCTCCCCATTCCCAGTTTTACTGTCTCCGACTACATTCATGGCTGATCTACCTCTCAACCCCATTCTCCTGCCATCTCCCCATATCCCCTGACACCCGCACCAATCAAGAATCAGCCTATATGCTGCTGGATGACTCTGTTTTCAAGCAGGTTGAACTGACTGCCTTTGCTTTTGTATTAACAGGGACAACGAGAGTATTGAAGTTCACAAGACAACCTCGACCATCACCATGAGCTCGGGTACGTACACAGTTTGCAGTTCATCTGAAGAGTTGCCCTCGACCTCCGGATGTTATTGTTGGAATGCAGCAGGGGATTGTACTGACGAGGGCTGTGCAGCTTAGATACAGCGCGGAAACAGGCCCTTCGGCAAAAGTCCTATCTAAAGAGCTGTAGCTACAAACTGCGCCCAGCCAAGCACCCGTAGTCAGGATCGAACCTGGGTCTCCAGCGCTGTGAGTGCTGTGCGTGCTGCAACCCTACTTAACCCTGCCACAGTTAAACCACCCCATCTATATTTGTTGCCCAGTCTGTCTCGCAATGCAGCGGCAGTCCCAGAGAATGCTGAGTTAATTAGTCAATGGCACACGGTGGCGCAGCGGTAGAGTTGCTGCCTTGTGGGCCTGTCCCACATGGGCTACTACAGGGGACTAGGCTGTCGCCACATGGTCGCTAGTGGTCACCAGGGTGACGACTGTACGGTCGTGAGTAATCTCCTCAGTCGCCCAAAGTGTCGAGTCAAGTCACTTTTATTTCTATAGCACATTTAAAAAACAACTCTCGTTGACCAAAGTGCTTCACATTGGTGGAGGTACTAACATTATACAACAGTGGTTCATAGAGTAAGTACAAACATAAATATATACATATAGCCGTCCCTCAGAGGACGTCAAGAAAGGCTTGAGAGTAAAGATGGGTTTTAAGTCTCGACTTAAAGGAGTTGATGGAGGGGGCAGTTCTGATGGGAAGAGGGATGCTGTTCCACAGTCTAGGAGCTGCAACCGCAAAGGCGCAAAGTCGTAGCGTCTTTCTGGTCAACATGTTGAAAATATTTCAGCGCCAGTGGGTTTGGCGCCAATGAGCGTAGGTTGACGTAGGCGCTGTTGTAGGTTGTCGCCAGGTTAACGTAGGTTGTCGCCAGGATGTCGTAGGTTGTCGCCGGTGCTGACTTCGGTAAATTTAATTGTCGTATTCGCCGGTAGTCGCCTAAAAGATCGCCTGAGTAGGACAGGCCCATTAGTCCAGTTGCCGGCTTTTCGGCGACCTGCTATGACCATGACAGCCGCCTAAAGATCGCCTTGTGGGACCGGCCCATTTCACCGCCAGAGACCGGGGTTGGATCCTGACTACGCGTGCTGTCGGTACGGAGCTTGCACGTTCTCCCCGTGACCTGCGTGGGTTTTCTCCGGGTGCTCCGGCATTTCCGCCCACACTCCTAAGACGTGCGGGTTTGCAGGTTAATTGGCTTCTGTAAATGGGAAATTGTCCCCAGAGTGTAGGATAGTGCTAGTGTACGGGGATCGCTGGTCAGCATGGACTCGGTGGGCCGAAGGGCCTGTTTCCACGCTGTATCTCTTGCAGCAAAAGATAGGGGGAATGCACAGAGTCTATTACCTGGGATAGGGGAATGCAAATCTGGAGGGTGTGGGTTTAAGATAGGAGGGGAACGATTTAATAGGGGCCTGAGGGACAACATTTTCACACAGAAGATGGTGGGTGGATGGAACGAGCTGACAGAGGAGGTAGTTAAGGCAGGCACTAAATAGCATTTAAAAAACAGAGGGTGGTGAATCTGTGGAATTCTTTGCCACAGAAGGCTGCAGAGGCCAAGTCAATGGATATTTTTAAGGCAGAGATAGATAGAATGTTGATTAGTGCGGATGTCAGGGGTTATGGGGAGAAGGCAGGAGAATGGAGTTGAGAGGGAGATAGATCAGCCATGATTGTGGCGGAGTATACTTGATGGGCCGAATGGTCTAATTCTGCTCCTATCACTGATGAACATGAACTTATGAACAGGTACATGGAAAGGAACGGTTTAGAGAGGTGTGGCCAAATGTGTCTGGAAAAGGGTCCCAGCCAGAAACGTTACCTCTACATATTCTCCAGAGATGCTGCCTGACCCGCACAGTTAGGCAGCGAGATGCCAGGCACAGTTGAATTGCCCGCATGCATGGGATACATAAAACATAGACCAGGAACAGGCCCTTCAGCCCACAATGTCTGCGCCAATCACAATGCCGAGATAATCCAATCTCATCTGCCTGAATGTGATCCGTATCCATCTGTTTCCTGCAAATACATGTGCCTTTTCAAAACCTTAAGTGCCACTATCGTAGCTGCCTCCACCACCACCCCTGGCAGCGCGTTCCAGGCACCCACCACTCTCTGTGTAAAGGAAACATGGGCTCCATATCACCATTACACTTTCCCCCTCTCACCTGACAACGGCACCCTCTAGTGTTGGACATTGCCACCCTGGCAAAAAGGTTACATAGACAACATGGACAACAGGTGCAGGAGGAGGCCATTTGGCCCTTCGAGCCAGCACCGCCATTCATTGTGATCATGGCTGATCCTCCACAATCAGTTCCCCGTTCCTGCCTTCTCCCCATATCCCTTGATTCCGCTAGCCCCTAGAGCTCTATCTAACTCTCTTTTAAATTCATCCTCCACTTGGAATTGGCCTCCACTGCCTTATGTGGCGGACAATTCCACAGATTCACAACTCACCGGGTGAATAAGTTTTATTTCATCTCAGTTTTAAATGGCCTCCCCTTTATTCTAAGACTGTGGCCCCTGGTTCTGGACTTCCTCCAACATTGGGAACATTTTTCCTGCATAAAGCCTGTCCAGTCCTTTTATAATTTTATAGGTTTCTACAAGAAAACCCTTCATCCTTCGGAAATTCCAATGAATACAAGCCCACTCTTTTCAATCTTTCCTCATATGACAGTCCCGCCATCCCGGGGATTAACCTGGTGAAGCTAAGCTGCACTGCCTCAATAGCAAATTAGGAGACCAAAACTGCTACAATATTGTGGTTTCACCAGGGTCCTGTACAACTGCAGAAGGATTTATTTGCTCCTATACTAAAATCCTCTCGTTATGAAGGGCAACATGCCATTTGCTTTCTTCACTGCCTGCTGTACCTGCATGCTTACTTTCAGTGACTGATGTACAAGGGCCTCCAGGTCTTGTTGCAAGGTTCTGACTGTCTACCCCAGTCTATGCCTCTCATAAAGTTGTACACTTCAGCAAGTCTCCCCTCAACATCCGACATTCTAGAGAGGAAAAAACATCTTCTGCACACCTTTAAACTTTGCACCTCTCACCCTGAACCTATGTCCGCTCGTCTGCCATTTCCACACTGGGGAACAGATTCTGATTGTCTATGTCGTTGACACCTCTCTTCATTTTAAATCGTTCTGTCGGGTTTCTGCTCATCCTCCGGTGCACTGTATCTCCAAACTAAACTGAACTTCTCATGGTTTGTGTTAATTAAGCTTTCAACAATATATTCATTTTCCTTTCCGAAGTCTCTGTTGAAGTTGCTATCATCGCCCTTTTTAAGGAATACATTCCTGGCCTGTGTGGTTCTGTCTGTGACAGCATTACACACTCCAGCTCCGCTCCTGCCTCACCACTGCCACCTGCTGGCTGTGTCAGACAGTGAACTAGACTGTGGACTGTTAATTCTACCGGGTCCGCGCCGACCAGCGATCCCCGCACGCTAACACTATCCCGCACACACTAGGGACAATCTTTACATTTACCAAGCCAATGAACCTACAAACCTGTACGTCTTTGGAGTGTGGGAGGAAACCGAAGATCTCGGAGAAGCCCCACGCAGTTCACGGGGAACGTACGACATCACCCATGGTCAGGATCGAACTTGGGTCTCCGGCGCTGCATTCGCTGTAAGGCAGCAACTCTACCGCTGCGCCACCGTGCCGTCCTAATTCCCGGTTCACCAGGTTAATTCCTGGGTTGGCGGGACTGACATATGATGAAAGAATGGTTCGACTGAGCTTGTATCTACTGGAATTTAGAAGGATGGGAGGGGATAGAAACATAGTAACATAGAAAATAGGTGCAGGGGGAGGCCATATGGGCCTTCGAGTCAGGTTGCGGTCATTCAGTGTGATCATGGCTGATCGTCCACAATCAGTAACCCGTGCTTGCCTTCTCCCCATATCCCTTGATTTTGCTAGCTCCTAGAGTTCTATCTAACTCTCTTTTGAATTCATCCAATGAATTGGCCTCCACTGCCCTCTGTAGCAGAGAATTCCACAAATTCACAACTCTCTGGGTGAAAAAGTTTTTTCTCACCTCAGTTTTAAATGGCCTCCCCTTTATCCTTAGACTGTGGCCCCTGGTTCTGGACTCGCCCAACATTGGGACCATTTTTCCTGTATCTAGCTTGTCCAGGCCTTTTATAATTTTATAAGTTTCTATAAGATCCCCTCTAATCCTTCTAAATTCCAGTGAACACAAGCCCAGTCTTTCCAATCTTTCCTCTTATAGAAACGTATACAATTCTTAATGGATTGGACAGGCTAGATGCAGGAAAAATGTTCCCGATGTTGGGGGAGTCTAGAACCAGGGGTCACAGTTTAAGAATAAGGGGTCGGCCATTTAGGACTGAGATGAGGAAAAACTTTTTCCCCCAGTGAGTTGTGAATCAGTGGAATTCTCTGCCACAGAAGGCAGTGGAGGCTAATTCACTGGATGTTTTCAAAAGAGAGTTAGATTTAGCTCTTGGGGCTAACGGAATCATGGGATATGGGGAGAAAGCAGGAACGGGGTACTGATTTTGGATGATTGGCCAAGATCGTATTGAATGGCAATGATAGCTCGAAGGGCCGAATGGCCTATTCCTGCACCAATTTTCTATGATACTCCCGCAACGATGCTATTAGACAGATAAACTTTAATGGCAATAAATACATGGAGATGGTTTTTGGAATCTAAAAAAAATGCTGCAGATGCTGGAATCTTGAGCTAAAAACAAGGTGCCGGAAGAACTCAGCGAGTCAGGCAGCATCAGCGGAGGGAATGGATAGACGACGTTTCAGGTCAGGATCCTCCACACTCTGTGGGGTTTGAGGAAGGGTCGTCCGTTCATTCCCTCTGCAGATGCTGCCTGACACGCTGAGTTCCTCCTGGACTTTGAGCTTAGTTTCGTTTAGAGGCACAGCGCGGAAAACAGGCCCTACGGCCCACCGAGTCCGCGCCGACCAGCGATCCCCACACACTATCTCCACCCTACACACACCAGGGACAGTTTACAATTTTACCAAAGCCAATTAGCCTACAGGTCTGCACGTCTTTGGAGTGTGGGAGGACACTGGAGCACCTGGAGAATTGCCACGCGGGTCACGGGGAGAATGTACAAACTCCGTGCAGACAACACCCGTGGTTAGGATGGAACCCGGGTCTCTGGCGCTGTGAGGCAGCAACTCTACCGCTGCGCCTTAGCACGGTGGCGCAGCGGTAGATAGACTTAGGAGGTTTACTAGAATCTGCTGCGTATCCCGCTGAGTTACTCAGCTCTTTGTGTCTATTTACCAGAATACTGTCTAGATTAGAGGGGTTCAGCTACGGGGCGAGGTTGGACAGACTGGGATTGTTTTCCATGGAACATCAGAGGCTGTGGAGGGAAAGTAAAAGTGTATAACATTCTGAGCGGCATCAATAGGGTCGGTCAGAACCATTTCCCCAGGGTGGGAATACCCACCACTAGAGGATGCAACCGTATGGAGTGGGGGAACGTTGACTGGAGATGTGCGGGGCAGGCTTTTTACACCGAGAGTAGTTTAGTTTAGTCGAGAGATACAGAGCAGATACAGGCCCTTCGGCCCACCGGGTCCGCCCTGACCAGCGATCCCCGCACATTAACACTACCCTACACACACTAGGGATATTTTACACCCTCACCTACAAACCTGTACGTCTGGAATGCGGGAGGAAACCGAAGATCTCGGAGAAAACCCACGCAGGTCACAGGGAGAACGTACAAACTCCGTACAGACAGCACCTGTAGTCGGGATCGAACCTGGGTCTCTACTGCTGTGGCACCGTAAGGCAGCAACTCTACCGCAACATATTGCCACGGTGGTTGTGAAGACAGATGGGATAGCGGGGTTGAAGAGGCTTTTCAATAGGCACATGGATATACAGAGTGGAAGGGGATATGGAGCACATGCAGGCAGATGAGGTTGGATTGATGACGTTATAATCAGTGTAGCTTCCGTGGGACAAGAGCCCATTCCTGTGCACAGAGTGCTGGAGTTACTCAGCGGGTCAGGCAGCATCTCTGGAGAACATGGATAGGTGACGTTTCAGGTTGGGACCCTTCTTCAGACTGGTTGTAGCGAAGGAGATGAAGGCTGGAAGAGAGGAGAGGCAATAGACAATAGACAGTAGGTGCAGGAGAGGCAGGCCAAAGCGTAGACACAGGCGAGGGGGGGGGTTAGATAGGCCAGGCATGGGAGCAGAAAGTGTGACTCTTTTGAGGAGTTCATCCCTGTCTCCAATCCTGTCTCACTCCTTCAGCTCTTATCTCTGGCATTTGTAAAGATAATAAGGTGGCTCAGCGGTAGAGTTGCTGCCCACACAAGGACCATTTTATTCTCTACATTGCCATCAACTGCCTCGGACTCTCCCATCACCCCCCACACTACAGCAACCACACTGTATATCTAGAGTCTAAAGACTCGCAAGGTTGGCACGACGGCGCAGCGGTAGAGTTGCTGCCTTACAGCACCAGAAACCCGCGTTCGATCCCGACTACGGGTGCTCTCTGTACGGAGTTTGTACGTTCTCCCCGTGACCTGCGTGGGTTTTCTCCGAGATCTTTAGCTTCCTCCCGCACTCCATAAAAGTACAGGTTTGTAGGTTAATTGTCTGTAATTCTGTAAATTGTCCCGAGTGTGTGGGATAGTGCTAGTGTACGGGGTGATCACAGGTCGGCGTGGACAGTGGGGCGAAGGGTACCAGGCTGTAATCTAAAATCTAAACCCATTGAATGGCTTTGGGTCCCCTTTGTCTATTAAGCAGCATCCACAGTTCTTTGCTTCTGTGTAAGGTCTGACTAGCAAGCCGTTTGCAGCAGTCACTCGACCCCCCCCTCAGCCACCGTTCCGTGGGGTGAGCGATGATGAGGCAACTTCTCCATCTCACCAAAGATAGACACAAAATGCTGGAGTAACTCAGCGGGACAGGCGGCATCTCTGGAGAGAAGGAATGGGTGACGTTTCGGGTCGAGTCGCTTGTCCTCCCATCTCACTGCCTCTGCTTCTTCCTTGCAGAGCACGAAATCACCATCACCGAGACCATCGTGAACGGACTCCCCACCAACCGGCAGCTGCTCGATCGAGGTAGCGGCCTTTCCCAATCGGTGTCCCATTAATGTCAGAGTCTTCAGACCTTGGACTCCAGTTTTGGTCTAGTTCATTGTCACGTGCACCGAGGTGGAGTCGAAAGCTTTTTGTCGCCTGCTATCCAGCCAGCAGAAAGACAATACACCATTACAATCCAGCCGTTACGGTGTACAGATACGTGGCTTCGGAGGTACGGTGCGGAAACAGGCCCTTCTGCCCACCGATTCTGCCCCAACCAGGAATCGCCCGCAACACTAGCACTATCCTACACGCACAATAGGGACCATTCACAATTTTTACCAAAGCCAATTAACCTACAAACCTGTACGTCTTTGGTGTGTGGGAGGAAACCGGAGCACCTGGAGAAAAACCAACGCAGGTCATGGGGAGAACGTACACACTCCATACAGACAGCGACCCTAGTCCGAACCGGATTGAACCCGGGTTTCTGGTGCTGTAAGGCAGCAACTCTACCGCTGCGCCACCGTGCCGACCCTGCAAGTCTTTAGACTTTCGAGATGCAGAGTGGTTGTTGTAGTGTGGGGGTGAGGGCACACTAGAGAATAAAATGGCCCATAGTGTAGGATTAGAGTAAATATAGGTGCTTAATGGTGGGCAGAGCTCGATGAGCTGAAGGGCCTGCTCTCTGACTGAGGTGCCTATAATATGCACCTTGCATGTGACAGATTCATCCCAGCTGTTATCAGGCAACTGAACGAGGGAGTGGTCCTGACCTCCCATCCCTCATTGGAGACCCTCAGACTATCTTTAATCTTAATCGGACTTCACTGGACATTATCTTGCACTGAACGTAATTCCCTTCATCCTGTATCTACACTGTGGACAGCTCGATTGTAATCATGTGTGGTCTGTCTACTGACTGGTTGGCATGCAGCAACAAAGCTTCTCACTGTACCTACATGCACGTGGCACTAAACTAAACTAAATTAGTCCACACGTTCTGGCTGTTTAAATTTGTTTAGAGATACAGCATGGAAACAGGCCCTTTGGCCCATCGAGTCCACGCTGATCATCGATCACCCGTTCACACCAGTTCTACGCTATCCCACATTCTCATCCACTCCCTACACACTCGGGCCAATTAACCTACAATTCCACACCTCTGGAATGTGGGAGGGAACCAAAGCACCCGGAGGAAACCATGCGCTCGCAGGGAGAACGTGCAAACTCCATACAGACAGCACCCATAGTCAGGATCGAGCATCAAGTGCCCAAGAGACACGGTGGTGCAGTGGTAGAGTTGCTGCCTCACAGCGCCAGGGACCCGGGTTTAATCCTGGGGTTGAACCTACGGGTGCTGTCTGTACGGAGTCTGTACGTTCTCATTGTGATCACCCGTGGGTTCTCTCCGGGTGCTCCGGTTTCCTCCCACACTCCAACGTTGTACAGGTTTGTGGGTTAATTGGCTTCTGTAAATTATCCCTCGCGTGTGGGATAGAACCAGCGTACATGGTGATCATTGATCGGCGAGATCAATGGGCCAAAGGGCCTGTCTCCGCTCTGTATTTTCGTAACTAAAATTAACTAAACTAATCGGGCAACTGAAGCATCTACGAGAGAGCTGTCCTGAACTGCTGTCTACTTCATTAGAGACCCTCGGACTATCTTTGATTGGACTTTATTGACTCTCTCTTGCACTAAATGTTATTCACATTTTCCCCTTTCTCATGTAAATGGCTCGATTGTAATCATGTATTGTCTTTCCGCTGGCTGGTTAGCACGCCACAAAAGCTTTTCACTAATCTCAATAAACTAAACTCAAACTCAAACTAAACTAAACTAAATTAAAGTCAAACGGAACCCACACTCCATTTACGCCACCATTGTAGGGTAGAGTGGGGGGGTGGGGAGGGGGGGTAGGGTGGGGTAGGGTGGGGTGGGGAGGGATGTGGGGGGAGGGGTGTGGGGGGGTGGGGTGTGGGGGGAGGGTGGGGTGAGGTGGGGAGGGGTGTGGGGGGAGGGGTGGGGGTTGAAGGGTGTGGGGGGAGTGGTGTGGGGGTGGGGTGTGGGGGGAGGGTGGGGTGAGGTGGGGAGGGGTGTGGGGGGGTGGGGTGAGGTGGGGAGGGGTTTGGGGGGAGGGGTGGGGGTTGAAGGGTGTGGGGGGAGTGGTGTGGGGGTGGGGTGTGGGGGGAGGGGTGTGGGGGGGTGGGGTGTGGGGGGGAGGGGTGTGGGGGGAGTGGTGTGGGGGGAGTTTTGTAGGGGGTGGGGTGTGGGGGGAGTGGTGTAGGGGGGTGGGGTGTGGGGGGGAGTGGTGTGGGGGGAGTGGTGTGGGGGGAGGGGGTGTGGGGGAGGGGTGTGGGGGAGGGGGTGTGGGGGGGAGGGGTGTGGGGGGAGGGATGTGGGGGGAGTGGTGTGGGGGGGGGAGGGGTGTGGGGGAGGGGTGGGGGGGGAGGGATGTGGGGGGAGTGGTGTGGGGGGGGAGGGGTGTGGGGGGGAGGGGTGGGGGGAGGGGTGTGGGGGGAGGGGTGTGGGGGGTGGGGGGTGGGGTGTGGGGGGGGAGGGGTGTTGGGGGAGGGGTGTGGGGGGGAGGGTGGGTCTGGGGTGTCAGGCTGCCCCCCACCTTCTCCCCCCCCAGTGGGTGAGTGACGTGCTTTGTACCCGCAGTGGCCGAGACCTCCACGGTCACCTCCGCCATCAAAGTCTACCCCTCACCGCCACCGGGAGCCCACCCTGACACGACGATGGCCACAGGTACGTCTGCCGATTAACCCTTACCTGAAATAACCCCTCTACCCCCTCTTCCCAACAGCGTT
>OY740818.1:6654855-6707355 GCA_963514005.1 Raja brachyura
TAGAAGACATAGCTTAGAAAGGCGATGAGGAGGAATTATGTTAGTCAGAGGCTGGTGAATATGTGGAATTCATTGCCACAGACGGAGTCCCAAGTCGATGGCGGAAATTGACAGATTCTTGATTAGCACGGGCGTCAGGGTTTGTAGGGAGAAGGCAGGAGAATGGGGTTGAGAGGGAGAGATAGATCAGCCATGTTTGAATGGCGGAGTAGACTTGATGGGCCGAATGGCCTAATTCTGCTCCGAGTAGTGAGGCCAGGGAACAAGACTGCACAGTGTTACACATAAGTATCATTGACCACGAATCTTGACAACCAGCCAGACAAGAAAGTTTGTGTTGAAAGGTTTGGAGATAAATGAAACGAGACCTTTGAAGGTGGAGAGTGTCGGAAAAAGGAAATGCAGGTTTAAGAGGAATGTTCCAGGAATTGGGAACTAACCAGATGATGGGGAGGGGGGGGGGGATGAAATACAGAAGCAACAAGGAGGCAGAAGTGGAAATATTTAACGAATGCGGAACAGATGATGAAGCAAAATTGTGAGGAAATTTGTCGTGAATGCAAGAAAGATTGAGCTGCTGGCTCTTGAAGGGGTCTATGTGGATAAGGAGATCTCACTGCCATTTAGTTTAGTTTAAGAGATTCAGCGCGGAAACAGGCCCTTCGTGCCGACCAGCGATCACCCCATACTCTAGAACTATCCTACACACTCCAGGGACAATTTTCAATCTTGTACCAAAGCAAATGAATCCACAAACCTGTACGCCTTTGGAGTGTGGGAGGAAACCGGAGCACCCGGAGAAAACCCACGCAGGTCACGGGGAGAACGTACAAACTCCGTACAGACAGCACCCGCAGTCAGGATCGATGCCGGGTCTCTGGCGCTGTGAGGCAGCAACTCTACCGCTGCGCCACTGTGCTGCCCGTGTCAATCTTGTGGTTCGACGACTGTAAATTAATTTCCTCAGGTTTAATGTCCCTCCACTTACTTTACCTTTTTTTATTTTCTTTTGTGTTGTTTGCGTTCTGTTGTCTTTTTTTTCCGTTAAACAAACACCGCTTGGTGAGTAGCCCCCTCCCGTCCCCCTCCCACCCAAAGAAGAGAGCTTTGCTTGGCGCCCTTGCAACAAGGTCAAGTTGTCCCATTTTGCCCCAGTCCCCATTCTGGACTACGTCCACATTAGGCCCGAGCCCAGCGCATGTCCCGGGAGGTTTGCTGTGCCGTGTCCCGGCGTTGGTCAGGTGACCTGGATCACGGGGGGTGGGGGTGGCACACTGCCCCCACCCGATGCCACACGGCAGAGGAAGGTCTCAAACCTCTACGTGGCCCTGGCCCCCCCCGCCCCGACGCCCACCGCTGCCGTCCCACCCCCAGGGTGGCGTAGCTGCCTCAACCCCACCCGCTCCTCGCGGACCCCCGTACTACATCCCCTCGCCCCAGGCTGGAAGGCCGGAGACGGACTGGGAGAAGATGGGCACGAGACCAGCGGAGAATCGAGCCACCGCCCGAGGGAGTCCCCTTCACGGGGCAAACGGAGGCAGCGGGGGTATCTATTTACCGTTCACTTTGCGTGGGTGTGTGTGTGTTTGTTTGTTTGTGTGCGTGCGTGTCGTTTTCTCACCCTCTCCCCCACCACACACCCCTCGATAAGGTCCACTCACTCCCACCCCCACCCCCCCCACCAAAGTCACCGTTCAACACTCCCCCCCCCCCAAACCCACCCCCCTTACTTTAGTCTCTGCGACCACTCTATTCCAGCGAAGAAACGCATGCCTGCCTGTGAGTGGCTTTCTTGGTTTCTGATCACGGGCCCTCTGGTGTGTGTGTGTGTGTGGGCACTGGATCTAAGGTGGTTCACCCTGCCATTTAGAAACACCCTGCACGCTGTCACACACACACACGTACGCTGTTACACACGCACACACACAGGCTGTGACACACAGCAGTGTCTGGAGACCTCGTTTCACTGTTACACAGTCGGCTCTGGTCAGTTGAGATTAATTTAGTTGAGATTAGTTTAGTTTAATAGTTTAGTTTACTGTAGATATACAGTGTGGAAACAGGCCCTTCGGCCCATCACGACCGCACCGATCAGCAGACATCTGTTCACACTGGATCCATCCTACACACGCAAGGGACAATTTGCAGAAGCCAATTAACTTATAAACCCGCACGTCTTTGGAGTGTGGGAGGAAACCGGAGCACCCGGAGAAAACGCACGCAGGTCACAGGGAGAACGTGCAAACTCCGTACAGACAGCACCCGTGGTCGGGATGGAGCGCGGGTCACCGGCGCTGCCAGCGCAGTAAGGCAGCAACTCTCCCGCTGCGCCACCGTGACGCTCTATTGTGGGAGCTGGGGTGGGGAGCCTTCTGCAGAGAGAGTAATCTGCAGACACAAGGAACTAGTTCCGTTTAGTTTTGATATACAGCGTAGAAACAGGCCCTTCGGCCCACAGAGTCCGTGCCAACCGGCCATCACCCATGCACTCCTGGTGACCAGACATGGAGGGGGCTGCCTGCCTGAGGTTTGGACAGGATGATGTTGCTCTAACCAGGGTTTGGTATGGTACATTATTGGCCCCATGTACCGGGCTACAGTGAAATTCATGTTGGTAGACAGTTCAGTACATGTATCATGACACAGAAGCACTTAGATACATCTTAGATAAGCATCTCAGATACAGTACAAGTGGACAGCACTTGTGAGGCAGGGACCTTGACCTGACCATGAAGGCCCGTTGTCATGGCAGCGTTGCAGGGTCGACCTGGCCAAGTGTGGCTGTGGTGTTCTCCGCTGCTCTAGGCCGTGTCAGGTCCACAGGCTTGGCCTCTTGGAGTCCAGTCGAGCCCCAGGCTGCTGCAGGGCCACTCCACCGTCGAGGCCGTGCTATCCCCCTTCAGCCACTAGCTGAGTTGGGTGTACAGTGAAGTTATGGGTCAGTGGAGAATGCGGCCATGTCTAGTGATGCCAAGGACGGAGGCAAAGCGCTGGAGTAACTCAGCGGGACAGGCAGCATCTCCGTAGAGAAGGGAATAGGTGACGTTTCGTGTCGAGACCCTTCTTCAGACTGAACGGCGACTCTCTTCCTGCAGGACCTAGCGCAGTGTGAGGCGATCTTTCAGTGCAACAGGGCACCCGCTGCCACAGCGGAGAGGGAGAACGCGGGTGGAGGGAGCCCGTGCGGGGCTGTGCCATCGCCCACACCGCCGCCACCGCGTCCATCCTCGGCACGGCTGACCCTGCCCACCCTCGACGACTTCATCCCGCCTCACCTGCAGAAGGGGGCCAGCCCCTCCCCGGCCTCCTCCTGCTCCTCCTCCTCCACCTCTCCTGTTAACCCACCGGTGCCTAAGCTGCCACCGCCCGCTGCCATCCTGCACCGCGACACGGACTCCGAGCTCGCCCACCGGCCCACACCTACAGTAAGACCCGAGGTTCTCACCTTGCTACCTCCCAGCTCTGTGCCACCCATGGCTGCCACCCTTGCTCCCCGCCTCCCAGCGCCAGACAACGCCATCCTGGGGCGGGAATGTGCTTCTTTAACCCAGCCTGGTCATACCTCTCCTCCCCTCCCACGCTACCCTGTACCCGTCCCCTCGCCAGCCTTGCCCACGGCAACCCTCGCCACAGCTGCTGCTGCATCGGCACCCTGCCTTGCATGGACACTGCATGCGATAACTGCATCGCTGCTCGCGGAAAATGACCGCTTGCCTTTGGTAGCCGGACCTCAGTGTTGGGAGATCTTCAAAGATCCACTGCTGGACACTGGGGCAGGGCTGTGCATGCATTGCTTGCTGTGTTACCAGTCTGTGCCTCGCCATGCATAGATTGCCCAAACATGGCCGAAACTACGCCCCCCCCCCCCCCCCCCCTCCCCCTGAGCCAAGTTGTTCCGGGTCTCAAAACCCAGTGGGGAAAGAATTGTTTCTATGAATTTTGGAAACTTAATTATTATTCTTTAAGGTGTTTTAATTGACAGGTGAAACAGGTAACCAGAAAACATTCTTGTTTAGGGTACACAAAAGGCTGGAGAAACTCAGCGGGTGCAACAGCATCTAAGGAGCGAAGGAGATAGGCGACGTTTCGGGTTGAGACCCTTCTTAGTTTAGTTTTATTGATACAGCCTGGAATCAGGCCCTTTGGCCCATTTTTCAAGTTCTAGGAGCAGGATGACACCATTCGCCCATCAAGTCTACCACACCATTCAATCATGGCTGATCTATCTCTCCCTCCTAACCCCATGCTCCTGCCTTCCCCCCATAACCCCTGACACCCGTACTAATCAAGAATCATCAATCTCAACCTTAAAAATATCCATTGGCTTGGACTCCACAGCAGTCTGTTGCAAAACATTCCACAGATTCACCACTCTCTGACTAAATAAGTTCTTCCTCATCTCCTTTCTAAAGGTACATCGTTTAATTATGTTTTCACTTAGAGGGTGCTGCTTGTGTGGAACGAGCTGCCAGACGAGGTTGTTGACAGGTGGAGTGAAAAGTTTAGTCCCACATTCAGGCAAATGAGGCTAGCTTAGGCCTGCGTGGACAAGTAGGCCTGTTTCTGTCTTGTATGACTCCTTTAAGTAAACACCAGGGGAAGCTCAGACAAGATTCATTGACACCACCACAGCACAGGAACAGGCCCTTCGGCCCACTGAGTCCCTACTGACCAACGATCACCCCGTTCACACTATTTCTGTTATCCCACTTTTCTCATCCAGTCCAACTTCATCAGCCTGAGTATAATTGGATGGACACAGACAAAGAATAAGGGGTAGTTTAAGAAGGAACTACAGATGCTGGAAAAATCAAAAGGTAGACAAAAATGCTGGAGAAACTCAGCGGGTGCAGTAGTGTCTATGGAGCGAAGGAATAGGTGATGTTTCGGGTCGAAACCCATAGATGCTGCCTCACCCGCTGAGTTTCTCCAGCATTTTTGCCCTTCAGAAGAAGGGGGTAGGCCATTTAGAACGGAGATGAGGAAAAACCTTTCCACCCAGAGAGTTGTGAATTTGTGGAATTCTCTGCCTCAGAAGGCAGTGGAGGCCAATTCGCTGGATGCTTTCAAAAGGAAGTTAGATAGAGTTCTCATGGAGCTGGGGAGAAGGCAGGAGCGGGGTACTAATTGTGGATGATCAGCCATGATCACATTGAATGGTGGTGCTGGCTCGAAGGGCCCAATGGCCTACTCCTGCACCTATTTTCTATGTATCAATGTAACTTTACATAGAAACTTGGAAACATAGAAAAAAGGTGCAGGAGCCAGCACCGCCATTCATTGTGATCATGGCAGATCGTCCCCTATCAATAACCCGTGCCTGCTTTCTCCCCATATCCCTTGATTCCACTACCTCCTAGAGCTCTATCTAACTCTCTTAAATCCATCCAGTGATTTGGCCTCCACTGCCCTCTGTGGCAGGGAATTCCACAAATTCACAACTCTCTGGGGGAAAACCTTTTTTCTCCCCTGGTTTTGGACTCGCCCAACATTCGGAACATTCTTCCTGCATCTAGCTTGTCCAGTCATAGAAACATAGAAATTAGGTGCAGGAGTAGGCCATTCGGCCCTTCGAGCCTGCACCGCCATTCAATATGATCATGGCTGATCATCCAACTCAGTATCCCGTAGCTGCCTTCTCTCCATACCCTATGATCCCCTTAGCCACAAGGGCCACATCTAACTCCCTCTTAAATATAGCCAATGAACTGGCCTCAACTACCCTCTGTGGCAGAGAGTTCTAGAGACTCACCACTCTCTGTGTGAAAAAAGTCCTTCTCATCTCGGTCCTAAAGGATTTCCCCCTTGTCCTTAAGCTGTGACCCCTTGTCCTGGACCTCCCAACATCGGGAACAATCTTCCTGCATCTAGCCTGTCCAACCCCTTAAGAATTTTGTAAGTTTCTATAAGATCCCCTCTCAATCTCCTAAATTCTAGAGAGTATAAACCAAGTCTATCCAGTCTTTCTTCGTAAGACAGTACTGACATCCCAGGAATCAACCCGGTGAACCTTCTCTGCACTCCCTCTATGGCAATAATGTCCTTCCTCAGATTTGGGAGACCAGAACTGTACGCAGTCCTTTTATAATTTTACATGTTTCTATAAGATCCCCCCTCATCCTTCAAAACTCCAATGAATACAAGCCTAGTCTTTTCAATCTTTCTTCATATGACAGTCCAGCCATCTCAGGGATCAATCTCGTGAACCTACGCTGCACTGCCTCAATCACAAGGATGTCCTTCCTCAAATTAGGAGACCAAAACTGTACACAATACTCCAGATGTGGTCTTACCAGAGCCCAATACAACTGCAGAAGTACCTCTCTAACTCCTATACTGAAATCCTCTTGTGATGAACGCCAACATTCCTTTAGCTTTCTTCACTGCCCGAGGTCAGGATCAAACCCTGGCTCTGTAAGGCAGGAGCTCCGCCTGTTCTGCCACTAAGGCAAGATGGAATAGCAGGAACCAACATTGTACTGTTGATGCTGAAGAGATATTGCTCCCAGAAACAGGAGTCATGAGCTGAGAAATGCTGACGGCATTGGTTCACATCCATTCAATGGATAGAGTTGAGCAGAATGACTCTAACGTGATGAGTCTACAGAGTGGGGGAGAAGAGTTTCATTGGCAACTTCCAACTGGGCTAGTTCTTGGAGATTTTTCAGGGTAAGATGGAACAGCAGCAAACTGGCGTTTAGTTTGATCAGTGCAGGTGTCAGGGGTTATGGGGGAGAAGGCAGGAGAATGGGGTTAAGAGGGAAAGATAGATCAGCCATGGTGGTGTAGACTTGATGGGGCCGAATGGCCTAATTCTGCTTCTAACACTTTTGAACTTATGCAACTATTCGTGGCTCTGTCAAAGGACCAGTAGGGCCCGGATGGGCCAAATGGCCGCCTCTGGTGATAGGTGAGGGGATTTTTGTTGAGTTTTTTAGGGTTTAGTCTAGTTTTTTAAAATCCAATGTGGAAACATGCCCTTCGGCCCACCAAGCCCGTACCGACAATCGATAACCCCATACTCTGTGTAGGAAGGAACTGCAGATGCAGGTTTATACCGAAGATAGACAAAACAGGTCAGGCAGCATCTGTGGAGAAAAGGAACAGGTGACGTTTTGGGTCGGAACCCTTCTTCAGACTCGAAGAGTTCTGACCCCAAATGCCACCCTTTCCTTTTCTCCAGTGATGCTGCCTGACCCGCTGAGTTGCTCCAGCATTTTGTGTCGATCTTGTCCCCTACACTAGCTCTATCTTGCAAACCTGGGCCAATTTACAGAGGGCCAATGACACTACAAACCCGCACATCTTTGTGATGTGGGAGGAAACCAGAGCAACTGGAGGAAACCCACGCAGGTCAAGAGGAGAACGTCCTAATTCCGTTCAGACAGCACCCGTAGACAGGATCGAACCCAGGTCTCTGAGGCAGCAACTCTACCGCTGCACCACCGTGCCATTCCTTGTGTTGGCTTGCTGGGTTTAGACAGAGACTGCATGCACTGTGAATGCTGCCCGACCTGCCGAGGCTTCCCCTGACGCATTGCTTTTGGTTGAGGGGGGTGGGGGGGGGGGGGGGGGTCAGGACAAAGCTGTCGTTGCTAAACCTCCTAGAAGTAAACTTTGGATTTCTTGGTTGGGGGGGGGGGGGGGGGGGGGGTTGGGGTTGGAGAGAACGGTTTGGTAAGCTGGCACGTTGAGCATCTCTGACTCTGTGTTCTCTTGTCTGGAAGGATGGTCCGCCCAGAATAAGTGAAGCAGTGCCTTCGGTGGAGAGCGGGGGTTCCTGCCCGCTGTTGGCCCCCTCCAGCAGGTTCTCGGCCTACCCGTCCACCACCTCCGTGAACCCGACCATAGTCTTGCTGCAGCATAATCGAGGTAAACAAGGCCGCGATGCTTCCTGGGGGCTTTATTTGTCCCCTGTGCAACTGTACAGCAAAATTCCTTTTGAATATTTTACACATGCGCACGCCTCCAACTTTGGCGCCATTATTCAACGTGCAAAGTCCGGTCGGCCCGCGCGCTCGATGTACCGGAGCAGTTCCCGCCAACCGTCCCTCTCCTCTCCTCTCCTCGCCCGGCCGTCTCTATCTCTCGTTGTACAAAATCATGAGAGGAATAGATCGGATAGACGCACAGAGTCTCTTGCCCAGAGTAGGAGAATCGAGAACCAGACTAGATAGGTTTAAGGTGACGGGGAAAAGAGTTAATAGGAACCTGAGGGATAACTTTTTTATGGAAAGGTGTGGTGGGTGTTTGGAACGAGCTGCCGGACGAGGTAGTTGAGGCTGGGACTATCACAACAGTTAAGAAACATTTAGATGGGTATATGGATAGGATAGGTTTAGAGGGATGTGGGCCAAATGCAGGCAGGTGGGACTAGTGTAGATGGGGCATGTTGGGTTGAAGGAAGACACAAGATGCTGGGGTAACTCAGCGGGACAGGCATCATCTCTGGAGAGAAGGAATGGGTGATGTTTCAGATCGAGACCCTGCTATAGACTGATGAAGATGATGGGCCGAAGAGCCTGTTTCCACACTGTGTGATTCTATAAATAGACCAGACTGTTAACATTCATTATCACGGACTGTTGATCATTGGTCGAGTGTGTTAGACATGAGCCGTGCTTTGGCTGAGAAAAGAGGTGAGATGGCATCTGGGACCATCGCACCCAGTGTGAGTGGTGGAAGGGGGCAGTAGAGCGCCCCTTGTCGCCAGGGTCCGGGGGGCAAGGAGCACCCCCGCTCCACCTAGGGGTCCGTAGGGGGAGGTGCGGCTCTGGCGTCATCGACCGGAGAACTGGTGACGGGATCTAGGGAGTGGGCAGGGCCGAAGATATCCTGGTTGGGCTGGTCCAAGGCCTGGGCGAGCTGGCTATCCGTGAATCATGGCGCCCGGCGGTAGAGCGCTTTGCCCGAGCCGGATGCTTGTCCCTTTACCGGGGTTACGTCCGCGCCCGGGTGGTGATAGAGAGGGACATCGTTGTATAGTGGTTATTTAGTATATTTGTAAGGATTGTAACATAGTTGCTTGGAAGTTTAGTGTCCAGATATTTTGGTGATTTGGTGGTGGGCGTGTTAAGGGGCTGTCCCACTGCGGTGACCTAATTGGCGAGTTTAGAAGAGTTTGCCCTTGACTCATACTCGCAGCATGGTCGACACGAGGTCCTAGGAGGTCTTTGTAACTCTCCTTCATGCTCGAGAGCAGTCCCCGCGTACTCGAGGCCTCAGCTAGGTTGTGGTGTATTTTTCAACGTGCTGAAAAATGCCCGTAAAGAAGTAAAAAAAGGTCGCCATGGAAGAAAATCGATATTTATTTTACTCGTAGGTTTAGTCGTAGTAGGTCGGCATGTTAGTCGTGGGTAATCGAGGGTAGTCAAAGGTAGTCAAAGATAGTCTTCATCGTAGTCAAAGGGAGGTCGAAGGGAGGTCGAATTAGGTCGTCTTCACTCTCCATTATTCGGTGTCCAATTTTCCTGAAGTTAGTCGTAGCTAGTGGAAGCTGGTCTTCAACATAGTTGAAGGAAGTTGAAGGTCTTCTACATAGTTGAAGGAGGTCTTCAACATGACATTTTTCCAAACTCTCCTAAGCTCTTCTAAACTCGCCAATTAGGTCTCCGCAGTGGGACAGCCCCTGTATCACGGTTTGGTTTTGTATCGTGTATCGTAATTAAATACATTATTTTTTATACAACAAAAAATATAATGTGAGTGTTTGGAGATGTGGGTCCTACATCTTGTTGCTCAATGAACAATGATTTCTCTCTCTCTCACCAGAGCTACAGAAACGGCTGAACAGTCAGTCAGGTAAGGGCAGCTAACAGAAAATGTCCTTCCTTCCTTCCTTTACAAAAGCTTTAGTTCCTGCAAGCAACCAGTCTGGGCCGATCATGCAGCTCTGGAAAGGCCATAGCCGAAGAATAGAGGGACCTACGTACCTTTAGGAAGAAGATGAGGAGGAATTTCTTAGAAAGGATGAAAGGGGAAACCTCATTGAGACTTACCGAATAGTGAAAGGCCTGGGCAGAGTGGATGTGGGGAGGATGTTTCCACTGGTGGGAGAGTCTAGGACCAGAGGCCATAGTCTCAGAATTAAAGGACCTTCCTTTAGGAAGGAGATAAGGAGGAATTTCTTTAATCAGAGGATGGTGAATCTGTGGAACTCATTGCCACAGGCAGCTGTGGAGGCCAAGTCAATGGATGTTTTTAAGGCAGAGATAGATTCAATTCTTGGTTAGCACGGGTTTGGGAGGATGCTTGGGATCGGAAGATTTATCAGAGGGGGAGGAAAGTTGCCCGAGACCCTTGCTTTCCTTTAGGACGTTCCTTTAGGGAGGAGACGAGGAGGAATTTCTTTAGCCAGAGGGTGGTGAATCCCGGGAATTCAATGGATATTTTTAAGATGGAGATTGACAGATTCTTGTTTAGTGCGGGTGTCAGGGGTAACGGGGAGAAGGCAGGAGAATGGGGTAGAGAAGGAAAGAGATAGATAAGCATGATTGAATGGCTGAGTAGACTCGATGGGCTGAATGGCCTAATTCTGCTTCTATCTCATGACCTTAAGTCAGGCTCGCGACGGCAACCGTCGCGAGCCTGACTTAAGGTCATGAGATAGTTGTACTATCATTTATGAACATGAACATATGAGAGCAGGCATGCTAGTGATGTAGATACAGAGAAACAGTGTGGAAACAGGCCCTTCGGCCCGCGCTGCCCAGCGTTCACCCCTACACGCTAGGGACATTTTATATATTTTTTAACCCAAAGCCAATAAAACGTACAAACCTGCACGTCTTTGGAGTGCGGGAGGAAACCTGGGCACCCGGAGAAAACCCACGCAGTCACCCAATGAGAGCGTGCAAACTCCGTACAGACAGCACTGGAGGTCAGGATCGAACATGGGTCTCTGGCGCTGTAAGGCAGCAACTCCACCCTCTGCTCCCTCGTGCCGTCCCTCTGATGCCCACTTGATGCCCACGTAGCCTTGGTTACCCGAGGTGCCCTCGTGCATTCGAACAGTGCTTATCCCCAGAGGTAAATAGTGACTCCACTTGCAGCCTTATTAGGCAGCGTGGGATCTGATGATTTAAACATCGCTGTGAAAGTTGGTGTATTTTTGTGACTTGCACATATTTGTGCTCTTTATTTTGCTCGCAGACTCTGTGCCAGACAGATTAATTGATCGGAACGCTGCAGCTCCAGCCCCGGCTATGGAAGCATTCATCCCGGCCGTCCACACAGCAGGGGCGGTGGACACAAGGCGACAGAACAGTCCTCGAGCCCCCCACTCTTCCTTCATCGCTCCCGAGGATCTGGGGATCAAGGTGAGGGGGAGTCGGACCGTTGACTGGGGGGCAGGGGAGGGGGGCAGAGGGGTGGGGTCCCCTCTCTGGCCTCCCGCTTGCCGTCGCGAGCCTGACTTAAGGTCATTAGGCCATTCAGCCCATCGAGTCTACTCCGCCATTCAATCATGGCAGATCTCTAGATATGGGGAGGAGGCAGGCACGGGTTATTGATTGGGGACGATCAGCCATGATCACCATGAATGGCGGTGCTGGCTCGAAGGGCCGAATGGCCTCCTCCTGCACCTATTTTCGATGTTTCTATCTATCTCTCCCTCCTAACCCCATTCTCCTGCCTTCTCCCCCAAAACTCCTGACACCCATACGAATCAAGAATCTATCTATCTCTGCCTTAAAAATATCCACAGACTTTGCCTCCCTTCTGTGGCAAATAATTCCACAGATTCACCACCCTCTGACTATTTGTGAAATGTCTCCTTGTCTCCTTCCTAAAAGAACGTCCTTTAATTCTGAGGTTGTGACCTCTACTCCTAGACTCTCCCACTAGTGGAAACATCTTCTCCACGTCCACTCTATCCGAGCCTTTCACTATTCTGTACGTTTCGATGAGGTGTCCCCTCAGAGAAACATAGAAACATAGAAAATAGGTGCAGGAGGAGGCCATTCGACCCTTCGAACCAGCACCGCCATTCATTGTGATCATGGCTGATCGTCCCCAATCAATAACCCGTGCCTGCCTTCTCCCGATATCCCTTGACTCCACTAGCCCCTAGAGCTCTATCCAACTCTCTCTTAAATCCATCCAGTGACTTGGCCTCCACTGCCCTCTGTGGCAGGGAATTCCATAAATTCACAACTCTCTGGGTGAAATTTTTTTTTACTCACCTCAGTCTTAAATGACCTCCCCTTTATTCTAAGACTGTGGCCCCTGGTTCTGGACTCGCCCAACATTGGGAACATTATTCCTGCATCTAGCTTGTCCAGTCCTTTTATAATTTTATATGTAGTACTTTTATGTGTAGTACCTCGTTGGACTTGGAGCCTTTGCCAACCCCTCTCTTGTTCTCTGTCCTGCAGAACGTGGAGCGGCCGAAGGACTGGTACAAGGCCATGTTCAAGCAGATTCATAAAGTCAGCAGAGGTAAGGTGAGCCTGGGCGGGCGGACAGCCTCTGCCCACCCGGAGCAAAGCCCCTCAGGGGGCTGGGTGGTCGACTGAGAACCTCCGACAGCGTTTAACGTAGAACTTGGAACTCGGACACGATGCCAAGTTAGACCGATCTCATCCGCCCCGCACGTGATCCACATCCCGCCATTCCCCACCACTCCCAATGCCTATCCCGTTTGAATGGTTGGAACTTTATTGTCACATGTACCTGGTCCCGTGAAAGTGTTGGTCTTGCAAGGTATGCAAAGAGTAGCCATGTAAAGGGCATCGACAAAATTACAAAAAGCATTCAATATAGTCCCAATGGCTCCACTTCCTTTCCCCCCCTCTCCACCCCCCCCCCCCCCCCCCACCCCTCTTCGTTGTCAGCGTCTAAAAGCCTCTTAAACGCCACTATCATATCTGCCTCAACCACCACCGCTGACCACCACTCTCTGCGTTAAACAACTTGCCCTGCGGGCATCTCCATTAAACTTTCCCCCTCTCACCTTGTAACTATGCCCTCTAGCTTTGGACGTTTCCACCCTGGGGAAAAAAGGCTCTGACTGTCTACCCAATCTATGCCTCTCGTCATTTGACGTGCGTCCGTCAGATCTTCCCCCCCCCCTCCCCAACTTCCGACGTTCCAGGGAAAAGGCACTTGGATCGAGACATGGATCGACAAGGTTTAGAGGCCAATGGGCCAAACATGGGCAAATGGGGGTGGAAGGAACTGCAGTTGCTGGCTTACAAAGAAAAGTGCTGGACACAAAGTGTGGGCAAGTGGGACTAGCGTAGATGGGGCATGTTGGTCGGCATGGGTGAGTTGGGCCGAAGGGCCTGTTACCGTGCTGTACGGCTCGAAGACTCAATCTGCAAGGTGGCTGGCTACCTGTAAATAGGCACTTTACAAACTCTAAAAGTGTTCAACACATTTTAATGATAGCACAAGGTATTACATACATCCTCAAATACTGGCTACATTCTTCTAGTGAACCGTATCCAGGAAGGGGAAGGCGTTAGTTATGATTGATGTTAACTAGGCGGGGTTAATGGTACTGAGGTAACTATGTTATTGGTTGCATGCAAAACCATCTACATCCTTCCCCTTAGAAAATTTAAAAGAAACAGACCGTTGTCACTACAACAG
Source organism: Raja brachyura (assembly GCA_963514005.1). The sequence goes on from OY740818.1 coordinate 6,668,449, forward strand.
AATTAAACAGAATTAAACAGAATCGCCATAACGAACAGGTGGCTTGCTGATCCGGCCCGAGCGCGTACGGATGCCTCCCCCTTCCCCCGGAGGAGCAGAAAAAACAGGGGGACCCGAGACAGCAGGGGAACCAGGGAAGGGCGGTGGGGTTGGAGGAACAGCGGAGGGAGAACCGCGACCGCCAACAGGTGACCCGCGCAGAGGGGAACCGGGCGCTCGATATGGGGACCGAGGCATGCAGGGAACGCTGGCTGGGACAGGAGCCGGCTGCTGGTATGAGAGCGGCGGGGCATAGGGGCCCGGGGCCTGCGGCTTCGGCTCATTAACCGCAAGCAGGTGTTGTCGGCTTCTACGGTAGATGGTTCCCTCATAGTCGACCAGATACGAACGAGGTGAGTCGGCCACCCCAACCACAGTAGCCAGACGGGAGTGACCACTGGCGGTTTGCAATCGAACAACCTGTCCAGGCAACAAAGGATCAAGTGGTCTGCACGACCGATCGTGGGAACGCCGCTGGCTGTCATGTTTCTCTTGAATGCGCCTCTGCACAGAGGCAGGCTCCAGCACCCGAGGTTTCAGCTGGCGCTGGGCAATCGGGATGGTAGATCTGGTTGTTCTGGACATCAGACGCTGAGCAGGGGACCCCATGGCCGGATCTCTGGAAACATTCCTGAGGTTCAGGAGATCCAAATACAAATCAGAGTTAGACAGTCTCGCTTGTTCCATCAGAAGCTTGGCGCTGCGGACGGCCCGTTCAGCAAGGCCGTTGCTCTGTGGGTACTCCGGGCTGCTGGTGAAATGCACAAAATTCCATTTGTCAGCAAAACTTTTGAACTCACGGCTGGTAAACTGCCTGCCATTGTCAGTCTGCAGCCTGACAGGGGACCCAAACGTGGAGAAGTGTTTCCGCAGCTTCCGGATCACCATCTCCGACGTGAGGGATGTCAGCAAATCCACCTCGAACCAGTTTGAGTACGAGTCGACCAGGACAAGGTAGTGGTTACCACGCCACTCGAAGATGTCGGCAGCCAGCGAGGACCAGGCCAAGGCAGGAGCGGGCTGTTGCAGCAGGGGCTGTCGCTGCTGATGTGGAGCAAGACTGTTGCACGTGGAGCAGGCAGAAACACGGTCTCGAATATATTTGGCCATTCCAGGCCAGTAGAATTGGCACTGAGCGTGGGCGAGTGTTGCATCGACCCCGGGGTGTCCGCTGTGGGCTGCGCGGTAGTAAGAATCGAACAGGGAGGACGGGACCACCACTTTATGTCCCTTAACGATAACGCCATTCTGGAGCACCAGTTCGTCACGGACCAGGAAGAAGGGCTGTGTTTCAGGCGGTGCAGCGGAGCGCTTTGTTGGCCACCCTGATTTAATCACAGACGCAAGCTGTTGCAAAACTGGATCGGCAGCGGTGTGCTCGGCCAAAAGCTGCAGCTGCTTGGTGGGAATAAAATTGACACCCAGTACGAGCAAGTCCTCTGTTTCGTAGGGGTGGCGAGCACAGGAGGCCCGCGGGGCGCGCGATAACGTGTCCGCGATGTGCATCTCGGTGCCTTTCTTGTAGACGATGTCGAAATCAAAGCGCTGGAGCTGCAGCATCATACGCTGCAGCCTGGCAGGGGCAGCATGAATCGGCTTGTTCAGGATTGTCACCAGTGGCTGGTGGTCGGTTTCGACTGTAAATCTGCTGCCAAACAGGAAGTCTCTGAACTTGGAGCAGGCAAACACCACCGCAAGCAGCTCCTTCTCGATCTGAGCGTACCGCTGCTCGGTGTCCGTCATGGTGCGGGAGGCATAGGAGACAGGATGTAACGATCCATCGACAGATTGGAGGCATGCCGCGCCCAGGCCGAACTTAGAAGCGTCACATGTGACGGTGATGGGGCGACTCGCATCAAAAAATCGCAACGTCGGAGTGTTAATCAGCTTCGATTTGAGACAGTCAAACGCCTGCTGGTGCTGTGGGAGCCAGACCCAGGCGATATCCTTTTTTGTCAGCTGCCGCAGGGGAGCACTCAGCTCACTGAGATTTGGTACAAACTTCCCAAGGTAGTTCACCATGCCCAAGAAACGTTGTAGACCTGGCACGTCGGTGGGGGCTGCCATCTCAGAGATGGCCGCTGCCTTCAAAGGGTCGGGTTTTAGTCCGTTAGAGGTGAAAACGTGTCCAACATACGTGACTTCTGAGACACGAAACCGGCACTTCTTTGGGTTCAGCTTCAGGTTGGCCTTTCGCGCCCGATCCAGGACGCGGCGGAGGTTCTGGTCATGTTCGGCAATGTCCTTCCCATAGACTAAGATGTCATCCACGATGATGGCACATGGCAGGCCCGAGAATATCTGCTCCATCGTTCGCTGGAACACCTCACTAGCGGAATTGATGCCGAATGGCATTCGCAGGAATTTGAATCTGCCGAATGGTGTGGCGAAGGTTGTCAGGTCGGAAGATGCTTTGTCCAACGGGATCTGCCAGAACGAGTTCTTAGCGTCTAGGACCGAAAAGATGGTGGCTTGCCCGACCTGAGCCGCCACGTCCTCAACAGACCGCATGGGGTAGTGTGGTCGCCTGATGGCAAGGTTTAAGTCCTTGGGGTTGATACACACACGTATTTCATTCTTGTCTTTCTTTATCGTGGCAACCATGGTGGAGACCCAATCGGTGGGCTCGCTGACCGCTTCTAGCACCCCCTTGTCGACCATGTTGTTAAGCATCGCCTCGACCCTGTCTTTCATGGCGTGGGACACCCTGTGAGGTGCGCGGACCACGGGATGTACATTTGGGTCAATGGAAATATGGTATGTCAGTGGTAACTTTCCCAGGTCATCGTTGAACAGGTCCTGGTATTCTGCAATCGGGTTAAATGACAGTTGCACTTTGTGGACCGTGTGGTCGAAGGACACCAGGGCAAGATCTTGGCACGCACGGTTTCCCAGCAGGGTAACACAGTCAGAGTTCAAAACATAAAAAATCAAGTTTCTCGTGGCCTTCTGTAGCCTGCAAGTTAAAGTGGAGGCGTGGGTTCGTATCCCACTTCTGACACCATGTAAATAGGCACTTTACAAACTCTAAAAGTGTTCAACACATTTTAATGATAGCACAAGGTATTACATACATCCTCAAATACTGGCTACATTCTTCTAGTGAACCGTATCCAGGAAGGGGAAGGCGTTATGATTGATGTTAACTAGGCGGGGTTAATGGTACTGAGGTAACTATGTTATTGGTTGCATGCAAAACCATCTACACTACCTCTCTTCAAGGTGTATGTGTGCTGTAACGAGAGTTGTGTTGAGGAACTGGGGCCTTGTTTCGACGTTGCTCCATTGCTCAGACACAAGCCAAGGCAACTTCCTCTTCAGGAGGCCCGGCGAGTGATAGGTGGATACAGGGGGAGAGAATCAGGGAACTGCAGCTGCCGGTTTACTAAAAAAGTTCTGGACTAAATGGTTTGGACGAGGAAGGCTTGGAAATGTTCCCACGTGTTGGCAAATGTAAATACCATGAAGTCATTAATCAACTCGAAGAGCGGCACAGTGGCGCAGTGGTAGAGTTGCTGCTTTGCAGCACTTGAAGCGTCGGAGACCCGGGTTCAATCCCGACTGCGGGTGATGTTGAAAATAGAAAATAGGTGCAGGAGGAGGCCATTTGGCCCTTCGAGCCAGCACCGCCATTCATTGTGATCATGTCTGTACGGAGTTTGTGCGTTCACCCCGTAACAGCGTGGGTTTTCTCCAAGATCTTCGGTTTCCTCCCACACTCCAAAGACGTACAGGTTTGTAGGTTTACTGGCTTGGTGTATGTATACAAATTGTCCCTAGTGTGTGTAGGATAGTGTTAATGCGTGGGGATCGCTGGTCGGTGTGGACTCGGTGGGCCGAAGGGCCTGTTTCCACGCTGTATCTCTAAACTAAACTCACAGGGCAGCATGGGAAAACCAGATTAGGGTTGCTCAGTGGAAGAGTTGCTGCCTCACAGCACCAGTGACGCGGGTTCGATCCCGACCTTGGGTGCTGTCTGCACGGAGTTTGTACGTTCTTCCTGTGACCGCATAGGTTTTCTCCGGGTACTCTAGTTTCCTCCCGCACTCCAAAGACGTCCAAGATTGTAGGTTGATTGGCTAGTTGTAAAATTGTTGTCCATGTTTCTGACATTGCCAGCGTACGGGGTGGTCGCAGGTCAGCGTGGACTTGGTGGGCCGAAGGGCCTGTTTCCGTGCTATATCCCCAAGGTCTAAAGCTGGCAGAGCCCCCATCTCACAGTGTTTGACCCTGACCTCGGGTGCTGTCTGTGTGGTGTTTGTCGGTTCAGGTCCCGACCTGAAACGTCACCTATCCATGTTCTCCAGAGATGCTGCCTGACCCGCTGAGTTACTCCAGCATTTTGTGCCTATCTTTGGTATAAACCAGCATCTGCAATTCATTTCTATTACATTTTAAGCCAGGACCATCTGCCTTGCAAGGCCCCTGTAGAATAAATACAGTCGGGTCAAGTGTGTGTGTGATGCGATCTCGATCACGTTTGCCGCAGAGGTTCTTGGCTCCCGCTTCTGAATGCTTTTCCTGCGATCTGTCTTTGTGTGAGCTCTTTCTTAAAGCTTGTCTTCCTCCCTTTGACTCTTGGCTTCTTATCTCTCACTGTCCTTCCTTTCCGCTCAGACCAAGTTGAGGAAAACCCCTACCGGCCTACTTACAGCTTTCCTGAGATCCCTCGAGTCCAGCACGCAGGAGAAGGTACCCGGGGCTGTGCGAGTCAGTGTGTGGTGCTGCCTGTCTCCGTAATCCCCTTGCTCGGCCCACATTACCGCTGTGTTTAACCTGGTTTACTAATAGCCGTGTGTGGGAAAGCCTGTTTGAAGTTTGAATTGTGGACCAGACATCTAATGGCCGTGCACAAAGTGCCGGGGAAAATACAAAACGCTGGAGTAACTCAGCGGGACGGGCTGCATCTCTGGAGAACATGGATAGGCGATGTTCCTCAGTCTGATTGCAGTGGGGGGAGAAAAAATCTGGAAGAGAGAGGTAGGGGTGGGACAAAGCCTGGCTAACGATAGAGGAAGGGTCTCAACCCGAAGCGTTACCCATGCCTTCTCCCCAGAGATGCTGCCCGCCCCGCTGAGTTACTCCAGCTTTTCATGCCTATCCTGGCAAGTGACAGGAGTAACTCAGCGGGCCTTCTTCAAACCGAGTCAGGGTAGAGGGAAACTAGAGATAAGGAAGGGGAAGGTGTGGAAAGGACAGATCAAAGCAGACGATGGTCAAACAAATGTGTAATGGTTCAATGTTGGTTGAAGGGGTTGGTGACAACAAGGCATCCAAATGTTACTGTCTAATTTCAATTGTACTGATTAATTTTGGATGAAGGGGTATATTATTTAGAATTGGAGAATTCAACATTCATACCATTAGGTTGTAAGCTCCCCAACCAGAGTATGAGGAGCTGGGACTCCAGTTTGGGTGTGGCATCTCTCGAGCAATGGAGGAGGCCCAGGACAGACGGATTAGTGTGGGAATGGGAATGGGGAGATAAAACTGTTAGCAACCAGGAGATACAGCAGGCCTTCTAATAGATTTGAAACAAAGAATGTAAGAGAAGGATCTCTCTACAAAGGGTCAAAGCTTTATTGATGCATTTCCTCAGCTGGTAGAGCTGCTGCCTCGTAGTATCAGAGTCCCAGTTGAAATCCTGACCTCGGATCCTGTCTGTGTGGAGTTTGTACGTTCTCCCTGTGACTTGTACGTTTCCTCCATGTACTCCAGTTTGTTGATTAATTGGCTTCTGTAAATTGCCCCTATGGTGCAAGGGAGTAGCTCATAAGGTCATAAGTAGAATTAGACCATTCGGCCCATCAAGTCCCATTCTCATGCCTTCTCCTCATAACCTCTGACACCTCTAGATGTGAAAGTCGGGTAACATAAACTGGTGTGAATGGGTGATTGATAGCATGGACTTGGTGGGCTGAAGGGCCTCTTTGCATGCCCTTCTTTCAATTTGTCGACCAACAACCACCTCTATCTTATTCCAGTTTTGCATCCTACACATTAGGGGCAATTTGCAGAAACCAACCAATCTACAAACCTGTACGTCTTTTGAGTGTGGGAGGAAACCAAACCACCCGGAGAAAACCCACGCAGATCACGTAGAGAACGTGCAAACTCTGCACAGAGAGCCACCGTAGTCAGGATCGAACCCGCGACTCTGACGCTGTGAGGCAGCAACTCTACCGCAGCGCCACCGTGCCGTGCCGCCCACCATTTTGGAGAGCAGATTTCCTTCAGGCAATTGATACAAACAAGAAAAACAAAATAAACTAGGACAGCCTGTGAAGCGTTTGCACGTTCTCCCCGTGACCGCGTGGGTTTTCTCCGGGTGCTCCGGTTTCCTCCCACATCCCAAAGACGTGCAGGTTTGTAGATTAATTGACTTTGGTAAAATTATAAAAAACTGTCCCTAGTGTGTAGGATAGTGCTAGTTTAGCTGAGTTTAGTTTGGTTTAAAGATACAGCGCGGAAACAGGCCCTTCGGCCCACCGGGTCCACGCCGACCAGCAATCCCCGCACACTAACACGATCCTACACCCACTAGGGACAATTTTTTACATTTACCAAGCCAATTAACTTAGAAACCCGTACGTATTTGGAATGTGGGAGGAAACCCACGCAGGTCACGGGGAGAATGTACAAACTCCGCACAGACAGGATCTGTAATCGGGATCGAACCCGGGTCTCCGGCGCTGCATTCGCTGTAAGGCAGCAACTCTACCGCTGCGCCACTGTGACTGGCTAGTGTACGGGTGATCGCTGGTCGGCACGGACTCGGTGGGCCGAAGGGCCTGTTTCTGCGCTGTCTCTCTAAAGTGTAAAGCAGATTGTCCATGGGGTGGGTCTCCGCCATTTGTCAGGGCAGGGCAGTGGATAATCAGGGCCAGGCTACTGTGAGCCGGAGTTAGGGGCTGCAATGACTCTGGGTGTGTGAGCAACACTGAACACGATGATGAGTGCGTGGGAAGGAAGAGCAGATGCTGGTTTACAATGAAGACACACACACAACGCTGGAGTAACTCAGCGGGACAGGCAGCATCTCTGGAGAGAAGGGATGAGTGACGTTTCGGGTCGAGTCAGAGGAGAGGGAGTGTCCGGGGAGAGGGAAACGAGAGATATGGAAAGGGTAAGGTGTGAAAACGAGATCAAAGGGGATAAAGCTCAAGGAAAATGTAGAATAGGCAATTGTACGCTAGGGGAAGTTGACAATGAGTTAGGCAAAGTAAAATATAATCTGGAGGACGGTCAAACTAGTTAGAGAACTAGGATGGGGGAGGAGTGGAGAGAGAGAGAGCTCAGCTGGGATTAGTTAATATACACAGAATGCTGGAGTAACTCAGCGGGACAGGCAACATCCATGGATAGAAGGAATGGGTGACGTTTCAGGTTGAGACAGCTCCGAAGAACAGTCTCGACCCGAAATGTCTCTCCAGAGATGCTGCCCGTCCCGCTGAGTTCCTCCAGCATTTTGCCTCTATTAAACTGATCCCAGCCGGACTCACATGGGCCTCCAGCCCCCGGTGCTCTTTGATCAGGCAGTCACGTCCCCAAAGGGAGGTGGAAGTTGGGAGCTAGATTCGGGCGAGAAGGTTTTAAGAGTTGCACTCTGCTTTTTCCTGCCGCAGAGGTCAATCCCTACACAGCCAGCTACGTATTTCCTGAGACGACACCCAGTCCTAAACCAGCAGGTAACGCGGGCAGTGGAATCTGCCGTCTCCCTCGCCGCCATCCCATGGGTCGCGTTGCTGCTTCGCCCCCCCCACCCCCCCCCCCCCCCCTCCCGGCCTTTAGCAGAGAGAGGGAGCTTTGCTGCGCTTGCTTCTAACCGCTGTGGTGTGATACGCGAGTGTGAGAATCAAGTGTGCAATGCAAATCGGTCTTGTCTCTTTCTCTCTCTCTCTCCCTTTCTCTTTCCCTCTCTCCCACCCTCTCCCCTCTCTCCTTCTCTCACTCTCTTCTCTCTGTCTCTCGGTGTCACTGTCTCTCTCTTCCTTGGCTCTTCCTCTCAATCTCTCTCTCTTTCTCTCTCCCCCTCTCTTCCCCCCCCCTCTCTCTCTCTCTCTCTCTCTCTCTCTCTCTCTGTTCCTGTATCTCTCTATTTCTCTCTTGCTCTCTCTCTCCGTCTCCGTCTCCCTCTCTCTCTTTTAATCCCACCAGTTGGCATCTGAGTGGACTTAATTTTGTCTTCCTCCAGCTAAAACAGTTAGTACCTGCCCCAACTACCTCCTCCAGCAGCTCGTTTCATTTACCTGCCACCCTTTGTGTGTACAAATGCTGCCCCTCATAATTGCGTATCCTTCTTTCAGCTCCTCTCAGAGTCCAACATGCCAGGGAAAAAATCCAACCTTTCCCTTTAGATGAAACTCCAATCCCGGCAGCTTTCTGGTACACCTCCTCTCCAAAGCCTCATTTAGAAGGATGAGAGGGGATCTTATAGAAACATATAAAAATCTTAAAGGATTATCACATGTGCTGAGGTAGAGCAAAATTAATTGTGGATGCAGTTCCGTGTAAGTGCAAGGCCAGCAGCATAATCAAGGACCAGCCCCACCCTCACCACTCCCTCTCCTCCCCTCTCACATCGGGTGTGAGGAAGTGTGAAAATGCACACCTCTAGATTCAGGGACAGATTCTTCCCAGGCAACTGAACCATCCTACCACAACCAGAGAGCAGTGCTGAACTACTATCTACCTCATTGATGACCCATGGACTATCTTTGATCGGACGTTGCTGGCTTTACCTTGCACCAAACGTTATCCTCTTATCATGTATCTTCACACTGTAAAAGGCTCGATTGTAATCATGTATTGTCTTTCCGCTGACTGGTTAGCACGCAAAACAAAAGCTTCACGCTGTACCTCGGTACACGTGGCAATAAACAAAACTACAGGCCCTTGGGACAGTAGACACAGTTGCCAGTTTGGTGCCTGTTGTTGTAAGTGCAGAGTTCCTAGCCTGACCATGAAGGCCCGTTGATCCTACAAGACAAGGCCCGTACTGTGGTACCAGCAGGGCCACTCAAGTAGAGGATCGACACCATTTTGCACCCCCCCCACAGCCCCCTTCTCTGGCCTGCATTGACACTATTCACACTGAGCCCAGTGGGACCGAGGTAAAGCAATTTGGCATCTCCAGCAGATTACAGCTTCTGTTTTCATTCAGTCTTCTCCCTTCCGCCATCATCTGTCTCCTCACATGATCCACCCGCTAAGTAGATAGAGAATAATCTGCAGGAGGCATCCCACCTACATAAGGGGTGGGGGGAGGGGGGGGGCTGCTAAGATGGTGATCTGTAGATGGAGCCACCGCTCGTCCCTCACCCATAACCCTCCCAACACTTTAGAATATTTTCTGCCCTGAAGTGCTGAACGTTGTGGCTATTTAAGGATGTCCAGTCCAGTCACTCCGTAGAATAGCACCAACTCTACTGCAGTTGCTGCCTCACAGCGCCAGAGAACCAGGGTTCGATCCTGACTACGGGTGCTGTCTGCACGGAGTTTGTACGTTTTCTCCCCGTGACCACGAGGGTTTTCTCCGGGTGCTCCAGTTTCCTCCCACACTCCAAAGACGTGCGTGTTTGTAAGTTAATTGGTCTCTGCAAATTGCCCCCAGTGTGTAGGGAGTGCGATAACTGAACGATGGTGGGTGTAGAATTGGTGGGTCTGTTTCAATGCTGTACCTCCAAACTAAACTAAATATAACACAATTAAAATAGACTCCATTGAGACTATTAATTGGCCTCTTACAATTGTCCCCGGTGTGCAGGATAGAACTAGTGATGGCTGGTTGGCATGGACTGAGTAGGCCGAAGGGCCTGTTTCCATGCTTTATTACTCGGAGGGTCGGTTAAGAGATCTTGCGTAGTACAGGGCCATTAGAAATAGGAGACAGCTATTTCTCGGTTAGCCTCGTCGGAGTTAACGGGATGTATATCCCGCACATATCCACTGTCATTGGACAGAGAAAGGAAAGAGCTAGTTTAGATGGGGCATGTTGGCCAGCATGGACAAGTGGGCCGAAGGGCCTGTTTCCATGCTGTATGACTCTGTGACTATGTTACAAGGAATAGACCCTCTCGTGGCTAAGCTCAGTCAATTTAGTTTAGAGATACAGCGCAGAAACAGGCCCTTCGGCCCACCGAGTCTGCGCCGGCCAGTATTCCCCGCACACTTACACTATCCTACGCGCTTTAGGGACAATTTACAATTTCACCGAAGGCAAATAATCTAAAAACCTGTATGTCTTTGGAGTGTGGGAGGGAACTGGAGATCCCGGAGAAAACCCACGCGGTCACGGGGAGAACGTACATACTCCATATAGACAGCACCCGTAGTCGGGATTGAACCCGGGTCTCCGGCGCTGTGAGGCAGCAACTCTACCGCTGCACCACCGTGCCGCTACAATAGTATCTGGGTTCCAACGCTGCCTTTTATTCAGTGTTCTCTTGGTCAGATGTACATGCATGTGGCTGATCATTAGGTCAGAAAGTCAGAAGTGACAGGAGTAGAATTAGGCCATTCGGTCCATCAAGTCTACTCCGCTATTCAATCATGGCTGATCTATCTCTCCATCCTAACCCCATTCTCCTGCCTTCTCCCCATAACCCCTGACACCCGCACTAATCAAGAATCTCTCTATCTCTGCTCTAAAAGTATCCATTGACTTAGCCTCCACAGCCTTCTGTGGCAAAGAATTCCACAGATTCACCACCCTCTGACTAAATAAATTTCTCCTCATCTCCTTCCTAAAAGAACGTCCTTTAATTCTGAGGCTGTGACCTCTGGTCCTGGACTCTCCCACTAGTGGAAACATCCTCTCCACATCCACTCCATCCAAGCCTTTCACTGTTCTGTAAGTTTCAATGAGGTCCCCCCTCATTCCTCTAAACTCCAGCGAGTACAGGCCCAGTGCCGACAAACGCCCATCAGAGGTTAACCTGCTCATTCCTAGGATCATTCTTGTAAACCACCTCTGGACCCTCTCCTGAGCCAGCACATCCTTCCTCAGATATGGGACTCAAAATCAGTGGCGGGGAGTGATGTGTTGGTCAGATATGTGGGTGATCGGTGAGGGGAAGGCTGGGCTGGGTTGTAGGTCTAATCCACAACCACCTCCGATAAGGAATCTTCCCCGATATGTTATCTCACAGCACTTGGTAGATTGATTGAACGATACTTTATTGGCACATGTGAGAAGTCATAGTGAAATTCTTTGTTTTGCTCACCATACACAGAGTATGCAAAGAGTTGTTACATAAAGGGCACCGAAAAAGCTACAAAGTGTTCAATGTAGTCCCGATGGTCCTTCTTCCTTCATGCGACCCCACCACACACCACCCCCACCACCACACGCCACCCCCACACCCACTACCACCACCCTGGTTCCCTCTCTGTTCTCAACGGCACGTCCTCAACCGACCGACCGACCGATCGACCACTGGCACTCACACGGGTGACTGCTCTCTGACGGCCCCCCTCCCTCTCCGAGGACCCCCCTCTATCGATGGCCCTCCACTCTCGCCGGCCGAGTCCAGTATTCATAATTTCTATGTGATAAGAGCAGAATTTACTCTAGGAATTTGCAGAATCTATCTCTCCCTGCTACCCCATTCTCCTGCCTTCTCCCCATAACCCACACTAATCAAGAATCTGTCTATCTCTGCCTTAAAAATATCCTTTGACGTCCTCCCCAGCCTTCTGTGGCAAAGAATTCCACAGATTCACCGCCCTTTGGGAGGCCAAAGTTTCCACAAAACTCCTTGGAATTCAGAGAAGGTTCAGAGGGAAAAATATTTTCAACTCCTTTAGGACTTTGTGTTGGACTAAGTCCAGCTCCTTAAGTCCGATATATCTCAGCGTTCTCGTGTGTGTGTTTTTTTCTTCCTCCCGGCTTATTGCTTTCCTCTTTCCGTGGCACCTTCTCATCACCCATCTCTGCTCCTGTCCATTTCTCTCCTAGAAAAAGAGACTTACACCCCAACCTATGTCTTCTCAGAGGTTGCTAAGAGACAGATTTTGGAAGGTACTTTGTGTTTCTGTGCTGCTCCCTGTGCCCTTAGAACTGTCTAAGCATCATCCCCTCTGCTCCCCTTTCCCATTCTGTCTTCTTGAAGCGTTGCAGTTTAACTTTGTTAATGAGTGAATACTTTACAAGTCCCAGTGATATTCTTTGTTTTGCACGGCCGAGGTATGCAAAGGGGCACTACATAAAGGGCACAGACAAAGTTACAAGTACCACGTTTTCGCACAAACCACTTTTAACACATTCCGTGACCAGACACTTTAGTGGCAATGTCATCACGAACCTTTCTGTGAAGCAGCAGAGGTGACAGTGAAAGGTTTGCTTCAATGCATCTTGGACTTTAGCTGCTCCCGCGGCAGGGCTAGGTCCTGAGACGAGATTAAACAAACAATGGGGTAAAAAAATCTATTCTGCAACAAAGTCCTAAACAGGGGAGCTTGTGCCGAATGCCGTCTTGACCACCCTATCTGTCTGTGATATGCCATTTTCAAGGACGTATGTACCTGCACTCCTAGATCCTGCTCGACAAAACTCCCCAGGGCCCTGCCATTCACTGTGATGGCCTCAAGTGATAGGAGCAGAATTAGGCCATTCGGCCCATCAAGTCTACTCTGCAATTCAATCATGGCTGATCTACCTTTTCCTCTCAACCCCCATTCTCCCCATAACCCCAGACGCCCGTACTGATCAAGAATCTGTTAACTTCCTTACATCGGTGAGACCAAGCGCAGGCTTGGCGATCGCTTCGCTGAACACCTCCGCTCGGTCCGTGTTAACCAACCTGACCACCCGGTGGCTCAGCACTTCAACTCCCCCTCCCATTCCCTCTCTGACCTTTCTGTCCTGGGCCTCCTCCAAGGCCAGAGTGAGGCCCAGCGTAAATTGGAGGAGCAGCACCTCATATTTCACTTGGGTAGTTTACACCCCAGCGGTATGAACATTGACTTCTCTAATTTCAGGTAGTCCTTGCTTTCTCCCTCCATCCCCTCCCCCTTCCCAGTTCTCCCACAGGTCCTATTGTCTCCGCTAACTTCATTTCTTTTTCACGCCCCCCCCCCCCGACATCAGTCTGAGGAAGGGTCTCGTCCCGAAACGTCGCCAATTCCTTCTCTCCATGGATGCTGCCTCACCCGCTGAGTTTCTCCAGCATTTTTTGTCTACCTCTGCAGTTCTTTCTTAAACAAAGAATCTGTCAATCTCGGCCTAAAAAATATCCACTGACTTGGCCTCCACAGCCATCTGTGGCAAATAATTCCACAGATTCACCACCCTCTGACTAAAGAAATTCATTCTCATCTCCTTCCTAAAGGAGCGTCCTTTAATTCTGAGCCTGTGGCCTCTGGGCCTGGACTCTCCCAGTAGTGGAAACATCCTCTCTGTTTGGTAAATTTCAATGCGGTCCCCCCTCATTCTTCTAAACTCCAGATCCTGCCATGTGGTTCAGAAACTGGTTAACGTGGCTCCAGAATACTCTGGGATATGATGGGATTGTGAAATGGGATAAATAACTGTGTTATTCTGGTATTCCCATTAATCACAACCAAAATTCCATGCAAAAATTAATCACTAACTGACAATAAATTCCCCTGTTTAGGGCTTAATTTGCTAAATCGACGTTTTGTTTTCTCATTGGAATTGCCAATGCTGGTTTAGACCAAAGATAGACACAAAATGTTGGAGTGACTCAGCGGGTCAGGCAGCATCTCTGGAGAAACAAGATAGGTGCCATTTTGAGTTGGAACATCAGCCTGAAGAAGGAGGGTTCCGACCCTGAAACGTCACCCATCCTTTTTCTCCTGAGATGTTGCCCGACCCGCTGAGTTACCCCAGCACTCTGCGTCTTTTTCCCCCATTGTTTGTGTAATCTCGTTTCAGGTCCTTAGCTCTGGTGCAGAGCAGCTAAAGTCATCGAATCATGCACAAACTACTGATATTGGGATGTGCGATCCATCTAACTGTGTCCACTAACTCTGTCCGTGCATTAGGATAGTTTATACACACTCCATTAATGCAGTCACGGTGTGAACAAGAAGAGTCGATGTGTGGGTTCTCTCATACTTGGGTCATTTTCTCATGGAGTGTCTTTCTTTGCAGATGATGAACTAGACGACTATTCCTCATGCTACCCTTGCTCAGAGGATGGTGAGTATCTTCCTTCTGGTGATGAATTGTTAACCCCCCTTGCAGCCAACTCTCGACCATTCAGGCCTTCCAGCCTGGTTTTCAGATAGACCTTGAGCACGTAAGAATTAGGTTCAGGAGTTGCCTTTCAAGCTAATTTAATCGAGTTCATTTAGATGGTTTAAACCGAAGATAGACTCAAAAAGCTGGAGTAACTCAGCGGGACAGGCGGCATCTCTGGAGAGAAGGAATGGGAGACGTTTCGGGTCGAGACCCTTCTTCACACTGCCTGTCCCGCTGAGTAACTCCAGGATTTTGTGTCTATCTGGATGGGAGAAACAATGCACGTTCCGGTTTCCTCCCACATCCCAAAGACGTCCGGATTTAGTAGGTTAATCGGAGTCTGTGAAATGGCCTGTAGTGTGTCGGGGAGTGGATGAGAAAGTGGGATAACATAGAACTAGTGTGAACGGGTGATCAGCATGGACCTGGATGGCCAAAAAGTCTGAAGAAGGGTCTCGACCCGAAACGTTGCCTATTTCCTTCGCTCCAGATATGCTGCCGCACCCGCTGAGTTTCTCCAGCATTTTTGTAAACGCTCTTTAGGTTCACTGATATCCTCTGGCGATAGAAATCGTTCGTTCCGCTTGTTAATTTGTAACTCCAGACCCACAAATGCATCTCAGATGCTCTCTCCTGTTGATGCTACTCAGTTTACCGCAGTGTTTAGTTATAGTTTAGTTTAGAGAAACAGGCCAAGGCCGATTAACCTACAAACCTGAACGTCTTTGGGGTGTGGGAAGAAACCGGAGTACCCGGAGAAAACCCACGCGGTCACGGGGTGAGCGATCAAACTCCGTACAGACAGCACCCGTAGTCAGGATCGAACCTGGGACTCTGGCGCGGTAAGGCAGCGACTCTACCGCTGCGCCACCGTGCCACCCACCAGGGGTGGACAGTGAATGCCAGCAGGGTATGTGACGTCCAAGTTTCCAAACAGAAAGAAAAGTTTAGAATGATCCGATCTGCTGCAGTGGAGATGGGGTTGGGCAAGGGAAAAAGAACTGCTGATGCTGGTTTACACCCAAGATAGACACAAAGGGCTGGGGTAACTCCGCTGGTCAGGCAGCATCTCTGGAGGAAAAGGATGTGACGTTTCAGGTCAAGACCTTTCTTCATCCAGGCTCTGAAGAAAGGTTCCATCGCCCGCCCAGTTTCTCCAGTAACATTGCTATTGTTATGTTCCACTGACTTGTACTTTCTGGTTCCCGCAGTGAAAAGTCAGACCATTATGCCTCGCTCCAAGAGTGCAATGGACACCACTGACTCGGAGCCCATCGAGCGAAGATCAGCCACCCTGCCCCTACCGACCCGCTCTTCCTCACTCAAGCCACTTCCGGAGAGGTACAGTTTTAATTACTCTGTCTGGATGGCACGGTGGCGCAGCGGTAGGGTTGCTGCCTTACATCATCAGAGACCCCGATTCCATCCTGACGATGGGTCCTGTCCATACGGAGTTTGTGACCGCGTGGGTTTCCTCCGAGATCTTCGGTTTCCTCCCACTGTCCAGAGACGTTCAGATTTGTATGTTAATTGGCTTGGTATAAATGTAAGTTGTCCCTAGTGTGGGTAGGGTAGTGTTAATGTGCGGGGATCGCTGGTCGGTGGGGACTCGGGGGGCCACAGGGCCTGTTTCCGCGCTGTACCTCTAAACTGATTGATTGATTGATTGGAAGATAAAACATGGAAATTGTCCCTTCATCCTACCGAGTCCATGCTGACCATTGACCGCTGGTTCGTAGGGTGGGCAACAAGGGACAAAAGGTCAACATAAGGGACAAATGCCCGACGGCAATTCGTTGACCGCCTCGGCCGTGGCTGGGTGAATGCTGAGTTGGCCCGGGTGCTGGACTGCACACAAAGCCCGGCCCAGCCGGCGGGCCAGCTGAGGAGTTTTGCCCGCACAAGGTCACGTGTAAATTCCTGCGCCCCATCTAACTCATGAACCGATAATCGGCCATGAGAAGGGGTGGTGGTGTCGGCGGTAAGCGAAGGCCCGAAGGTCGGGCAGCTGGCCGGGCTGCCGACCGACCTGGCCACGGGCGAGGCGCTGCTGCTGCTGCTGCACTCCATGGGCTGCACTATGTCGGGACGGTTGAGGCAGGGCCAGACGCGACGGTCTGACCCGACAGTCCCCTCGACCCAAGTTGGCCCAATATATGGGATGTCCCGGCTAATACGGGACAGTTGGCGACCCTACTCATTCACACTGCTTCCATGTCATCACGCTTCCACATCCACTCCTCACACGTAGGAAGGAACTCCTCTCTCCTTAAACCAGCATCCTCTTGTTTTGAACACCACTATCATAGGAAAAATATTCAGACTCTCTCTTCCATCTGTCCCTCTATGCCCAGAGGGCATGAATAATATAATACAGGCACAAAAAGCTGGGGTAACTCAGCGGGACGGGCAGCATCTCTGGAGAGAAGGAATGGGTGACGTTTTGGTTCGAGACCCTTCTTCAGACTGAAGAATCCAGATGAATTATAATAATTATAATAATAATATACTTTTTTAAAGGTTTTTTTTGTTTCCCTGAATATGTTTTGCTTCTTTCAGGAACAACTGGGGTCCGTTGGACAAGAAGATAGACACACGGAAGTATCGGGCTGAGCCAAAGAGTATCTTTGATTACGAGCCGGGAAAGTCTTCAGTCCTGGCACACGAGAAGGTAGTGTATGGGCTTGGCTGATCCATAGAACATAGCAATGCCTGTAGTCAGTGTTTGTCTCTCTCTGTCTACCAGGCTGTCCAACTAACCCATCCTGTATGCACATCAGCAGAACCAACAAAATGGCCTTGGGAACAAAATCCTAATCCCCAGCCCTGCAAAATAAAGAAAGAATCGCAACTCACTGACAGCAACTACAAAGTAAATAACTACCGTGATAGAACATGTCATTTTGGGGCAGCACGCTGGCGCAGCGGTAGAGTGACTGCCTTACAGCGCAGGAGACCCGGGTTCGATCCCGACTACGGGTGCTGTCTGTACGGAGTTTGTACATTCCCTCCCGTGACCCGCGTGGGTTTTCTCAGAGATCTCCGGTTTCCTCCCACACTCCAAAGACGTACAGGTTTGTAGGTTAATTGGCTTGTTGTGAATGTGAAATTTTCCCTGATGTGTGTAGGATAGTGTTAATGTGCGGGGATCGCTGGTCGGTGCGGACACGGTGGGCCGAAGGGCCTGTTTCCGCTCTATATCTCTAAACTAAATTAAACTACCCTCTCCCCAAACTATCGCAACTCATTGAAAACAACTACAAAATAAAGAACTCCAATTCCAGAAGATAGACGTACAGGAACAGGCCCTTCAGCCCACAATGTTTGTGCGTACATGATGCCAAGTTAAACTGATCTCATCTGCCTGCCCTTGATCCAGATCCCTCTATTCCCTGCACTTCCATCTGCCTTTCCAAAAGCTCCTTAAACACCACAATAGTATTTGCTTCTACCACCACCCCTGGCAGAGCGTTCCAGGCCCCACCACCCTCTGTGTTAAAAAAAAACCTGCCCTGCATATCTCCATTAAACTTTCCCCCTCTCACCTTATAGTTGTGCTCTCTAATTTCTGGAATTCTAAAATAAATACTGGAAATGCTTCGCAGGTCAGACAGCGGCAGATGAGGAAAAAGCAGAGTTGATGGTTCAGACTGCTGATCTTTCCTCAAATTAAACCTCAACTCAGTTTCTCTTTCCGCAGATGCTGCCTGACCCGCCGAGTGTTTCCGCCATTTTCGGTTTCATGTCCGTCACAAATCACAGCCTTTCAAGAGAACTGTGCTGATTTGTTGCACCGTAACTAATAAAGCTCAATGTTTATTTGCTTAGCAGACTAGCAGCTAGTGACTGACACTCTCAAAGCAATTAATCATCTAAAAACAACATGATTCCTTTGGCTAACAGATGTTATATTCTACTAAATACTGCAAATGCTACAATCTGAATGAAAATCCAAAACCAGTCAGTTCTTCCAGAAAAGCCTCAAGCATCTCTCATCACCTGTCCATCTCTCCACCTCTCTATCTCTCCATCTCCCTTTCTCTATCTCTCTTTCTCTCTCCCTCTCTATCTCTCTCTATCTCTATCTATCTCTCTTTTTCTCTTTATCTCCATCTCTCCATCTCTCTATATCTCTATCTGTCTTTCTCTCTCCATCTCTATCTCTATCTCTCCATCTCCCTTTCTCTATCTCTTTCTCTCTCTCCCTCAATCTCTCTATCTCTATCTATCTATCTATCTCTCTTTCTCTCCCTCTCAATCTCTCCATCTCTCCATCTCTCTATATCTCTATCTTTCTTTCTCTCTCCATCTCTATCTCTCTCTCTTATCTCTCGTTCTCTCCATCTCTCTATCTCTCCATCTCTATCCCTCTACCCTCTAACTCTTTCTCTCTATTTCTCTATCTCACCATCTCTCTATCTCCAGGCTTTGTCCCACCCACACCTCCCTTTCAGCTTTCTCCCCCTGACGACAATCAGTCTGAAGAAGAGTCCTGACCCAAAACCCGAAGGTCCCCAACCCAAGTTACTTATCCATGTTCGCTAGAGATGCTACCTGACCCTCTGAGTTACTCCAGCATTTTGTGTCTATCTTAAGTTTGTAGGTTAATTGGCTCGGGTAAAAAATTGTAACTTGCCCCTAGTGTGAGGATAGTCCCTCTGTGGCGTGGACTGAACGGTGGGCCGGCCGAAGGGCCTGTTTCCACGCTCTCTGAAATTTAAAGTCATATCAATAGTTTAATTATTATAAAGGAGCAATTACAAGGCATGTTTTATGTTGGAATTCCATCTTGGTACCGCCCCCAGTAGAAACGAGAAACTGCAGATGCAGTTCTCAAAATAAAAGGACACAAAGTGCTGGAGTAACTCCGCGGGTCAGGCAGCATCTCTGGAGAACGTAGATAGGTGGTGTTTTCGGTCAGGACCCCTCTTGAAAAACGTTTCACGTCAGAGAGAGGAGGAGACGGAGGTCCCGACCTGAACCGTCACCGATCAACCGAGCCAGTCAGTGTTCTTCAGAGTTGCTGCCTGGCCCGCTGAGATACTCCAACACTTGGTGCTCTTTTTTTGGCACCTTATCTGTTTACGTTCAGGTTCATTGTCACATGCACCGAGGTACAGTGGAAAGCTTTTGTTCCGTGCTAACCAGGCAGTGGAAAGACTGCACATGATAACAATCGAGCCCGTTGGTGTAAAGATACATGTTAGTGAGCAGGCTTAGTCAACATACGGACTTGGTGAGGTGTGCAATGGTTTGGTATTTGGAGAGTCAGTGGGCAGAGTTGACTGTTTGAAGCATGCATTATCTTTTCTTGCTGGATGCATATGGGTGCATTTTGACCAAGACCTCGTTGGACCTCTGCGCACACTGGCTGTGTTGCCAGCGCATGTTTTGCATGCAAGGTGCTTGGCGACAGAGTCTTGGGCCTGTTCATAAGTGATAGAATTAGGCCATTCGGCCCATCAAGCCTACTCCGCCATTCAGTCATGGCTGATCTATCGTTCCCTCTCGACCCCATTCTCCTACCTTCTCCCCAACCCCTGACACCCGCACTAATCAAGACTCTATCTATCTCTGCCTTAAAAGTACCCATTGACTTGGCCTCCACAGCCTTCTGTGGCAATCAATGAACATTTATTGGATTCAATACCAACAGTGTTTCATTGCAAACCATCCAACCTATGCCAAATACGGTGGCCACATACATTCTACACGCACCCACCCTCCCTGAGAGACGGGTCGCACACACACACACGCACACGCACACGCACACGCACATGCACACACAAACACACACACACGCACACGCACACGCACACGCACACGCACACGCACACACACACGCACACACACACACGCACACACAAACACACACACACACACGCACACGCACGCACACACACACACGCGCATCAACACGCACATCAACACGCACATACACACGTACACACGCGCACACACATGCACACGCATGCGCACACACGCACACACACACACACACATGCACACACACACACATGCACACACGCACGCACACACACACACACACTCACACACACACATGTACACACACGCACGCACTCACACACACACACACGCGCACACATACACATGTGCACACACACACCCTCGCTGGGTGATGGGTCACACACTCACCCATTCTCTCTTGCACACACTCACACTCACTCACAGTCATGCTTACTCACACGCACTCAATCACACTCACGCTCACTCATGCTCACTCTCACACTCACTCACTCACACGCACTCACTCACACGCACTCACTCACGCACACACACTGACCCTCACTGGGGGACGGTCCCACACACACACAAACATACAGACTTACTAACTCACACTCACACACACTCACTCTCACACACACTGATCCTCCATTGTGCCCGTGGGCACCGCGTGTCCTTTCTCAAGGGACACCCGGGCGCGGACATAACCCCGGAACCGGGGCAGGCCCTCGTCTGCCTGGCGCCGTGTCCCGTGGATGGCCAGCATGGCCAGGCCCAGGAGCAACCCAACCAGGACATCCTCTGCTCTCCCCACTCCTCGACGCACTGGCTGCCCAAAGATGAGGACGGTGGGACTGAAGTGCGGCCGGAAAGCGAGGAGCAGCCCGTCTCGCGCTCCACGTGTACGTGGAACATCGGCATTACTAGCCCGCGGAAGTGACGGGGGGCGGGCGAGCCTGTGAACCGACACGGGAATTTGTTGCATGGGACGGCTCGGCCTGGCAACCTCCACCCCAGGCCACCGATATAGAGAGGCAGAATCCCTGCACTGGGGGGAGGGGCTATTGGATGCGATGCATGTCTCTGCACGGATTTCTGCATGGGCGCATGTTGGGGACGTGCCCATAGGTGGTGGACCCAGCTCCAAATGCATGCAGCTGCAACGCCACAGGGGCCTGCGGGCAAATCTCACTGAGCCTTTCACGTCAGAACTCTGAAGGAACGGTCGGGAGGGACTCGGCGCAGCCAGGCGGCAAGTACAGATCGCTGAACGACCTGGATTATCAGGTGCCCGAAGAAAACCATTCACACCATCACAGGGACGACTTGGGCGGTGATGTAAGTCTAACTGGAGCCAGAGTGGTCTCTCTCTCGAGACACCAAGAAGCCTTTTGTTCAACTAATAATCTCAAGTGTTTTCCAAAGTTCCTTGCAGGTGGTTCTGCAAATTTGCTGGACGTTCCTGTTTGTGGTAACTTGTATCACACAACACGAGTCATAGAGTGATACAGCGTGGAAACAGGCCCTTCGGCCCAACTTGCCCAACATGCCCCAGCTACACTAGTCCCACCTGCCCCCGTTTGGCCCTTACCCCTCCACACCTGTCCTATCCATGGACCAGTCAACAGTTGGGATAGTCCCAGACTCAACGACCTCCTCTGGCAGCTTGTTCCATACACCCACCACCCTCTGTGTGAAAGATTTAGCCCTCAGATTCCTATTAAATCTTTTCCCCCTTTACCTTAAACCTATGTCCTCTGGCCCTCGGTCCCCCCGCTCTGGGCAAGAGGCTGTGCGTCTCCCCGATTTACTCCTCTCATGATTTTATACACTTTTATCATTTCTTTGTTAACCAACTTCAGCTGGGACACAAGGAACTGCAAATGCTGTCTCTTATTGTGAACGCCAGCATCTGCAATTCCTTGTTTCCCCATTTAGACGGCAAATTCCGGTATTTTTTGCAAACACAAAGTGCTGGAGGAATACAGGGGGTCCGGCAGCATCTGTGGAGGGATGGAACAGGGGACGTTTTAGGTTTGAGCCAGTTCCCCTCCCCGCCCTCCCCCTCCCCCCCCCCCCCCCCACACACACACATCCCCACCCCCACACAAATTATCGCCTATCCATTACATCCACAGATGCTGCCCGACCCGCTGAGTTCCTCCAGCACTTTGTACGTTGCAAATGGGAACTGGTTTAACATGTGGTCTCATCGACTGCTAACTACAGTTTCAGTTCAGTTTATTCAGTCACGTGTACTGAGGTCCAGTGATCAGCTTTTGTTGCGTGCTAACCATTCGGTGGAAAGACAATACATGATTACAGTTGAGCCATTCACTGCGTACAGATACATGACAAGGGAATAACGTTTAGTGCAAGGCAAAGCTAGCAAAGGCTATCAAGGATAGTCTGTGGGCCACCAATGAGGTAGACAGTAATTCAACACTGCCCTCTAATTGTAGCAGGATGATTCAGTTGCCTGAAAATAGCTGGGAAGAAACAAGTCGGAGCTTTACTGGGTAGAGCACTCTGACGCAGTTGGCTCTTCCCGTCCTTGCCCCATTTATGGCATCGCTCTTATAATCAGGGGCCTGGTCTTAGTGTTAAGAAGGTTTTTACAACAGGCTATGGTTGCAGTGATGTGTGTTTGGAGATCAAGGCTGTGTTGTCCTCATGCACGTTCAGCTGCACTAAAGCTTCATGCAAAAGCCCCTCCATGTTGATCCATGGTCTGGTGACATCAGGCCAAGGTCACTCCCGCTGGGCAGTTGTTCTGGAGCGGGTTTGCAAGTGACCTTCCATGGACGGTGTGGAGGTCGTGCTGAATTGTTGGCGTGTGAAGGCCCTGTCCCACTTACGGACACGTCATTACAGGTCGCCGAAAATTCTCAACATGTTGAAAATCCAGCGGCGAGCAGAACAAGGTACGCTACGACTCTTTGGGCGACCACTCACGACCATACAGGCTTCACCCCGCGACATGTCGTCAAGATGTCGCCTGTATGGTCGTGAGTCGGCTCCTGGTCACCCAAAGAGTCGTAGCGTCTTTCTGGTCGCCGCTGAATTTTCAACGTTGAAAATTGTCGCCGACCTATGACGGGTGCCGGCTGTCGCTGAAAAAGTTGTGTAAGTGGGACAGGCCCTTAAGAGAGGAATTGCTCTCGTGCAGTGACAGTCGATTGGTGTAAGCGTTGGCTGAAAGAACTAACTCAATCACTCCAATTCCTCTGCCTCATCATCCAAGTGCTGGAACGACGGGGTTACAAGCTGGGCTTGTACACGCTGGAGTTTAAGAGGATGAGAGGGGATCACATTGAAACATATAAGATTGTTAAGGGCTTGGACACACTAGAGGCAGGAAACATGTTCCCGAAGTTGGGGGCGTCCAGAACCAGGGGCCACAGTTTAAAAATAAGGAGTAAGCCATTTAGAATGGAGATGAGGAACCACTTTTTCTCACAGAGAGTGGTGAGTCTGGAATTCTCCGCCTCAGAGGACAGTGGAGGCCGGTTCTCTGGATGCTTTCAAGAGAGAGCTAGATAGGGCTCTTAAAGATAGCGGAGTCAGGGGATATGGGGAGAAGGCAGGAACGGGGTACTGATTGGGGATGATCAGCCATGATCACATTGAGTGGTGGGTCTCTGGAACTCTCCGCCACAGAGGGTAGTTGAGGCCAGTTCATTGGATATATTTAAGAGGGAGTTAGATGTGGCCCTTGTGGCTAAGGGGTTTAGAGGGTATGGAGAGAAGGCAGGTACGGGATACTGAGTTGGATGATCAGCCATGATCATATTGAATGGCGGTGCAGGCTCGAAGGGCCGAATGGCCTATTCCTGCACCTAATTTCTATGTCTATGTTTCTATGAATGGTGGTGCTGGCTCGAAGGGCCGTATGGCCTCCTCCTGCACCTATTGTCTATTGTTACAACAGCGTAAAGCTCCCTCCACCTTTCTCAGGCGTCATGTCACCTCTGTCCCAACTCCAGATACCTTCCCACAACTAGTATGCTTGTCGCGATAGACACAAAGTAACTCAGCGGGTCAGGCAGCATCTCTGGAGAAAAAGGATGGGTGACGTTTCGGGTCCGGACCCTTCTTCTGAAGAACCAGCACCTGCAGTCCTGGCAATGGAGCAGCCAAAATGTGTAAAGAGGAACTGCAGAAGCCGGTTTGCACCAAAGATAGGTGCTGGAGTAACTCAGTGGGTCAAGCAGCATCTCTGGATAGAAGGAATGGGTCGAGACCCTTCTTCAGACTGAGAGTCAGGGTAGAGGGAGACATGGAGATAAGGAAGGGTAAGGGGTGAAAACGAGATATCAAAAGGGATGTGGATCATGGATAATGTAGAATAGATTATTGAGTTTTCTTATGTTTTGTTGGCCACGTTTATGTTTCGAGTCACTTTCTTATAGCTTCCAAGCCAGCTGTTGCACATTTTAACGTGTGTAATTTCCAAGGCTGGGGCGGACACAACGAGAACGTTGAACAAGTCCTCTCCCCACGCAGAGAGGAGTTGCCAAAGTTCAATAAATCGGAAACTAGATGGACTTTAAAACTTCTCTGCCCCAAATAGATCTGTGGCCACGTGGGAGTTTGGGTTCAAAGTTCACAAGTTTTAAGAGCAGAATTAGGCCATTTGGCCCATCAAGTCTACTCTGCCATTCAATCATAGCTGATCTATCTTTCCCTCTCAACCCCATTCTCCTGCCTTCTCCCCACAACCCCTGACACCCGTCCTGATCAAGAATCTATCAATCCCTGCCTTAAAAATATCGCCTGACTTGGCCTCCACAGCCATCTCAGGCAATGAGTTCCATTGATCCACCACCCTCTGACTAAATAAATTCCTCCTCATCTCCTTCCTAATGAACGTCCTTTCATTATGAGACTCTGACCTCTGGTCCTAGACTCTCCCACTAGTGGAAACATCCTCTCCACATTCACTCTATCCAGGCCATTCACCATTCGGCAAGTTTCAATGAGGTCCCACCCTCTTCCTTCTAAACTCCAGCCAGTACAGGCCCAGTGCTGTCAAACGCTCATCATATGTTAACCCACTCATTCCTGGGATCATTCTCATAAACCTCCTCTGGACCCTCTCCAGAGCCAGCACATCCTTCCTCAGATATGGGGCCCAAAATTGCTGACTCTATTCCAAATCTGGTCTGACCAGCGCCTTGTGGAGGCTCAGCATCACATCCCTGTTTTTGTATTCTCGTCCTCTTGAAATAAAGGCTCCCCTGATCCCGGCACCATGTCACAATCAAGGACTCATAGTCATAGGGTCAATCAGTGTGGAAACAGGCCCTTCGGCCCAACTTGCCCACACCAACCAACATGTCCCACCTACACTAGTCCCACCTGCCCATATCCCTCTAAATCTGTCCAAATATTTCATAATTGTTGCGATAGTCCCGGCCCTAACTACCTCCTCCGGCAGCTCGTTCCATGCACCGATCACCCTCTGTGTGAACATTTTGCCCCTCAGGTTTCTATTCAATCTTAAATCTTTAAAAGCGTGGGCAATAGTTTCGTCCTGCAACTGGAAAGGAAGGTATTATTTTACGCTACCTGGGATGGGCGTGTGATGCGAGTCCATTCTGAGACCAACAAGCCCAAGCCAGGGAGGTCCTGTTTTCCAAGTATCTTGCAGAGAGTCACGGTGGCGCAGCGGTAGAGTTGCTGCCTTACAGCGCTCACAGCGCCGGAGACTACGGGCGCTGTGCGTACGGAGTTTGCACGTTCTCCCCGTGACCACTTGGGTTTTCTCCGAGATCTTCGGTTTCCTCCCGCACTCCAAAGACGTACAGGTTTGTAGGTTAATTGGCTTGGTGTAAATGCAAATTGTTACCAGTGTGTGTGGGATAGTGTTAGTGTGCAGGGATCGCTGGTCGGCGCAGACTCGGTGGGCCAAAGGGCCTGTTTCTGTGCTGTATCTCTAAACTAAACTAAACTAAACTAATAGAGAGGTTTCCTGGTGAACTGGTTGTCATTTTCTAAAGCTAGCACACCACAGGGTGAGTAATGGGGGGGGGTGGTGGTGGTGATGGTTTGGCTTTGTATGTTGTGCATTAGTGACAAGCACTAGTAGTTTTTTGTAGTTTATTAGCTCATTGTCACCGAGGTACTGTGAAAAGCTTTTGTTGCGTGCTAACCAGTCAGCAGAAAGACAACACATGATAACAATCGAGCCCTTCACAGTGTACAGACACATGATAAGGGAATAGCATTGTATGCAAGGTAAAGTCTGATCAAGGATAGTCCAAGGGTCATCAGAGAGGTAGACAGTAGCCCAGGACCGCTCTCTAGTTGGTGATAGGATGGTTCAGTTGCCTGATAACAGCTGGGAAGAAACTGTCCCTGAATCTGGAGGTGTGCGTTTTCACACTTCTGTACCTCTTGCCCGATGGGAGAGGGGAGAAGAGGGAGTGGCCAGGGTGAGACTTGTCCTTGATGACGCTGCTGGCCTTGCCGAGGCAGCGCGAGGTGTAGATGGAGGCGATGGAAGGCAGGGAGATGCGTGGCTCGTGAGTAGCTAGTGCAACCTCTAGTAGAATGTCCAACATCTACTTCGAGCTTGGCCTCTCGCTGCGAGGAATGGCGGACTCCTGTAGAGTGCAGGAACTCGACTGACTTCCACTTCTCCTTCCTTGCCACGTCGAGAAGGTCGGAGTGGAGGATCTCACCTCCCTATCTCTGTAGGTTGGATCAATACTGTACACTCCCTCTGGCCACTCTGTTGCATGGAGCTCTCTGTGCCTCCTCCACAAATAGTGAGCTACGCCTCTATGCCTACAGGCCCTCAACTCAATCTCTGCTGTTCTCTCGTGTCTGTCTCTGCATTTGTGCTTTAATCTTTGCCTGTTAACCTTTGATCTACCTGTGTTACTAATATGTATGGCGTCACCTTTGAACCTTGCACTTGGCTTCAAGGAACACACTATTGCTGAAGGCACTTGTATCAAAGATATTGCTCTCGGCGATTGCCGTTTGTAAATATTTAGCACAAGTTCACAAGTTATAGAAGTAGAATAAGGCCATTTGGCCCATCGAGTCGACCACGCCATTCAATCATGGCTGATCTCTAATGGCCTCCTAATCCCATTTTCCTGCCTTCTCCCCGTAATCCTTTTTCCAGCTCTGAGCTCTAACACGTCTTAGCCCCGATCTCCGAGAATCAGCCAAGAAGGGACTTCCCCCATTTCTTGATCCATGAAGGTCCATCCATGAAGGTCTCTTGATACTGCCCTTCGTCAGAGCATGTCCAACGAAACCGGGTGTCATACCCAGCTTTTGATAGTCATGCCCAGATCTAGGTAGTCATGCCCAGATCTAGGTAGTCATGCCCAGCTCTAGGCAGCCACGCCCAGCTCTAGGTAGCCATGCCCAGCTCTAGGTAGTCATGCCCAGCTCTAGGTAGTCATGCCCAGATCTAGGCAGCCGTGCCATCTAGGTAGCCATGCCGTCTAGGTAGTCATGCCCATAGAGGTAGCCATGCCCAGCACTAAGTAGCCAAGCCCAGCTCTTGGTACCCATGCCCAGCCATGCCCAGGTAGTTATGCCCATAGAGGTAGCCATGCCCATAGAGGTAGCCATGTCCAGATCTATGTAGTCATGCCCGTCTAGGTAGCCATGCCCGTCTAGGTAGCCATGCCCGTCTAGGTAGCCATGCCCGTCTAGGTAGCCATGCCCAGCACTATGTTGCCAAGCCCAGCTGTGACTAGCCAAGCCCAGTGAAACTGGGTAGCCATGCCCAGATCTATGTAGCCATGCCAAGGCTTATGTAGCCATGCCCAGATTTAGATCTCCATGCCCAGATTTAGATCTCCATGCCCAGCCCCACTGGCTTGCCCTGTCCATGGTAC
Organism: Raja brachyura; assembly: GCA_963514005.1. Next base: position 6,696,304 of record OY740818.1, read on the forward strand.
ATTGGCCAGGTGTGCTGCAGGTGTGTGTGTGTGTCCAGGTAGAGTTGGTGCTGGTCCATGGGGTGACGTTACATCTACTGCTCCCTCCTGTAGTTGACTGCATGCCTGTCCCTCTCCACCCTGTACTCAATCATCTTCTCTCTCCTCCATTCCCCTGCCGTTGCCTCTTCAGAAGCGGAATATAAGTCCGGAGGAAATAGATTTAAAGAATGAACCTTGGTATAAATTCTTTTCGGAGCTGGAGTTCGGCAAACCGGTAAGTCTAGAGCTGACCGGCGCTGTGGCTGTTTGGGGGGTTATTATGTCGACGCACTGGTCCTTGGCCAATGGGGTTGAGTGGTTGGTGGTCTCGTGAAATAGTTTTAAATCGTTTACCCGCATCATTGGCAGAAGCTGGCAAAGCTGCATCGTTGTGGAGTCTAGGCCTGTGGTAAACGCGGACATGGGAACCAGCATTCACCCTTCCGTCTGTCTGGCCGGCTCCATAACTCTGGTCCCAACGCCCCTCTCAAAACACCCTGCCTCGCCCTTGTCCGTCCCACCTCCCCATCCCCGCCTCACCCTGCCCACTTCCCAATCCCCTCCCCTCACTCCCCTCCTCACCCACTACCTCCTCCACCCACCTAGCTCCTCCACACTCCAACCCTCCCCCACCCTCTCACCCCGCCTTGCCCACTCCCCCTTTCCCCAATCCCCCGCATCCCCTCCTCTCTTTCCCCTCCCCTCCCCCCTCCTTAATCCCCATTCCCCCTTCCCACCGTCCTTCTCTCCCCCTCCTCTCTCTCCACCTTCCGTCCCTCCCTTCCTCCTCTACTCCCCCCCCCTTACCCCCTGTGCCCCATCTACCATCGGCCCTCTCCCTACCCCCCCCTCTGGCCTGCACCCTCCACGCCTGTGTCTCCGCACCCTCTCTCGACCCACCTCCCAGAGAGAGGGAGGGTGGGTGAGGGAGGGGGGGGGGGGTGTAGAGGGTGGCAGCCCAGTGCCCCCCTGGTGCAGCGAGGTGGATAGTGAGCCTGTTGCAGTGAGAATGTCTGGTCATGGTGTCCCGATGGGGTGAGCGGGCAGGAGAGTCCTAACAAGGCCCTTGTGCACTCCCCTCCCAGTGAGGGGCAGCACAGTGGTGCAGCGGTAGAGTTGCTGCCTCACAGCGCCAGAGAACCGGGTTCCACCCTGACCACGGATGCTGTCTAAATGGAGTTTGCACGTTCTCCCCGGGACCTGCGTGGGGTTTCCCCAGGTTGTCCGGTTTCCTCCCACACTCTAAAGACGTGCAGGTTTGCAGGTCAATTGGCTTTGGTTAAATTGCAAATTATCCCCAGTGTGTGTAGGATAGTGCTAGTGTGTGGGGATCGCTGGTCGGCAAGGACTCGGTGGGCTGAAGGGCCTGATTCCGCCCCGTATCTCTATATTCATGTACGGAAGTTGGGAATCTAGAAATGGTGCAACGTTGAACCCTTGGTCTGCAGAAGCAGAGAGTTGGTGGAGATTTAAGGGCCTGTCCCACTTACGGGACCTTTACCGGCGACTGCTGGCACCAGTGAAAGGTCGCCAACATTTGTTGAAAATTCAGCGGTGACCAGAAAGACGCTACAACTCTTTGGAGACCTCTCAAGACTATACAGCCTGTACGGTTGTGAGAGGTCTCCTATGGTCGTGAGAGGTCTCCAAAGAGTCGGAGCATCTTTCTGGTCACCGCTGAATTTTCAACATGTTGAAAATGTTGGCGACCTATGACTGGTGCCTGTGAAGGTTGCGTAAGTGGGACAGGCACCTCAGACATTTCTTTAGATATTTTAGAGATAACGGTTGCCGCCCCAAACTAAATTTGTAAGAACGGGTGATGGATGGGTGGCATGGACACGGTGGGCCGAAGGGCCTGCTCCCACGCTGCATCTCTAAACTGCAGGTTCCCCAGATGGTCCATGGAGTAAATGTACCATTAAAGCTGGAGAGACATCAGCAACTGTCAGCTGAGGACACAGCTTCGGCAGCCGATATCTCGATGGTTGCTAACAAACAGGAAACGTCCGCAAATGCAACATGCAATAAAAGGCACGGTGGCGCAGCGGTAGAGTTGCTGCCTTACAGCGCCAGATGCACGAGTTCCATTCGGACTACGGGCGCTGTCTGTACGGAGTTTGTACGTTCTCCCCGTGACCGGGTGCTCCGGTTTCCTCCCACATCGCAAAGACGCAAATAAATTGTAGGTTAATTGGCTTGGTATAATTGTAAATTGTCCCAAGTGCGTGTAGGATAGTGTTAGTGTGTGGGGATCGCTGGTCGGCCCGGACCCGGTGGGCCGATGGGCCTGTTTCTGCGCTGTATCTCTAAACCAAACTGGGCCAAATTGAAAGTCTTGGTTTAGTTTGGAGATACGGGATGGGAGTTGAAGTGAACTGGACACATGGTGACGTTTCGGGTCAATCCTCTCTCTCGCTACCCCCAGCATCAGTTAGACCCTCACCTCCTGCAGACTGGTAACAAAACAGTCCATTTCCTGGAAATCAAACTGCCCCACCCATTTCTCCCAATTTCCCCTCCTCTTGGCCCCTTCCGCCTATATTCCTTCCTCCAGCTTCACAATTCGCACCCCTTCTATCCTTACCTCAAACTTTTTGTCTCCCCTCGCCTGTGTCCACCTGTTACCTGCCTCTCTTAGTCCTGGCCCCTCCCCTCTCCAGCATTCTTTCCCTCTCCCCCCCCCACTCCAAACATTAAGTCTGAAGAAAGGTCCTGACCTGAAACGTCACCTATCCATGTTCCTTATACTTTAGAGATATAGCGCGGAAACAGGCCCTTCAGCCCCGGAGTCAGAGCCGACCAGCGGAATAAAAGCTTGTCACCGTACCTCAGTACACGTGACAACAAACTCAACTTACACACTCGGGACTATTTGCCTTTTAAGCTGCAAACCTGTCCGTCTTTGGAGTGTGGGAGGAAACCAGAGCACCCGGCGAAAACCCACGCAGGTCACGGGGAGAACGTACAAACAGCACCCATAGTCAGGATGGAACCCGGGTCTGTGGTGCTGTAAAGCCCCTGTCCCACTTAGGAGACCTAAACAGCAACCTCTGGTGACCTTGCCCGCCACCCAAAAAGAAATCAAGGTGGAGGTGACCTGCAACCTCCTACTACCTCCCAGGCATATGTTGAAAACCTTCCTCCACTATGAAGAAAACCGGCTTCGACTAGAGCTGCGACTAAAAAATTATCGTTTTTTAAAACGGCAACCTATGTTTAGTTGAGGCCAGTTTTAATCATGATGAAAAAATAGCAGCAACCTAGATGAAGCCTCTACCACGCGGAAACCACTTTCAACCATTAGGGAGAGCGACCAAAACCTCCGGTGACCTCATGGAAACCTTGGGTGGCGGGCAAGGTCACTAGAGGTTGCTGTTTAGGTCTCCTAAGTGGGACAGGGGCTTAAGGCAGCAACTCTACCGCTGTGCCACCGTGCCCGACCCGCAAAGTTACTCCAGCACTTTGTGTGCTCACTTGGTGGTCTGCATATCTCCGACAGGGCTGTCTTCTAGACCCCGGTCTTACTCCTGGCGTGCGTCCTGAAGGCTGGCCGTGGGATCTTCACCATCTTGGGTCCATTGTGCAGGAAGGAACTGCAGATGCTGGTTTAAACCGAAGATAGACACAAAAAGCTGGAGCAACTCAGCGGGACAGGCAGCCTCTCTGGAGAGAAGGAATGGGTGACGTTTCGGGCTGAGACCGTCTGAGGAAGGGCTTCGCTACGAAACGTCACCCATTCCTCCTCTCCAGGAGGCTGCCTGTCCCGCTAGGTTCCTCCAGCTTGATGTGTCTACCCTTGGGTCGAATGTTCCATGTGTTGACTTGCTCTCTTCATTTCCTCCTTTGCTCCTTATCAGCCTCCAAAAAAGATATGGGATTATACGCCGGGCGAGTGCTCTATCCTTACTTTAGAGGACGGGAAGGTAACTTGTGTAGCTGTTTCTCTGATGTGCTGTGTGGCCATGCCTTGTCCAAGAGCATTAACCCTTCAGATGCTGCAACCCATCAGCTTCTGAAAGACGGAGACACAAGACCCAGGCTGGGGGTGAAGGTCTATCTTTCAGAGGCTGATTTGTCAGGCTTCCATCTTTTGCATCTCCGACTCTGAGCATTTGTACTTTTCTTTGGTTCCTTTCTTTTTAACATTTGCATTCGGCCTTGACTCCCTGCTTGCAAGGCCATCGCAGATCGATTCACCGTGTGTTGTTGCCATGTGCTTGTTACGGTGCATGGGGCAATCGTGTATAAGCGGTCCCTGCTGAGAAGGTTTGAACATTGGGCGGTAGTGCCGTGGCCTTTCTGCGCCAGAGACCCGGGTTCGATCCTGACTCTGTACAGAGTTTGTACGTTCTCCCCGTGACCTGCGTGGGTTTGCTCCGAGTTCTTCGGTTTCCTCCCACACTCCAAAGGCGTGCAGGTTTGTAGGCTAATTGGCTTGGTATCAATGTAAATTGTCCCGAGTGTGTGTAGGGTAGTGTTAGTGTGCGGGGATCGCTGGTCGGCGCGGACCCGGTGGGCCGAGCGGCCTGATTCCGCGCTGTATCTCCAAACTAAATTGCCTTCGCTCAGCCATGTTTAAGAGAGGATTCCGTTACTTGTAACATAGACACAGAGTCTTACAGAATGGAAACAGGCCCTTCGGCCCAACTTAACAATGCCAACCAACATACACTAGTCCCACCTGCCCACGCTTGGCCCTCATCCCTCTAAACCTGTCCAAACATTAGACCCATCCAAATGTTGTTCTACCACCTTCCTCAACTACCTTCTCTGGCGGCTCGTTCAATATACCCACCACCCCTTGTTTGAAAGAATTTCGCAGATAGATACAAAATGCTGGAGTAACAGTGGGACAGGCAGCATCTCTGGGGAGAAGGAATGGGTGACGTTTCGGGTCGAGGCCCTTCTTCAGACTTCTCTCCATGTTACTCCAGCATTTTGTGTCTATATTCAATTTAAAGCAGCATCTGCAGTTCTTTCCTACACCAAAATACTTTCCCCTAAGGTTCCTTTTAAATCTTCTCAGCCTCTCTCACTTTAAACCTGTGTCCCCTGGTTCTTGATTCACCTACCTTTGGTAAAAGACTCTGTGATTGCATCCTATCTATTGAGGAAACCTCCCAGCACAGTAGCACAGCAGTAGAGTTGCTGCCTTACTGCGCCAGAGACCCGGGTCCAATCCTGCCTGCAGATGCTGTCTGTACAGAGTTTGCACGTTCTCCCTCTAACTTTTGTGGTTTCCTCTCACACTCCAAAGACGTGCGGGTTTGTAGGTCAATTGGCTACTGTAAATCATCCCTAGTGTCTAGGATAGAACTAGTATGAACGGGTGATCGCTGGTCGGCATGGTCTTGGTGGGCCGAAGGGCCTGTTCCAACGCTGTATCCCTAAACTTAACTAAAGACCTATGCGAGGAAAGGTGGCCTTGTTAGTTAGGTGCGGGCAGTTGGAACGTGAGATGTTTTGGGTCCTGGATGGAAACCAGGAGGAATAGACCTCTCAACTCCCAGAGAAACATCCACATTGAGTCCATACCAGTCTGCAGTGAAGTGTGGGCAGTCCATGGACAAGTGTATGGACATGTACCTTGGCTCCCTCACTGGGAGGGGATGGAATGGGTCAAGTGTTGAGCGATCTGTACAGGGAAACCCTCAGCCCACGTATATTGAGGGCACGAGTTGCAGTTCATCTCCCCATCCATCCCATCAGCATCAACGTGATCCTTCCATAATCAATACATGGGTCACATGGGTGAGTGGGAATGTCTCCATCTGGGAGTTTTGGTTCCCACTGGATCATAGAAACGTTTAATTATAAAATAATAAAGTTGCGTTGCCTGTTGCGTGTGGGTTTGATGGGATATTGGGTTTGTCCCTCTACGCTGTGAGCCTTGGATTGTGGTGTAACTCTTGAGTTCTTCTCTCGACTGCCCTGCCTTGGTCTATGTGGCTTCCTTAACATGCTGGGCCTTGCTGGCTTCATTTGCTCAAACTGAACTTCCCATTCCCCTTCTTCATTTCTCTCTCTCTCTCTCTCTCTCCCCCCTCCCCCCCCCCCACTCCTTTTTCAATCAGGACCAGCTAGAGAAAGACCTGTCCCTCTACCAGGCTGAGCTAAACACAGACTTAGAAAACCTGGAGAAGCATTTTAGAAGCCAGGACCCTCGTTCATGGAAGGTACTCTTCACTTTCTCACCGTTGACCCGTACGTTGCAGCGTTCATTGACCTTGCCGCTTGTCGGGAATAAAGATAAATGGAGCAATCAAGCAGATGACACGAGGAGCTGTAGATGCTGGAATCTTGCATTGAACACAATGCAATAGACAATAGGCAATCGGTGCAGGAGTAGGCCATTCGGCCCTTCGAGCCAGCACCACAAGCTGGAGTAAGCACGGTGGCAGAGTTGCTGCCGTACAACACTTATAACGCGGGAGACCCGGGTTCCATCCCAACTTTGGGTGCTGTCTGTATGGAGTTTGTCCGTCCTCCCCGTGACCGCGTGAGTTGTCTCTGGATGTTCCGGTTGCACCCTGCGCCCCAGAGATGTACAGGTTTATAGGTTAATTGGCAGTAAAATTGTAAATTGTCCGTGGTGTGTGTAGGATAGTGCTAGTGTGCGGGGATCGCTGGTCGGCGCGGACTCGGTGGGCTAGAGGACCTGTTTCCACTCTGTATCTGTAAACTTAACTAAACTCAGCAGGGCGGGCAGCATCTCTGATGGCCATGGGTGGGGGATCATTTGTTTTGGGACCCTTCTTCTGACGTCTTCCGAGCCTGAAGGAATGTCCTGACTGACACGCCACCTATTCCTGTGCTCCAGAGTAGGCCTGACCCGCTGAGTTACTCCAGCACTCTGTGAAACGTCACCTATCCATGTTCCCCACAGATGCTGCCTGACCCGCTGAGTTACTCCAGCACTCTGTGTTGTAATCAATCAGTCGATGTAGGTTGATCTATATTATTGTCACGTGCACCGAGGTTCAGTGAAAAGTTATGGGCTTTTAACTGTTCTAGATCACAGCTTTTGAGTTAAGTCAATCGAAAGGCAATGGGGAACAAGATGCTAATTTCCGAGTATGAAAATGGCCATAACTTTCTTAATACTGAAGGTATGAAAGTGGATTAGGTGTCAAATTAAACTTATTTTTATGCTTTACCTGATGGGATAAATTGCAGACTTGATTTTTAAAATCTCAAAATGTTGTAACATTGCTACACCATGCTTCCTGAAAGGCCTCTATCCCCTACTCCCAATTCCTCCTTCTACCCCACATCTGCACCCGGGATGAGGTGTTCCAAACCAGGGCATCTGAGACTTTCTCATTCTTTAGGGAATGGCAGTTCCTCTCTTTGACTGTAGATGAGGCTCTCACCAGGGTCTCCTCTATACCCCGTATACTGCTCTCCATCCCCATCCCCCCTCTTGTAACAAGGGCAGAGTCCCTCTTGTACTCACCTTCCACCCTACCAGCCGTCACCTACAACAAGGAAGATAATCCTTCACTATTTTCGCCACCTCTACCCAATCAAATCAGATCATACTACACATAAATACAATACAAGCTAAACGTAAGTGCAATAGGTCGAGCAAAGGGGTAGACACAGAGTGCAGAATATAGTTCTCAGCATTGTAGCCCATCAGTTCCACAGACAAAGTCCAATGTCCACAATGGGGTAGAGGTGAATGGGACAGTACCTTAGCTAATGGCGGGGCCGTTCAGAAGCCGGATAACAGAGGGAAAGAAGCTGTTCCTGAGTCTGGTGGGGCGTACTTTCAAGCTTCTGTATCGTCTGCTGGATTGGAGCGGGGAAAAGAAGGAATGACTGGGGTGGGACCAGTCTTTGATCAATAGACAATAGACAATAGGTGCAGGAGTAGGCCATTTGGCCCTTGGAGCCAGCACTGCCATTCAATGTGATCATGGCTGATCATCCACAATCAGTACCCCATTCCTGCCTTCTCCCCATATCCCCTGACTCCGCTATTTTTAAGAGCCCTATCTAGCTCTCTCTTGAAAGCATCCAGAGAACCTGCCTCCACCGCCCTCTGAGGCAGAGAATTCCACAGACTCACCACTCTCTGTGAGAAAAAGTGTTTCCTCGTCTCCGTTCTAAATGGCTTACTCCTTATTCTGAAACTGTGGCCCCTGGTTCTGGACTCCCCCAACATCGGGAACATGTTTCCTGCCTCTGGTGTGTCCAAGCCCTTAACAATCTTATATGTTTCAATGAGATCCCCTCTCACCCTTCTAAACTTCAGAGTGTACAAGCCCAGCTGCTCCATTCTTTCAGCATCGCTATCCCGGGAATTAACCTTGTAAACCTACGCTGCACTCCCTCAATAGCAAGAATGTCCTTCCTTAAATTAGGGGACCAAAACTGCACGCAATACTCCAGGTGTGGTCTCACTAGGGCTCTGTACAACTGCAGAAGGACCTCTTTGCTCCTATATTCGATTCCTCTTGTTATAAAGGTCAACATGCCATTCGCTTTCTTCACTGCCTGCTGTACCTGCATGCTTACTTTCATAGACTGATGTATAAGGACCCCCAGATCCCGTTGTACTTCCCCTTTTCCCAACTTGACGCCACTTAGATAGTAATCTGCCTTCCTGTTTTTGTTACCAAAGTGGATAACCTCACATTTATCCACATTAAACTTCATCTGCCATGCATCTGCCCACTCCCCCAACCTGTCCAAGTCACCCTGCATTCTCATAGCATCCTCCTCACAGTTCACACTGCCACCCAGCTTTGTGTCATCTGCAAATTTGCTAATGTTACTTTGAATCCCTTCAATAAATGTGCCCTAATTTTGCCCACTATTCTCCCATGTGGGATCTTATCAAATGCTTTCTGAAAGTCCAGGTACACTACATCCACTGGCTCCCCCTTGTCCATTATCCTAGCTACATCTTCAAAAAATTCCAGAAGATTAGTCAAGCATGATTTCCCCTTTGTAAATCCATGCTGACTCAGACCGATCCTGTTACTGCTATCTAAATGTGTGGCTATCTCATCTTTTATGATTGACTCCAGCATCTTCCCCACCACCGATGTCAGGCTAACTGGTCTATAATTCCCTGTTTTCACCCTCCTGCCTTGCTTAAGTTGGCCTGTTTTCCCGTGGCAGTGTGTAGTGTAGATGGAGTCAATGGTGGAGAGTGCGTGTGATGGACGGGGCTACATTGACAACTCTCTGTAATTTGTAGTGGTCCGGTTGACCTGCTACCAATCCAAGCTGGGGTGGAACCAGCCACTCTTACTGAAGGCAAACAAGCTTTGTAGAAATAAGGAACTGCAGATGCCGATTTACAAAAAAAAGACACAAAGTGCTGGAGTAACTCAGCTGGTCAGGCAGCATCCCTGGAGAACATAGAGAGGTGACATTTCAGGTCGGGACCCTTCTTCACACTCTGAAAGCAGGAGGAATCGCAGAAGGGAAGCAGTGAGAGGGGGTGCTGCCGAACTCTTATCGGAGAGAGAGAAGGAGACCTTCAAAGTAGGCATTCCTTGAGGAGATTTCACAATGGAGCAGTCAAAATGTTGAAACGTGGAACTGCAGATGCCGGTTTACAACAGGAAAAAGATACAAAGTGCTGGAGTAACAGCAGGTCAGGCAGCATTTCTGGAGAGCAAGGATGGGTGACGTTTCAGGTCGGGACCCTTCTTCAGACACCAGGTCCCAAAACATTAGATGTCCATGTTCTCCAGAGATGCTGCCTGACCTGCTGTGTTACTCCAGTACTTTGTGTCTATCTTTGGTATAAACCAGCATCTGCAGTTCCTTCCCACTGCAACATACAAAAAATGATGATGGGTGAACTTGCTTCAACTGGAGTGGAGGAACCTTGTCTCACTGGACGTGCTATTTAATAATAAATAAAGTCTTATTAGATTTTGATCATTTTGGTGACACTTCATACTGTGCATAAGGGATGAGGGGATGAGAGGGGATCTCATTGAAACATATAAGATTGTTAAGGGCTTGTGCAGGAAACGCTAGAGGCAGGAAACATGTTCCCGATGTTGGGGGAGTCCAGAACCAGGGGCCACACAGTTTAAGAGTAAGGAGTAAGCCATTTAGAACGGAGACGAGGAAACACTTTTTCTCACAGAGAGTTGTGAGTCTGTGGAATTCTCTGCCTCAGAGGCCGGTGGAGGCTGGTTCTTTGGATGCTTTCAAGAGGGAGCTAGATAGGGCTCTTAAAAATAGCGGAGTCAGGGGATATGGGGAGAAGGCAGGAACGGGGTACTGATTGGGGATGATCAGCCGTGATCACATTGAATGGCGGTGCTGGCTCGAAGGGCCGAATGGACTACTCATGCACCTATTGTCTATTGTCTATGTCTTGTTTTTAAAAAAAAAGATTTTCCTGTGTAAGTTTATCACATATCATGTACATTTAGGTTAGTTTAGAGATACAGCGCGGAAGCAGGCCCTTCGGCCCACCAAGTCCGTGCCGCCCATTGATCCCCGCACACTAACACTATCCCACACACACCAGGGACAATTTACAATGATACCAAGCCAATTAACCTTCAAACTGCACGTCGTTGGGATGTGGAAGGAAACCGGAGCACCCGGGGAAAACCCACGCAGGCCACGGGGTGAACGTGCAGACTCCGTACAGACAGCACCTGTAGTCAGGATGGAACCTGGGTCACTGGCGCTGCGAGGCAGCAACTCTACCGCTGCCATTTATCCTGTATATGTGTCCTGTGGATGTTCTAATTGTAATCGTGTATTGTCTTTGCGCTGACTGGTTAGCAAGTACTGACTGTACCTCAGTACAATGACAATAAGCGGGACTAGAGTCAACTATACAGTTGTCCACAGAGTTGAGCTGGGGGGGGGGTTTGGTAGCTGTGTTTCAGGCTAGGGTAGTGGTCAGCCACAGAGGCTGTATACTGTATGTTCCCTGTGTGGCTCTGCACAGATGTCTTTGTGTTGTTGTGTTTGCTTTTATTCCCAACTGCTTCCTGTTGTGGTACATTCTGAGGCCAGCCCCAGTAATATCACTGTCCC
>OY740818.1:6714855-6997355 GCA_963514005.1 Raja brachyura
GTGGCGCTAAGGAGATGTTTATTTGTTGTGAGATCCTCAGGGACATTCATTAGACAGGCTGGATGTGCTCGTGTCCTTGGAGATGCATTTTCCTCTGAAATGCTTTCAGATTTACTTCAGATTATTTTGTTTAAAATTGAGATTCTACATCACAGAGGGCCACTGTTAAAGGGGCAGCGCGGTGTTCACGGAGATCGGGCAGGCCCACAGCACGGAGACAGGCCCTTCGGCCCAGCTTGTCCATGCTGACCAAGATGCCCCATCCACGCTAGTCTCCTTTTCTGGGCTTCAGCCCGTGTCTCTCTACACCTTTCCTGTCCGTGCACCTGTCCAGGGGTGAGAAGCTGCCTACAACCTGTCTGAGGAAGGGCCCCATCCCCAAACGTCACCCGTCTATTTCTCCAGAGATGCTGCCCGACCCGCTGAGTTACTCCAGCACTTTGTGTCCATCGTGCATATTTCTGTCCAAATGACTGTTAAATGCTATTATTGTATCTGCCTCAACAACCTCCTTTAGATTAGTTTAACGATACTTTGCAGAAACAGGCAGGGTCATAAGGCCATTCGGCCCATCAACTCAACTCCGCCATTCAATCATGGCTGATCTAGCTCTCCCTCCTAACCCCACTCTCTTGCCTTCTCCCCATAACCTCTGTCGCCTGTACACCTTCTATCCTTCGAAACATCGCCTGTCCATTCCCTCCATAGATGCTGCCTGACCCATTCAGTTCCTCCAGCACTTTGTGTTTTGCTCAAGATTCGAGCATCTGCAGTTCCTTGTATCTCCATTGCTGGTCCTCAACTCTTTGCTTAGTTAGACAATAGGTGCAGGAGTAGGCCATTCGGCCCTTCGAGCCAGCACCACCATTCAATGTGATTATGGCTGATCATCCCCAATCAGTACCCCGTTCCTGCCTTCTCCCAATGTCCCCTGACTCTGCTATTTCTAAGAGCCCTATCTAGCTCTCTCTTGAAAGCATCCAGAGAACCTGCCTCCACTGCCCTTTGAGGCAGAGAATTCCACAGACTCACCACTCTCTGTGAGAAAAAGTGTTTCCTCATCTCCGTTCTAAATGGCGTACCCCTTATTCTTAAACTGTGGCCCCTGGTTCTGGACTCCCCCAACATCGGGAACATGTTTTCTGCCTCTAGCGTGTCCAAACCCTTAACAATCTTATATGTTTCAATTAGATCCCCTCTCATCCTTCTAAACTCCAGAGTGTACAAACCCAGCTGCCCCATTCACTCAGCATATGACTGTACCGCCATCCCGGGAATTAAACTTGTAAACCTACGCTGCACTCCCTCAATAGCAAGAATGTCCTTCCTCAAATTAGGGGACCAAAATTGCACACAATACTCCAGGTGTGGTCTCACTAGGACCCTGTACAACTGCAGAAGGACCTCTTTGCTCCTATACTCAACTCCTCTTGTTATGAAGGCCAACAGGCCAAAACTGCACACAATACTCTAGGTGTGGTCTCACCAGGGCCCTGTACAACTGCAGAAGGACCTCTTTGCTCCTATATTCGATTCCTATTGTTATAAAGGCCAACATGCCATTCAATTTCTTCACTGCCTGCTGTACCTGCATGCTTACTTTCATAGACTGATGAACAAGGACCCCCAGATCCTGTTGTACTTCCCCTTTTCCCAACTTGACGCCATTTAGATAGTAATCTGCCTTCCTGTTTTTGCTACCAAAGTGGATAACCTCACATTTATCCGCATTAAACTTCATCTGCCATGCATCTGCCCACTCCCCCAACCTGTCCAAGTCACCCTGCATTCGCATAGCATCCTCCTCACGGTTCACACTGCCACCCAGCTTTGTGTCATCTGCAAATTTGCTAATGTTACTTTGAATCCCTTCATCCAAATCATTGATGTATATTGTAAATAGCTGCGGTCCCAGCACCGAGCCTTGCGGTACCCCACTAGTCACTGCCTGCCATTCTGAAAAGGACCCATTAATCCCTACTCTTTGTTTCCTGTCTGCCAACCAATTTTCTATCCATGTCAGCACTCTACCCCCAATACCATGTGCTATGCCAGTTTAGTTTAATTTAGTTTAGAGATACAGCGCGGAAATATGCCCTTTGGCTGACTGAGTCCGCGCTGACGAGCGATCCCTGTACACTCACACTGTCCTACACACTAGGCTCAAATTACAATTTTACCAAAGCCAATTAACCTACAATCCAGCATGTCTTTGGAGAGTGGGAGAAGACCAGAGCAAAAAACTGGCGAACATCCACGTGGTCACGGGGAGAACGTACAAACTCCGCACAGGCAGCACCCGTGGTCAGGATCGAACCCGGGTCTCTGGCGCTGTGAAGCAGCAAACACTTCTATCCAATGCAACCAAATTGGCCGATAGCCTAGTCACAGAGCTTAATAAGAATACAACTAGTGTGCAGGAAGGAACTGCAGGCGCTGGTTTAAACCGAAGATAGACACAAAAAGCTGGAGTAACTCAGCGGGACAGGCAGCCTCTCCAGAGGAAAAGGAATAGGTGGTGTTTCGGGTCGAGACCCTCCTTCAGACTGAGAGTCAGAGGAGAGGGAAATGAGAGATATGGACGGTGATGTGGAGAGATGCAGATCCAATGAATGAAAGATATGATGTGGGCTGGGTGAAAACGGGTTACGGACAACGAGACTCAACAAGGCGACTTTAAAGATAGTTTAAGAAGGAACTGCAGATGCTGCAAAAACGAAGGTAGACAAAAATGCTGGAGAAACTCAGCGGGTGCGGCAGCATCTATGGAGCAAAGGAAATAGGCGACGTTTCGGGCCGAAACCCTTCTTCTTCAGACTTTAAAGCTAGTACTACTTGGGAGAGATGGGGAGAGAGTGGATGAAAGAATATAACTGCTTGACCTTCACTGACTGATATAACTAAAGAATTAATAGTGGACGAAGGTGGCAGTTCTCCTGCTGAGGATACTGGAGTCCCAATCTACTTACTGGAGGATCAGGGATCCGTTTACACTATGTCGACCTCCCCTGAGCCACAAGCTAGCTTGATATTTAGTCCCAGATGAACAGTAATCACCTTTGCACCACTCCCCGACCATCTGATAGCATATTGTGTTTCATGTTGTGAAGAATGGAGAACTTCAAGTCTCCCTGGAGACCTTTGAGCTGTGGGACCTCATAAATAAACCATCAGGACAGTGATATGTCACGTTGCCCACATTTCATCCTTTCCTTCACTCAGTTTGGAATCCTGCGCCTGTACAAATCACCAACTCACTCCTACACTGCTCTGATTTCAGCTAACTAGTAGATAAACACCAAGTGCTGGAGTAACTCAGCAAGACAGGCAGCATCTCTGGAGATCAGGACTGGGTGACATTTCGGTTCGAGACTCTTCGATTCAGTCTGAATTTCTCCAGCATTTAGTGTCCATCTTCGGTTTAAACCAGTATCTGCAGTTTAAACCAGTATCTTGTGCAGCAAAATATTAAGTTTAGTCACAGAGTGATATAGTGTGGAAACAGGCCCTTTGGCCCAACTTGCCCACACCGGCCAACATGTCCCAGCTACATTTGTCCCACTTGCCTGCGCCTGGTCCATATCCCTCCGAATCTAGTTTAGATATGTAGATACATAGACAATAGGTGCAGAAGTAAGCCATTCGGCCCTTGGAGCCAGCACAATGTGATCATGGCTGATCATCCACAATCAGTTCCTGCCTTCTCCCCATATCCCTCAATTAGTTTAGTTTATTGTCACATGGACTGAGGTACAGCGAAAAGCTTTTTAGTAGCGTGCTCAGGAACTCTACTGTCCAGCGCCACTGTGCCGGCCACAGATATGTCCCGCGCCATATATAAGGATATTTGGGATGAATATGAGCTGATTAGTAAGTTTTGCAGATGGTACGGAGATTTGGAGGAGTGTGAATAGTTGTCCTTCCTCACTATCATAGAAACATAGAAAATAGGTGCAGGAGGAGGCCATTCGGCCCTTTGAGCCAGCACCGCTATTCATTGTGATCATGGCTGTTCATTCCCTATCAATAACCGTGCCTGCTTTCTCCCCATATCCCTTGACTCCACTAGCCCCTAGAGCTCTATCCAACTCTCTCTTAAATCCATCCAGTGACTTGGCCTCCACTGCCCTCTGTGGCAGGGAATTCCATAAATTCACAACTCTCTGGGTGAAAATGTTTTTTCTCACCTCAGTCTTAAATGACCTCCCCTTTATTCTAAGACTGTGGCCCCTGGTTCTGGACTCGCCCAACATTGGGAACATTTTTCCTGCAAGATATCCACAAGATATAGGTCAGTTGGAAACGTTGGTGGACTTATAGAGGAGGGAGTTTAATCCAGACAATTGCAAAGTGTTGCATTAGGAGAAATCAAATCCAAGAGGACAGTATATAGTAAATTGCAGGACCGTTGGATGTAGTGATGGACAGAGAGACCTTGAGGTGCATTTCCATCGCACCTGAAAAGTAGCAACGCAAGTGGAAACGGTGGTAGAGATGCAAACAGCAAGGGGAGGCTGCAAGGCAATCTTGTAGAGGCGTGTAAAATCACGAGGGCCACAGATAGGGATATTGCACACACTTTTGTTCCCAGGATAATGGAATGGTGAAGACGAGGGCATTGGTTTAAGTTGAGAGGGGATAGATTTACCAGGAACCTGCAGGGGCAACCTATCTCCACACGGTGGCGCAGAGGTAGAGTCGCTGCCTTACAGCACTTACAGCACCTGAGACCCAGGTTCGATCCCGACCACGGGTGCTGTCTGTACGGAGTTTGCACGTTCTCCCCCTGACCGCGTGGGTTTTCTCCGAGATCTCCGGTTTCCTCCCACACTCCAAAGATGTGCAGGTTTGTAGGTTCATTGGCTTGGGATGAATGTAAAATTGTCCCTAGTGTGTGTAGGATAGTGTTGGTGTGCGGGGGGTGGCTGGTCGGTGTGGACCCAATGGGCCGAAGGGCCTGTTTCCGCGCTGTATCTCTGAGGTCTAGTATAAAATATGAAGGATAACAGATCAATGAGCCACAGGATTGAAGGAATCTCGGAGGAGATTTCTCTGTGAGCACGGCATTCTGATTTTATGATGGACCGAAGCACTTCACTGCCAATGCAGCTTTTGCAGCGTAATCATTGTTACAATGCAGGAAGCACAAAAGCTCCCGTTATTTGTAAAGAATAAGTGAGTGTATAATCTGTGCACAATGCTGCTGGCAGAGGGACAAGCATTTGTTCGGGATAGGAGAGAACTCCCCTCGATATGCTTTGAGCCGGTTTAGGGAACAGCCCCATCCAACACCGTGATAAATCGCAGAGAATTGTGGACGCAGCCCAGACCATTAAGCTAGCCAAACAAATCTTCCACTGAAGATAGACACAAAAGGCTGGAGTAACTCAGCGGGACAGGCAGATCTTTGGAGAGAAGGAATGGGTGAGGTTTCGGGCCGAGACCCTGTATTTTAGTTTAGTTTAGAGATACAGCGCAGAAACAGGCCCTTCGGCCCATCGACCAATGCTCCCCGCACAGTAACACCATCCTACACACACTAGGGGCAATTTTACACACACACCAAGCCAATTAACCTATAAACCCGCGAGTCTTTGGAGTGTGGGGGGAAACCAAAGATCTCGGAGTTAACCCACGCAGTCACGGGGAGAACGTGCAAACTCCCTACAGGCAGCACCTGTAGTCGGGATCGAACCTGGGACTCTGGCGCTGCAAGCGCTGTTAAGCAGCAACTCTACCGCTGCGCCACCGTGGCTGCCATGGCCACCCCTTCATCAGACAAGAAGGGGCTCAACCCGAAATGTCACCCATCGCTTCTCTCCAGAAATGCTTCCTTCCTCCTCCCTTCCACCGACTCCATCTACACCTCACGCTGCCTCGCCAAGGCCAGCAGCATCATCAAGGACCAGTCTCACACCCGGTCACTCCCCTCTTCTCCCCTCTCCCATCGGGCAAGAGGTACAGAAGTGTGAAAACGCACACCTCCAGATTCGGGGACAGTTTCTTCCCAGCTGTTATCAGGCAACAGAACCATCCTATCACCAACTGGAGAGGGGTCCTGACCTCCCATCTACTTCACTGGAGACCCTCAGACGATCTTTAATCAGACTTTATCTTGCACTGAACAATATTCCGTTTATCCTGTATCTGCACACTGTGGATGGCTTGATTGTAATCATGTGTTGTCTTTCTGCTGACTGGTTAGCTTTTCCCTGTACCTCGGTACACCTGACAATAAACTAAACTCAACTAAACTGATATTATGGGCTGTTCACTCCCTACTCGAGAGAGCAGGTGAGACTGCAGTGTGACGTGTCTTCTGCACTGTGGTACCCGCTGATCACGCAGAAATATCTGACGTTGACATTGACGATTGTTATTGTCACGTGTACCAGTATTCGGTGTAGAGCCCCTGTTTCCATGGGGCGCAGCGATAGAGTTGCTGCCCCACCCCTTTCTCCCCGTGACCGCGTGGGTTTTCTCCGGGTGCTCCGGTTTCAAAGCTCCAAAGACGTGCATGTCTGTAGGTTAATTTGCTTTGATAAAAATTATAAATTGTCCCTAATGTGTGTAGGATGGAGCTAGTGCACGCGGATCACTGGCCGGCGAGGACTCGGTGAGCTGAAGGGCCTATTTCCGCGCTGTATGACTAAACTAAATTCAACACTTCTCAACTCAAGTCAACTAAAAGCCCTGTCCCACGGTACGAGTTCATTCCACGAGCTCTCCCGAGCTCGAACTCGGAGATTTACGGTAATGGCCACTCGTCGGTACTCGGGGCTCTCGTGGACATTTTTGAACATGTTGAAAAATCTTCACGAGTCTTCCCGTGCTCACCTGCCGTTAGCGGGTCTTCCCGAGTACCTGCCGTTAGCGTTACGAGCCGCTAGGAGACGTCCCCGAGCTCCGACGTACCTGCTACGTTCATTCTCTGTGCTTACCACGAGTTTGATTTTTTTTAACTCGGGAGAGCTCTTGGAATGAACTCGTACCGTGGGACAGGGCTTTAATACAGGAATACATTCAAGACAAACTCAAGTACAAGTGGTATAGTGGAGAGAAAGATGTCACTGTGCAGATAATATTCTCAGCGTGGTGGTGTAACACTTCCCGAGAAAAGGTCCAGTCTTCAATGAGGTTGGTTGGAGATTTGGGGCAGGACCCTCGCTTACGGAAGGGCCGTTCAGCCTCTGATGAGAGAGGGGAATGAAGCTGTTCCTGAGCCTGGTGGTCATGATACCTGCTTAAATACGGGGAGTTTTGTGAACAAGCTGGAATATAATCCATGGAAAATAGCGATACATGATGGTATAAAACCTTGATGACAGATAGATGGCTTAAGGAGCACTTTCACCGAGATCTTCGCTTTCCTCCCACACTCCAAATACGTACAGTTTGTAGGATAATTGACTAGGTATAAAATATAAATGATTGTCCCTAGTGCGTGTAGGGTAGCGTTAGTGTCGTGGATCGCTGGTCGGTGCAGACCCGGTGGGCCGAAGGGCCTGTTTCCGCGCTGTATCCCTAAACTAAGCTGAGGACTTCAAACGAGGTGGACTATGACCCAGTCGGCCACCGAGAACAAGGATGGTCTTGGTGGGCTGCCAGGATTGAAGAACCACAAGTCCCCCAGTGACCACGCATGGCAACAGGCCTGGCTCGCCGCTGCGATGGAAGAAGGACCCGGGGGGGGGCTGCGGCCTGAGGGGGGGGGGGGGGGGAAGCTGGGACATCGCCGAGCTCGACCCTGAAGACCGGAGAGCCGAGCAGAAGGGAGGACGACCCGGTGGGCGGCTGCCAGCGGCACTGGATGTGAGGAGTGGGCCGTTGGGAGAGGGACCAGGGTATTGTCTCCAGAGCCTTCAAGCTCGCCTGCAGGAGGCGCCCCTCTCCGCGACACAGAGGCGGTGGTCGGGCAAGGAGAGCGACATCACTTAGTGGGCCGAGGATGACAGAGGTGGCCCAGCAGCAGCCTGGGGCTCGCCTGAATCGGGACCCGCTCCGGTACATCCAGGACGTGGACCGGACTTTGGACTTTGTTCCTTTCTATGCCCCAGAGCGGCCTCTTGTGCTGTAAAACTACTGAGTGATCCCGTAGCTCCGTGACCTGCAGCTATGCTCCAGAGCTGGGAATCCAAGCGTTAATGGTTTATTTTGAACAGAACTAACTGAGTCACTCGGAAAGGGATTAACTCAAACACAAATGTTGGCGGCGATCTACATTGGCGTGCGGTGTGTGTGCCTTAAATAGTGAGATGTTGATGTACCCTGTAATTTGGGCCCATCTGTTCATACGGATCGGAGGCCAGGCCTGTCTTTGAAGGCCGGGCCTGTCCACTATTAAGCATGGTCAGGTTCATCTGTGGCATGCCTCCTCACTCAGTTACACAAATTGCTGCACTAATCTTTGCGCTGATTAGACGTCCTTTCCAAAGTAAGCTTGGGCCTCATCAGAGCAGAACAGAAGCTGGTTTAAATTGCTCGTGGCGTGTCAGTGTACAAGGCTTCCGTGGCTGTGAAAGGTTGATAAATGGGTCAGGAATTTAGACAGTTGCAGCAGAATGAATCTTGTGCAGAAATCATGCATCAAAATTATTAGATTTGATTTATTATTAGCTTAGATTAGAGCTACAGCGTGGAAACAGGCCCTTCGGCCCACCGAGTCCAACCAGCGATCCCCGTACATTAACACTACCTTACACACGCTAGGAACAATTTTACATTTACACCAAGCCAATTAACCTACAAACCTGTTCGTCTTTGGAGTGTGGGAGGAAAACGGAGATCCCGGAGAAAACCCACGCATGTCACGGGGAGAACGTACAAACTCCGCACAGACAGATCCCATAGTCAGGATCGAACTCGGGTGCCTGACGCTATACGGCAATAACTCTACCGCTGCGCCACCGTGCTTCGTGTCGAAATACATTGGGCGGCACAGTGGCGCAGCGGTAGAGTTGCGGCCTCACAGCGCTATGGACCCGGGTTCGATCCTGACTACGGGTGCTGTCTGTAGGGAGTTTGTACGTTCTCCCCGTGACCTGCGTGGTTTTCCTCTGGGATCTACAGTTTCCTCCCACACTCCAAAGTCGTGCAGGTTTGTAGGTTAATTGGCTTGGTATAATTGTAAATTGTCCCTAGTGTGTGTAGGATGGTGTTAATGTGCGGGGATCGCTGGTCGGTGCAGACTAAGTGGGCCGAAGGGCTTATTTCCGTGCTGTATCTCTAAACTAATCTAAACTAAACAATGAATGGTTTTGTAACGACATTCCAAGGTCTATAATTACTGGAATGTGGCTTGGAGAAACCGCTACGATCCTCATTTGTTCCACTGTGGCATTGCTCGTGAGAGAGTGTTTATTCAGCATGACTTCTGGGATGGGAAATTCGCCCCAAAAAATTAACCAAAAATTGGAAGCGACCCTTTAAATCACCACTCAGGAGACAGATGTTTTTTATGCCAGGATCTGGCTACCTAATATTAAAATGCTGGAGCTTGTGTTTAAAAATTACGCAGATTTATATTTGTGGAGTAATGCAAGATTTTATCCTTGTCTAAACGGGCTGAAGAAGTGCCCCCAACCTGAAGTCACCAGAGATGCTGCCGGACCAGCTGAGTTACTCCAGCACTTTAGTCCTTTTTTTGTAAATCTGCATCTATAGCTCCTTGTATTCCACATGATTTCTAGACATTTTTGCACTTGATTTCTACACATGATTTCTACACATGATTTCTACACTTGATTTCTACACATGATTTCTACACATGATTTCTACACTTGATTTCTACACATGATTTCTACATGATTTCTACATGATTTCTACATGATTTCTACACATGATTTCTACACATGATTTCTACACTTGATTTCTACACTTGATTTCTACTCATGATTTCTACACATGATTTCTACATGATTTCTACACTTGATTTCTACACATGATTTCTACACATGATTTCTACACTTGATTTCTACACTTAATTTCCACATGTGATTTCTACACTATTTCTACACATGATTTCTGCACGTGATTTCTACACGTGATTTCTACACTTGATTTCTACACGTGATTTCTACACCATTTCTACACTTGATTTCTACATGAAAAACTTCTACAGGAGATCAATGGTCGGCGTGGACTCGATGGGCCGAAGGGCCTGTTTCCACGCTGTATCTCTCAACTGAACAAAACTGAAAAGATAATTCTGAGGTTACCCTGTCTGTGTGAAAGGAATGGTCAGGTCAGGTCGGTGGGAGTTCTCCCCGCCACGGGTACCATGTAATCCCATGCTACCTGCTCCATGGTCAGATAGTCGGCGACTAAACCGTCTCCCCCACCTGGTTTGCCAGGGGAGGGGGGGCTGTGGACCCCCAGCAGGATTGCAGTCTGAGTTCAAGAACGTGAGCAGCATAGTTTAATTTAGTCTGAAGAAGCGTCTCGACCCGAAACATCACCCATTCCTTCTCTCCAAAGATGCTGCCTGTCCCGTTGAGTTACTCCAGCATTTTTTCCCTATCTTTAGTTTAGTTTAATTTAGTTCAGAGAAATAGTGCGGAAACAGGCCCTTTAGCCCACTAAGTGCTGGCCGACAAGCAATCCCCGCACACTCGCACATCCCTACACACTATGTACAAATTCCAATTTAACCGAAGCCAATTAATCTCCAAACCTGCGCGTGGGATGAAAGCAGAGCACCCGGAGAAAACCCACGCGGTCATGGGGAGAACGTACAAACTCCATACAGACAGCACCCGTAGTCAGGATTGAACCCGGGTCCCTGGCGCTGCAAAGCAGCAACTCTACCGCTGCGCCTCCGTGCCGCTCAAAACATCTTGGCGTGTTCTTGGTTGTCACTTCAGTGCAGGCTGAGGGTGTGTCGATGTTCCGGCTTCCTTATCGGGGATTAAACTGAGGGTCTCGGCCCGAAACGTCCCCATTCCTTCCCTCCAGAGATGCTGCCTGTCCCGCTGAGTTACTCCAGCATTTTGTGTCAATCTGTGTGCCTTCTGTGGCATTGCGCTCGACAGACTGCTCAAAATCTGTCTCTCAACAGACGCCACACACGATCGGTGACTTGTTCGTGGTCAGCTCGTGCAGTTGCTAGTGGGAGCATGCTGTGCACAGTGTGCCTGTCATATGCTCACACAACTCCAGCCAGGGTTTAGAGGGGAATGGGCCAAACGCAGGCAAATATCACCAGCTTAGGGTGACACGGTGACGCAGCGGTAGAGTCGCTGCCTTACAGCACCGGACACCAGAGTGCGATCCAGACTACTATTGTAGAAATCAAATGTAAGAATAAGGGGTCGGCCAATTAGGACTGAGATGAGGAAAAACTTTTTTTAACCCAGAGAGTTGTGAATCTGTGGAATTCTCTGCCACAGAAGGCAGTGGAGGCCAATTCGCTGGATAGATTCAAGAGAGAGTTAGATTTAGCTCTTATGGCTAATGGAATCAAGGGATATGGGGAGAAGGCAGGAGCGGGGTACTGATACTGGATGATCGGCCATGATCATATTGAATGGCGGTGCTGGCTCGAAGGGCCGAATAGCCTACTCCTGCACCCATTTTCTATGTTTTTATCTGTTTCTAAATGTAGAAATCAAGTGTAGAAATCACGTGTAGATATCATGTGTGGAAATCACATACGGGAATCACGTGCTGAAATCACGTGCCGAAAACCCGTGTAGAAATCATGTAGAAATCACGTGCAGAAATCATGTGACTGACTGTATGGGGTTTGTGCGTTCTCCCTCTGCTATTTGGGTTACCTCCGGGTGCTCCGGTTTCTCTTCACAATCCAAAGTTGTGCAGGTTTGTAGGCTAATTGGCTTCTGTGAATTGCCTCCAGTGTATAGGATATGAAGCTACGCTAACATAGAACTAGTGTATGGGTGCTTTGATGGCCTCCCCTGGAAGTGCTTCAAGGCAGCTCACAGTCTGGAGTTGAGATGGAGGTTGTAGTGTTCAATAGCCTGGTGATTGCAGGGAAAAAGAAGGTTTTCCCTAAACTGGGTGTTACAGTTTTCAGGCTCCTGTACCTTCTTCCCAATGGCAGGAGTGATATGAGAGCCAGGATGGTGTGGGTCTCTGATGATGCTGGCTGCCTTTTTGATCCCTTCGATAGCAGGGAGGTCACTTTGCTCCATTAGTTAATGAACAATCCTCGCATTACACAGTGGCGCAGGGGTAGAGTTGCTGTCTCACAGCACCAGAGACCCCGGTTCAATCCTGACTACAGGTGCTGTCTGTAGGGAGTTTGTACGCTCTCCCCGTGACTACACGACTTTTCTCCGGGTGCTCCGGTTTCCTCTCATATTTTGAAAGACATGCAGGTTTGTAGGTTAATTGGCTTCCGAAAATTGTCCGTGTTGTGTAGGATCGTGCTAGTGTACGGGTGATTGTTGGTCAGTGCAGATTTGGTGGGCCAAAGGGCCTGTTTCCATGCTGTAACTCTAAACGAAAGTAAACTACATTATATGCACCCTGTCTTGTGTCATGTTATGATCTTATAGAGGTGTGTAAAATCATGAGAGGAATAGATCGGGTAGATGCACAGAGTCTCTTGCCCAGAGTAGGTGATTCAAGGACCAGAGGACATAGGTTTAAGGTGAAGGGGAAAAGATTTCATAGGAATCTGAGGGTGACTTTTTCCACACAAAGGGTGTTGGGTGTGTGGAACAACCTGCCGGAGGGGGTAGCTGAGGCAGGGACTATCCCAACGTTTAAGAAACTGTTAGATAGGTACATGGATAGGACAGGCTTGGAGGGAAATGGGCCAAATGCAGGCAGGTGGGACTAGTGTAGCTGGGACATGTTGGCAAGTGTGGGCAAGTTGGGCAGAAGGGCCTGTTTCCACGCTGTGTCACCCTATGAGCAGAATGGTTCATTGGTAAAATCACTCCTCTGGGATAATTTCAGCATCTTTGAGGCGACCGAGCCAAGCACAGTGAGATCAAATGTGAGGACTGAGGGGATGGACACAAAAAGTGACTGAGGAGATGTGATTCTGAATGTCAAAGTTGTTCTGGCAAGTCGGCTGCTGGTGGGCCCCACAGCTTAAAGGTCAGCGTCCTTGATGTGAGCCACTGATGTACTGCAGCTCCCCGATGAGATGAACTTAATCTCCTCGATGATGCGCAGTTCATGGAAGGAGCCGGCTTTGCACCCATCGCCCTCAGAGCGAGCGGCACAATGAGACCACTCACTGACAAAGGTCACGGCATTCCTGGCACATATTTGAATGGGTGCGGGCGTGAGTCATGTAACATTTCGAAGATCTTCGAGAACCTTGTGTCCTGGTGTTGAGACAACAACCTCCCTCTCGATGTCAGCAAGACAAAGGGGACAGTGATGGACTTCAGGAAGTGAAGTGGTACATATGCCCCAGTTGGCACTGACGGCACCGAAGCAGAGATGGTTGAAAACTTCAAGTTCCCAGGAGTCAATGTCACCAGATGAAAGCTGTCCAGGGTCTGACCTCCCCAGAGGAGCACGGGTGAAGCTCAACAGACTTGGTACTGGGGTTGGACGTTTCAATGCCAGCGTGTGGAGATGGGGACTCCACCAGAGCCCAGCCTGTGAATGTGGAGCAGAACAGGCAGCCAACCATGTCATCTCTGGGTGCCCGCTCTACCACCCACCAAATGGAGCTCTGGGCCTGGCAGACAGCAACCTGGCTGCTCAACACCCAGCTTGAGATCTAACTGTTCCTTTGGTTTATGTTTCATTCGCAAGAAGCATGAAGAAAAATATCACCAACAACTTCTCCTGAGTAACTATATTGAAGCTACGACCAAGAAAGCACACCAACGCCTCTACTTCCTTAGAAGGCTTTGGAAGTTCGGCATGCCCCCTACAGCTCTCAACAACTGCTACAGATGTGCAGGGGACAGCATTTTACGGGATGCATCACAGCGTGGTTTGGGAACAGCTCCATCCAAGGAACTGCAGAGAGTTGTGGACGTAGCCCAGACCATCGCAAGAAACCAACGTCCCCTCTATCCGTGCATCGGCAAGGCAACTAGCATAATTAAGGACCAGTCTCACCCCGGTCACTCCCTCTCCTCCCCTCTCTCATTAGGCACGAGGTTCAGAAGTTTGAAAACACCCACACCTCCAGATTCAGGGACAGTTTCACTGAGCCGCCCTCTCATCTGCTAGAGAGTGGACGTGATCTCCCATTGGAGACCTTCAAACCGGCTTTAATTGGACTATATTGGACTTTGATGTTATTTGTTGGACTAAATATTGTACCAGTTATCTTTTATCTGCGCAGTGTGGACAGCTTGATTGTAATCATGGGTGGTCATTTCTTCGACTGGGTAGCATGCAAACACAAGTTTCCCACTGTACCTCGGTACATGTGACAATAACAGCTTTATAGGATGTGGGTCAGGCTACATTTGGAGGATTGCGTGCAGTTCTGGTCGCCCCATTACAGGAACGATGTGGAGGCTTTGGAGACGGTGCAGAGGTTTACCAGAATGTTACCTGGAGTCGGGGCTATTAGATGCGGGGAGAGGTTGGCCAGACTTGGATTGCTTTCCCTGGAAGTCCAGAGGTTGTGGGGAGACCTGGTAGACGTTTATAGCATTGTGAGATGCATAGATAGAGTAGACAGTCAGAATCTTATTCCCAGGATCGAAATATCAAACACTAGAGTTCACCGCTTTGTGGTGAGAGGGGCAAAGTTTAAAGGAGATGAGCGGTGTGACTATTTCACAGAGAAGGTGGTGTGTGCCTGGCACACGCTGCCGGGGTGGTGGTTGAAGCAGATACGATAGTTGTATTAGTGGTATTGGTGGTCACGGTGGTGCAGCGGTAGAGTTGCTGCCTTACAGCGAATGTAGCGCCGGAGACCCGGGTTCGATCCCGACTACCGGTGCTGTCTGCACGGAGTTTGCACATTCTCCCCGTGACCTGCGTGGGGTTTCTCCGAGATCTTTGGTTTCCTCCCACACTCCAAAGACGGACAGGTTTGTAGGTTAACTGGCTTTGTAAATGTAAAAATTGCCCCTAGTGGGGGCAGGATAGTGTTAGTGTGCGGGGATCGCTGGTCGGCACGGACCCAGTGGGCTGAAGGGCCTGTTTCCGCGCTGTATCTCTAAACTAAACTAACCTAAACATTTGGATAGGCATATCGATACGCAGTGAGATATGGAGCATGTGCAAGTAGATAAGGAATGGTTTTGAACAGGAGACCCTCAGATTATAACTGGACTTTACTGAACCTTATCTTGCACTAAATGTAATTCCCTTTATCCTGTATTTGTACATTGTAAGTGGCATGATTGTAATCATGTATAGACTTCCCGCTGACTGGACAGCACGCAACAAAGATAAAGGTCTCACTGTACCTCATGACACGAAACTGAACTAAGCCAAACTCATCACACACTACGCTCTCGGGGATACTTAACGTGGCGATTAACCTGCAAACCCGCATGTCCTTGGGATGTGCAAGGAAACCTGAGAGCCCGGAGGAAACCCACGCGGTCACGGGGTGAACGTGCAACCTCCACACAGACAGGAACCGAGGTCAGGATGGAGCCGGGGTCTCTGGCGCTGAGAGACGACAACTGTAATGTCGCAACATTGCAACAACAAGAAGCTTTTCTTTATAGCTCGGTACACGTGACAATAAACAAAACTAACGTAAATATGTCCAACGGTGTGGACATTGACTTCTCTATCTCTGCTTTGGCGAGACCAAGCGCAGGCTCGGCGATCGTTTCACCGAACACCTCCGCTCAGTCCGTCTTAACCTACCTGATCTCCCGGTGGCTCAGCACTTCAACTCCCCCTCCCATTCCCAATCTGACCTTTCTGTCCAGGGCCTCCTCCATTGTCAGAGTGAGGCCCAGCGCAAATTGGAGGAACAGAACCTCATATTTCGCCTGGGTAGTTTCCACCCCAGCGGTATGAACATTGACTTCTCTAACTTCAGATAGCCCTTGCTTTCCCTCTCTCTCCATCCCCTCCCCCTTCCCAGTTCTCCCACCAGTCTTACAGTCTCCGCCTAGATTCCATCCTTGTCCCACATCTGTCTGAAGAAGGGTCTCGACCCGAGAAGTCGCCCATTCCTTCTCTCCAGAGATGCTGCCTCACCTGCTGAGTTACTCCAGCATTTCGTGTCTAGC
This sequence comes from Raja brachyura, assembly GCA_963514005.1. The sequence goes on from OY740818.1 coordinate 6,731,001, forward strand.
TAAACATGTTCAACACAGACATTGTGATCCGAAGGGCCTATTCTCTACTGTTCAATGTGTAGGAAGGAACTGCAGGTGCTGGTTTAAACCGAAGATAGACACAAAATGCTGGAGTGACTCAACGGGACAGGCAGCATCTCTGGAGAGAAGGAATGGGTGATGTTTCGGATCGAGACCCTTCTTCAGACTGATGTTAGGGGAGAGGGAGGTACATAGATAAGGAAGTGTAAGGTGTGAAAACAAGACAAAGGGAATGGAGATCATTGTTCTACTGTTCAATGTTCTCTGTTCTATGGAGCTGTATTTTTAGTTAGTGGAACAATTGACCCAGAAGCAGTCCAAATATGTAGGAAGGAACAACAGATGCTGGCTTACACTGAAGATAGACACAAAATGCTGGAGTAACTCAGCGGGACAGGCAGCATCTCTGGAGAGAAGGAATAGGTGACATTTGGGGTCAAGATCTTTCTTCATACTCCCGTTCGGGTCATAGAAGACTCTGAAGAAGTGACTCGACTCCAAACGTCACCTATTCCTTTTCTCCAGAGATGCTGTCTGACCCGCTGAGTTACTCCGGCATTTTGTGTCCAACCCAGAAACTGGCAGTAGAAATTTGTAGTTTAGTTTAATTTAGAGATACAGCGCGGAAACAGGCCCTTCGGCCCACGGAGTCCATGCCAACCAGCGATCCCCGCACACTAACACTAGGGACAATTTACATTTATAACAAGCCAATAGACCTACAAACCTGTACGTCTTTGGAGTGTGGGAGGAAACCAAACATCTTGAGGGGAAACCCACGCAGGTCACGGGGAGAACGTGCAAACTCTGTTCAGACAGCGCCCATAGTCACTTGCACTTCTGTTGTATTTTGCAGCTCGCTGTTTGCGCCCAGTTACGAGGCAGTGAGTCGACAGACCGAGCCGAGAAGCGGAGAGTCGATCACCCAGGAAAACGAGAGGCAAATCTACAAGACGGTCCTCGAAGGCGGAGACATTCCCTTCCAGGGGCTGAGTGGGTTGAGCAAGAGAACGTCCAGCTCCTCTTCAACCAAAGGTGAACATGCTCATAGCAATTTAGTTTAGTTTATAGTCACGCGTACCGAGGTACAGTGAAAAGCTTCTGTAGCGTGCTAACCAGTCAGCAGAAAGACAACACATGATTACAATCGAGCCGTTCCCAGTGTATAGATACATGATAAGGGAATGATGTGTATCTAGTGCAAGGTAAAGCCAGTAAAGTCCGATCAAAGATAGTCCGAGAATCATCAAAGAGGTAGATAGTAGTTCAGGACCGCTCTCTAGTTGTGGTAGGATGATTCCATTGGGGAACAGCTGGGACGAAACTGTCCCTGAATCTGGAGGTGTGCGTTTTCATACTTCTGTGCCCTTTGACCGATGGGAGAGGGGAGTGGCCAGGGTGAGACTGGTCCTTGATCATGTTGGCTGGCCTTGCCGGGGCAGCGTGAGGTGTAAATGGAAGGGAGGTTGGTTTGTGTGATGGTCTGGGCTGCGTCCACAATTCACCCAAATGTCCAGCAGTGGTTTACCCAGACCCTCGCGTCTACTTGTTACTAACCTGCCCGTTAATGGGACCCCACCCCAATGGAGGGTGGGCATGTGAATGGATGAATACTTTATTGTTACATGTGACTAGTCACAGTGATATTCTTTGTTTGCATTCTCGAGGTATGCAAAGAGTGGCCACATAAAGGGCACTGTCAAAGTTACAAAGTGTACCATGCTGGGTCCTCCTTTGTTCTATTGCCCTCCTCCCCCCCTCACAGCAGTCTCCCCACGTCGGGTCCTCCTTTGTACTCCCCCCCCACCCACTCCCCCTTCACCCCCCCCCCCCCCCATCACGTGCGTTCAATCTGGCTCAATATTCACCATATCGTGCAAAAACAATTGCATAGATGCCTTTCCTCTGTACCCCTCCACCCCACCTCATCGGGTTCCGGGCCCATCATGACATTCATCTCTTCTTCTGTTGCCTCCGTGCACTGGCCTGTCCCACCCCCTCACCCTCATGTCTTCCATCATCCCCCCTGACTGCCCCCATTCCGATACGGAACGGTCTGACCTCAGCAGAGGCCTCACTTTTGTTCCCCTCCGCCCCACCTCAACGGGTTCCAGGCCATCCATGATGTCGAGCTCTCCTTCCGTCGCCTCCACCTCCGGGCCTTTTTCCTCATGTCCCAGTGGCGATCCCAACTCCCGTCTCCAACATTCCACGTCCTCTGGGATTCGCCTCCGTGCCTGCCTTCTACCCTCTCTGGACCTTACTATTTCCATTTGCCAGCGCGACGTCAACCATCTTGTCCTCTTCACTCCCCTTACCCGATGTGAACACACAGCCCTCTGCTCACTCAGCCACCATCCCGACACTGTTATTAAACCTGCCGACAAGGGAGGTGGTCTTGTAGTCTGAGGCCAGGTACCAGCTCGTGGACACTTCCTCATCCCCGTCCCTTGACCATGACCCCACAGAAGAACACCAGGCCACCACCTGACAAGCTGTTAGAAAAAGGGTCTCGACCTGAAACGTCACCTATCCATTATCTCCTTACCCGCTGAGTTCTGCCAGCACTTGAGCTATTCAAGGGTTTCAGCTATAGGGAGAGGTTGAGTAAGCTGGGCCTCAATTCCTTGGAGCGCAGGAGGATGAGGGCTGATCTTATAGAGGTGTATAAGATCAGGAGGTGAATGGATCAGATAGATGCACAGTCTGTTGCCGTGAGAAAGGCCAATCGAGAACCAGAGGACGTGGGTTTACAGTGAAGGGGAAAAGATTGAACAGGAATCTGAGGGAGTTGCCTTTTCATACAAAGGGTGGTGGTCATATGGAATAAGCTGCCAGAGGAGGTAATTGAGGCAGGGACTATCCCAACTTTTAAGAACAGTGAGACAGGTGCATGGATAGTGTGTACGAAGGAACTGCAGATGCTGGTTTAAACCAAAGATGGACACAAAAAGCTGGAGTAACTCAGCGGGACAGGCATTATCTCTGGAGAGAAGGAATGGGTGACGTTTCGGGTTGAGACCCTTCTTCAGACATGGACAGGATGGATTTGGAGGGATATGGGCCAAACGCGGGCAGGTTGGACCTGAGTAGTTGGGACGTTGGGCAATTTGGGTTGAAGGGCCTGTTTCCATGCTGGATCACTCTATGTCTATCACACTTTGTGTCCTTTTACGTAGATATTCACTGAAGGTTTAGCCCCTTCCCTTAGGTTTTGCTGGAGCCAGTGGACCTTCAATGTTAAGATTCAGAGCTCGTGTCCTGATAACGCTTTAATGGTTGGAAAGCACAAGATTTCGTAATTTAGTTTAGTTTAGAGTTACAGCGTGCAAACGGGCCCTTCGGCCCACCAGGTCCGTACTGACCAACAATCACCCCGTACACTAGCACTATCCTACACGCTAGGGACAATTTACAATCTACAGTGGGACAATTAACCTACAAATCTGCACGTCTTTGGATGGTGGGAGGAAACCAGACCACCCGGAGAAAACCCGTGCAGTCACAGGAAGAATGTGCAAACTGTATAGACAGCACCCAAGGTCAGGATTGAACCTGGGTCTCTGGCGCTGTAAGGCAGCAACTCTACCGCTGTGCCACCAAGCGGCCCATGATGTCTGGGTTGTTTGTGGTGCTGGTATAGGAATTGCACAAACTTGAGTCATTAGGAGGATCTATATATTCCTGGCATGGACAGTTTAGCAATGTGATTCAGAGCCAAGGATTGGAGTTTGACTTCATCTCCAAACTAGTTTCCATCACGATCCATCAGTCTTCTCACCAGCCTTCATCCCACCATATACTCAGTGGGACTGAATGAACAGGTTGTGGACTGGGCAAAGTTTATGTGCAGCTTGCTTCTACCATGAGGTCCATGTAGCAACACACACAAGGAGGCAGCAGAGTGCAGCCTATCCCCTGCATTGATAATGACCTTCCATTAACTACATACAGCAGCGGACCACAAAACCTTTCCTGACCATTCATGTCTGGCATTGCAGGCTTACTAATGGCCCTGTCCCACGGTACGAGTTCATTCCAAGAGCTCTCCCGAGTTTGCCCTGATTCGAACTCTGCGATTTACGGAAATGGCCGCTCATCGGTACTCGGGGCTCTCGTGGACATTTTTCAACATGTTGAAAAATCTTTACGAGTCTTCCCGAGCTGACCTGCCATTAGCGAGTCTTCCCGAGTACCTGCCGTTAGCGTTACGAGCCGCTAAGAGACGTCCCCGAGCTCCGACGTACCCGCTACGTTCATTCTCCGTGCTTATCACGAGTTTGATTTTTTTTCAAACTCAGGAGAGCTCTTGGAATGAACTCGTACCGTGGGACAGGGCCATAACTAGTTGTCGTTCCACTCACTTATCCTCTATCTGAAGGATAGTTAATGGCGAAAATAGACACAACATACTGGAATAACTCAGCGGGCCCGGACAGCATCTCAGGAGAAAAGGGTCGAGATCCTTCTTCAGACACAGATTGTTAATGGCCTTCCTTTATTTAAGAAGGGACCTATTCCTATACTGCCTGAACGTCAGATTTACTCCAGCTTTTTGTGTCTAACTGCAGTTTAAACCAGCATCTGCAGTTCCTTCCTACACAATCTGGATCCAAAATTGGCTTGGTGATATGGATTTGAGAAGGGCAGCAGAGAAGAACAAGCTGGTGGATCTTAATCAGTGGGGAAAATCCTGAGGGATAGGATTTATCCTTGGAAAGGCAGGGTTGGGTGGGGATAGTCAACATGGCTTTGAGTGAAGAAAGTTCTGCCTCCCTAATTTCAGTTTAGTCTAGAGATGCAATGGGGAAACAGGCCCTTCGGTCCACCGAGTCCGCACTGACCAACGATCCCCACACATTACACACACTGGGGACAATTTTACATTTACATCCAAGAGAATTAACCTCCAAACCTGTACGTCTGTAGAGTGTGGGAGGAAACCGGAGACTGCGGAGAAATCCCACGCAGGTCACGGGCAGAACGTACAGACAGCAGCTGTAGTCAGGATCGAACCCGGGTCTCTGGCGCTGCAAGGCAGCATCTCTACCACTGCGCCACCGTGCCGCCCTTGATTGAAGAAATAGCTATGATGATTGATGAAGGCAGAACAGTCGGCATTGTCCACATGGATGTAGTGAGGCCTTTGACAAGGTTCCAAGTGATAGGGTGATCCAGATGGTTACGGTACATGAGATCCAGGGCAAACAGCCAGGTGGCCACCTCGTATTTCGCTTGGGCAGCTTACACCCCAGCGGGATGAATATTGATCTCTCAAAGTAACCCTTGCATCCCCTGTCTCTCCGTCCCTCCCCCACCCTAGTCATATGAGTTTCACTGTTGTCCTGTTGAGTTTCACCGTCTGCATTACTCATTATCACTGAGCCCACAGCCAACAATGGACCATTGTGGGCTCCACCTTTCCTTGATCATTGTTACTTTTTGCATATATTTTATTCATTTGGTCTATATCTGTCTGTATCACCGTCTACATCTCCCGTCTCTCCCCCCCCCCCCCCCCCCCCCCCCCCGACTCTCATTCTGAAGACGGGTCTCGACCTGAAACATCACCCATTCCTTCTATCCAGAGATGCTGCCTGGCCCGCTGAGTTACTCCAGCTTTTTGTGTCTAACTTTGGTTTAAACCAGCGATTGCAGTTCCTTCCTATATAATCTGGATCAAAAATTGGCTTGGTGATTTGGCGGCAGAATGTAGAGATGTATGGATGTCTTTCTGCTTGGAAGTCTGTGACCAGTGGTGTACTGAGAGGATCTGTACTGGGACCCTTGTTGTTTGTGATATATATTAACGACTTGGATATTAATGTACGAGGAACATTAGAACGATTGCAGACGACAGAAAAATTGGTCGTGTTGTGGAAAGTGAGGGAACTTGTCTCATGCTATAAGAAGAAAATCGATTTTAGTTTTTATACACAAAGGGTGGTAGATATATGGAACGAGCTGCCGGAAGAGGTAGTTGTGACAGCTGCTTAGTTTAGGGTTTAAATATACAGCAAGGAAACAGGCCCTTCGGCCCACTGAGTCCTCGCAGCCCGTTACACTAGCACACTAGGAACAATTTATACCAAAGCCAATTAACCTACAGCCTGTCAGCATGCTCTCGACTGTGCACCTGCTGATGTGCATTCATGAGTATAGAGTGAGTACAGCAGGGGGCTGAGCACGCAGCCTTGAGGTGCTCCCGTGCTGATTGTTATCGAGGCTGACGCATTTCCACCAATACAAATAGACTGTGCTCTGTGGACTGTGGTCCATATAGACAGCACCCGTAGTCGGGATCGAACCCCGGTCTCTGGTGCTATGAGGCCGCAACTCTACCGCTGTGCCACCGTGCCGCCCCTATTGCACCAATTAAGAGAAATCTGGATGAGTACATTGAAAGGACAGATTTAGAGGAATATGGGCCCAGGACTGGCATGTGGGACTAGTGTAGATGGGACATGTTGGTTGACAAGGGCAAGTTGGGCTGCAGGGCCTGTTTCCCTGAGCACTCTGTGACTCTAAGTTGGAAGGAAAGTTGGGTGGGGTAATGGCAGATAGATTTTAATCCACACATGTTTGAGGCGATGCATTTTGGTTGATGAAGTAGATGTAAGACATATGCAATAAGCACTGAGGAATGATAATGAACAAAAGGACCTTGGGTTTCAAGTCCATAGTTCCCTGAAAATGCCAGTGCAGATGTATAGAATGGTGAAGAATGGATATATAAGTTGATACAGCATGGAAACAGGCTCTTCGGTCCAACTTGCCCACACTGGCCAACATGTCCCATCTATAGTGGTCTCACCTGTCTGCGTTTGGCCAATATCCCTCCAAACCTGTCCTATCCATGTATTTGTCTAACGGTTTCTTAAATGTTGGGATAGTCCGAGCCTCAACTACCTCCTCTGGCAGCTTGTTCCACACTGTGTGAAAAGGTTACCCCTCAGCTTCCTGTTAAATCTTTTCCCCTTCACCTTAAACCAATGTCCTCTTGGTTAGCTTGACTCCATAAGCATTGAGACGTTCTTTTGCAACTTTACAAAACACTGGTTTGACACAAAGTGCTGGAGTAACTCAGTGGGTCAGGCAACATCTCTAGAGAACACGGATAAGTGCTTAAGAAGAAACTGCAGATGCTGGAAAATCGAAGGGAGACAGAAATGCTGGAGAAACTCAGCGGGTGCAGCAGCATCTATGGAGCGAAGGAAATAGGCAACGTTTCGGGCTGAAACCCTTCTGCTGTTTGGGGAGTAGGTGCAGCGGGAGATATTGTGCGCGGTGCTGGCCACCGCACAATGGGAATGATACTGTCAAACTGGAGAGAGTGCAGAGGATGTTGCCTGGATTAGAGGACTCCATTGAAGGGGAGAGTTTGGAAAAATTGGGGTTTGTTTTCCCTGGAGTGAAGAAGGCTGAGAGGCAGCTACAATTATAAGGGGCGTATACAGGGTAGATGGAATACAGGGGAGTATCTTACACCCGTGTTAGGGGTATCGAAGACAAGAAAAGGTGAAAGAAAAACGTTAAAAGGGATTTGAGCGGCAATTTTTTTTAAAATGTTGGGTTGATCTCTGGAACTTGCTACCCGAGGAGGTGATGGAATCAGATACAATCTTTACATTGAAGAAGCATTTAGAGACCTGTGAACAGAGAAGGCACAGAAGGGTGTGGACTTAATGTCAGCAATTCTGGTTAGCGTAGATGGGCCACAAAGGTCAGTATGGATGTGGTGGGCCGAATGGCCCGTTTCCTGCTGTACGGCTCTATGGCACTTCCAGGCCAGGTCACAGGGAAGGTCTAAGGGAGACACAAAGTGGCGGAGTAACTCAGCGGGTCACGCACCATCTCTGGAGAAACTTGGATGGGTAACGTTTTGGGTCGAGACCAGTTCTCATTGAAACTTCATTGCAACTTACCCAATAGTGCAAGGACTGAACAGAGTAGATGTGGGGAGGTTGCTTCCACAAGCGGAAGGCTCTAAAACCAGAGACCACAGCCTCAGAATAAAAGGACGAACCTTTTGAAAGGAAATTGGGAGGAATTTCTTTAGTCAGAGAGTGGTGAACCTGTGGAATTAATTGTCACAGACGGCTGTGGAGGCCAAGTCATTGGATATTTTTAAGACGGGAAGTGATAGATTCTTGATCAGTACGGGTGTCAGGAATTATGGGAGAGGGCAGGAGAATGGGGTTGAGAAAGAAAGATAGATCAGCCATGATTGAATGACGGAGTAGACTTGATGGGCCGAATGGCCTAACTCTGCTCCAAGAACGTATGAACAGGAGAAACCTGTTCAGACTGTAAGCAGGGGGTGGGATGGGGGTGAAGAACAGGAGCAATCAGGGCCAGCCACAAACGACCTCAGGTAGGGTGTTGCCTGGTAGGTCCAATGTTGGCTGGGGAAGGTTTGATTTCAAGAAATACAATGTGGAGAACTGTGGAACTGGTAAAACGACTAGGGTGAAGGAAGGGGGCAAGAGGGGAGGGGAGGGGAATGAAAGTAGAAGTGAATTAAAATTAGAGAATCCAATCTTCACACTGTTGGGATGTAAACTATCCCAGTGAAACATCAGCTGCAGTTCCTCCAATTTGCTTTCAATCTCCGCTTACAAAATACATATTGGCAATGAATTCCATAGATTGACCACTCTCTGACGAAAGAAATTCCTCCTCATCTCTTTTTTAAATGTACCATGACAAATTAATCCCCTCTGCGTGCATGAGAGCCACACCTTACTATTCCCTGCATATCCTTGTGTCTATCTTAAAGCCTTTTAAACGCTATTGTATCTGCATCCACCACCACTCCTGGCAGTACATTCCAGGCACCCACCACCCTCTGTGTTTAAAATAAATTTGCCCTGCACATCTCGCTTAAACTTTGCCCATTCACCTTTGAGCTGTGCCCTTTAGTCATTGACATTTTCATCCTGGGGGAAAAAAGGCTTTGACTGTCTACCTTGTCTACGCCTCCCATCATTTTATATACTTCTGTTAGATCTCTCCTCTGCCTCCGACACTCCAGAGGAAACAATCCAAGTTTGTCCAACCTCTCCATGCAGCAGGCAACGTTTTGGTCCACCGCTTCTGTCCCCCCCTCTCCAAAGCCCCCCGATCCCTATCCCCCCCTGCATTGGGCCAACGGGAACTGCGCCCAATACCACGAATGCGGCCAAAGTGAAGTCCCACAAAAGCCGCGTCATGACTTCCTCACCCTTATGCTCAAAGTGTAAGGAGGAACTGCAGATGCTGGTTTAAACTGAAGACCGACACAAATACAGTGGCTTGCAAAAGTTTTCATACCCCTTGAACTTGTCCACATTTTGTCACGTTACAACCACAAGCGTAAATGTATTTTATTGGGATTTTATGTGACAGACCAACACAAAGTGGTGCATACTTGTGAAGTGGGAGGAAAATGATACATGGTTTCCAAATTTTATTACAAATAACAAACTGAAAAGTGTGGTGTGCAAAAGTATTCAGCCCCCCTGAGTCAATACTTTGTAGAACCACCTTTCGCTGCAATTACAGCTGCAAGTCATTTGGGGTATGTCTCTACCAGCTTTGCACATCTAGAGACTGAAATTTTTGCCCATTCTTCTTTGCAAAATAGCTCAAGCTCAGTCAGATTGGGTGGAGAGCGTCTGTGAACAGCAATTTTCAAGTCTTGCCAGAGATTCTCAATTGGATTTAGGTCTGGACTTTGACTGGGCCATTCTAACACATGAATATGCTTTGATCTAAACCATTCCATTGTAGCTCTGGCTGTATGTTTAGGGGCGTTGTCCTGCTGGAAGGTGAACCTCCGCCCCAGTCTCAAGTCTTTTGCAGACTCTAACAGGTTTTCTTCCAAGATTGCCCTGTATTTGGCTCCATCCATCTTCCCATCAACTCTGACCAGTTTCCCTGTCCCTGCTGAAGAAAAGCATCCCCACAGCATGATGCTGCCACCACCATGTTTCACAGTGGGGATGGTGTGTTCAGGGTGATGTGCAGTGTTAGTTTTCCGCCATACATAGCGTTTTGCATTTAGGCCAAAAACTTCAATTTTGGTCTCATCAGACCAGAGCACCTTCCTCCACATGTTTGCTGTGTCCCCCACATGGCTTGTGCCAATCTGCAAACGGGACTTCTTATGGCTTTGTTTCAACAATGGCTTTCTTCTTGCCACTCTTCCATAAAGGCCAGATTTGTGGAGTGCACGACTAATAGTTGTCCTGTGGACAGATTCTCCCACCTGAGCTGTGGATCTCTGCAGCTCCTCCAGAGTTACCATGGGCCTCTTGGCTGCTTCTCTGATCAATGCTCTCCTTGCCCGGCCTGTCAGTTTAGGTGGACGGCCATGTCTTGCTAGGTTTGCAGTTGTGCCATACTCTTTCCATTTTCGGATGATGGATTGAACAGTGCTCCGTGAGATGTTCAAAGCTTGAGATATTTTTTTATAACCTAACCCTGCTTTAAACTTCTCCACAACTTTATCCCTGGCCTGTCTGGTGCGTTCCTTGGGCTTCATGATGCTATTTGTTCACTAATGTTCTCTAACAAACCTCTGAGGCCTTCACAGAACAGCTATATTTATACTGAGATTAGATTACACACAAGTGGACTCTGTTTACTAATTAGGTGACTTCTGAAGGCAATTGGTTGCACTGGATTTTATTTAGGGGTATCAGAGTAAAGGGGGCTGAATACTTTTGTACGCCACACTTTTCAATTTTTTTATTTGGAAAGAAAATTTGAAAACCATGTATCATTTTCCTTCCACTTCATAATTAAGCCCCACTTTGTGTTGATCTATCACGTAAAATCCCATTAAAATACATTTACGTTTGTGGTTGTGACGTGACAAAATGTGGAAAAGTTCAAGGGGTATGAATACCTTTGCTAGCCACTGTATCTCAGCGGGTCAGGCAGCATCTCTGGAGATAAGGAATAGGTGACATTTTGGGTCGAGACCCTTCTTCAGACTGAGAAATGGGAGAAAGGGAAATGAGCGATAAAGACAGTAAATTGGAGAATTAATGAGCAAAAAGCAATGATAATCAAGGATAGGTAGAGCCCACAATGGTCTATTGTTGGCTGTCAGCTCAGTGATAACGGGTTATACAGATTTATACTCAATGCCCTGACCGATGAAGGCAAATATACCATATGTCTTCTTTTCCACTCTTATCCACCCCGGGCTGCCATTTCCAGGGCTATTGACTTGCACCCCAAGATTCCTGTGTGTGTTGGTACTGTTAAGGGCCTGTCCCACGATGCAAGATCACCCAAGAGCTCTCCCGAGTTAAAAAAATCAAACTCGTGGTACCTCATCACGAGTATTTTTTAACTCTTGGAAATGTTTCACACTGTTGAAAAAACGTCACGAGTTTCCGTGTTTCCTGAGTACGTGCCGTTAGCATTACGCGCCGTTACGAGACATCCACGAGCACCGACGTACCCGCTACGTACATTCTACGTACTTACCATGAGTTTGATTTTTTTTTTAAACTCGGGAGAGCTCTTGGGTAAACTCACATTGTGGGACAGGGCCTTTAAGGGTCTTGCCATTAGCTGTTCGTTTTATCCATTGATAATGGTGAGATGGTTGGGATGTGGGATATACAATAGTTTACTAACACGTTTTATTCTAACATTTGTATCTGTTCTGTTCCGCACGCTTCCCAGTGGATACTAAAGGTGGGAAAGGCCACAGCATTTCAACTACGTCAGTTAATAGTACAGCAGATATCTCTAGTTCTGTGCTAAACTATAACTGTAGGCCTAAGAAGTCCCTAGCGGCAGCAAAAGCCTGCATATTCGAAATCCTTCCCTCCAAGTTCAAACCCAACTTACCTGTAAACATCATTCTACCCCAGGATAGAGAGAGTGTATCTCCACAGAGAGCACAGAGCTGTGAGAACCTTCTTGGTGAGACCATCCAGCTGGACAACAGGAGAGCGGTGGTGAAGGAGACCGGGCAGAGCTGTGAGTCTCTCTTGGTCAAAGAGGCGGAGGAGCCACCTCTTTGTTTGAGTGTGGGGCGGAGAGGGCAGGAGCTGGATGGCGCTGCTAGAAGATGCCCCTGCCCAGACGGCCTTGTTGATGATGCTGCCCACTTTACCCAACCTGGAGTCAACGTGGACCGGATCAGTGGGCCGGCGCCCCCTTTAGGCGGTGCCAGCTCCTCAGTGGAGTCCCGGTTCGAGTGTGGTCCGTGGGTCGGGAACAAGCGGGGCAGGGTCAGGGGGGAGTCGGACGGCCCCACGTGGTCTTCCGTGTCCTCCAGAGTCAGTCAGTTTGAGCAGATCATCCAGAGGTCCCAGTCGATGCCTTCGCTGGATCTGGGCAGTGACTCGACGCCGTGCAAGAGCCCGATGCCCTCTACTTCCGTGCCATACGCACAGCTGGCACAATCGGCCGAGTCGCTCTTAGACCCCCCGCCTTGGGGCAAGGAGACGCTGGCCGACGTGCGGATCACCGCCCACCAGGCTTCAGCCTCGGGCAGCGAGGTGGAGGAGGTGGCTTCAGGCCACGGTGAGGTGGAGGTCTCCGAGACGCCCTCTCCATGCCCCGACCCCGAGCTCGTCTGCCTGTCCACCCTCTCGGGGGACATCTGTGCCAACAGGCGGCCATCCCTCACCACGCACGATGCCAGCCAACACAAGGAAGCCCTCCTCACCTCTGGCACCAGCATCTCTGCCCTTCCCCGACACGTGGGACCTGCGGAACTCCTGCCGGCTACGCCACGTCATCCGCTCCCTCTCTCCAGGAATCTCTACCTCCTGAGTCCAAGGCCATTCAGGCTCAAAAGGCCCTCTCTGCACAAGTTCCGAAACCCTTTCACCTTGGTGGACTCGGCCAGCCAGACCGAGGTGGAGGACAAGGCGGGAGGTTTGCTGGCTAGACCAGTCGCGCTGAGGCGGCAGCCCGACGCCAAGCCGCCCCACCCCACCCGCACGACTTCCATTCACACCGTGGAAGCGCTGAGACGCACGGCTGTAACCGCACCGGCCCAAGATGGCGGCATCTCGCGTTTTGATCTCTCTAATGGAAGCCGCGCACTGTTGGGTGCTCCCGGTCCAAACCGCCATCGGCGCAGCGAAGTGGAGATGTTTCCTCAAGGTGGACCTTCCAGTAACTCAACAACGCTCTGTCTCTCTGCACTCTCTCTTCCTGTGTTTCTGCTCCAACATCTACCCCCCCCACCCACCCAATCTACAAGTCCCAGCATGTGCTCTTCACCTCTGGAGTCAGTGATGTCACTTCTTCTTGGAGGCTCTGCTGTTCCTCCCTGTTTGACACCATCATCCTCCTGCAGAAAGTGGATGGGGAGAGGATGGTTCCACTAGTGGCAGAGTCGAGGTGCAGAGGTCATAACCTCAGAATTAAAGGACATTCCTTTAGGAAGGAGATGAGGAGGAATTTCTTTAGTCAGAGGGTGGTAAATGTGGAATTCATTGCCACAGACGGCTGTGGAGGCCAAGTCAATGGATAGGGAGAGATAGATCAGCCATCCAATGGTAAGGCAGAGATAGATAGATTATTGATTAGTACGGGTGTCAGGCAAGAAGGCAGGAGAACAGGGTTAGGAGGGAGAGATAGATCAGCCATGTTTGAATGGCAGAGTAGCCTTGATGGGCTGAATGGCCTAATTCTGCTCTTATCACTTATGAGCTTGTGAACTCAGTGAGTCAGCCAACATCTCTGGAGAACATGGATAGGTGACGCTTCAGGCCGGGACCCATTTTCTCCAGAGATGCTGCCTGACCTGTTGAGTTACTTCATCTCTTTGCGTCTATCTTTGGTAGAGGCTGAAGAAGGGTCCCGACCCGAAACGTCACCTATCCTGTTTCTCCAGAGATGCCGCCTGACCCACTGAGTTACTCCAGCACTTTGTGTCTATCTTTGGTATAAACCTGCATCTGCAGTTCTACTTGTTAACTCGAGTTGATGACTGCCTGTGGTCAGTTTGCCCAGTAAGTGAAGAAATATCTGATGATCCTGGTCTAAAGATCACATATTGCCAGCGTAGAAAGACCCTGGTGTACAACAAATAGTAAATCTGTATGAAATTGGTGATTGAGGAATCCCGTAGTCATGGAAACAGAAGACCTTCCCCCTGCCCAGCTAAAATGGTCACCCTAAACGCTCTTGCATCTAACGGTCCCACCCAACCTTTTAGACTGAATCTTTACCCTAGCTCTCAATACATTGATACTGGAGTGTTAGGAGGTCCTAACTCACAAATCGCAACTACCTTTGCTTGAGTCAAGATCTACCTCAAGAAAATATGCAGTAACTTTTACAATTGCAATGTTTAAGAGACATTTAGACAGGTCCATGGATAGGACAGGTATTCGAGGGATATGGGCCAAAACGTAGGCAGGTGGGACTAGTGTGGATGGGAGATGTTGGTCGGTACGGGCAAGTTGGGCCGAAGGACCTGTTTCCAGCCTGTATGGCTCTCTAACCTCATAATCCGCTTGGGTAGCTTACAACTTTGTACGAACGTTGAATTCTCCAAACCCTCGCCCTATCCTTTCTTCCCTCAACATCCCCTCCACCATTCCCTTCCCCCCCCCCCCCTCCACCCCTGTGCCCCTCCTGGACTTGCACCTATTTCTCCCCTCAACCCCCTCCATTCCTTGCACTAGTTTCGCAATTTGCAACTTTTTAATCCTTTTGTCTCCACCTTTTTGTGGCACAGTTGCGCAGTTGTAGAGTTGCTGCCTTACGGCAACAAAGATCCCGGTTCGATCCTGACCAGGCCGTACGGAGTTTGTACGTTCTCTCTCTGCGAGGGTTTTCTCCGATGCTCCCACTTTCCTCCCACATTTCAAAGACGTGCAGGTTTGCAGGTTAATTGGCTTCTGTAAATTGCCCCCTAGCATAGAACTAGTGTACGGGTGATCAATGGCCGGCGTAGACCTGGTGGGCTGAAGGGCCCGTTGCCACGCTGTATCTCTAAACTAATCCCTAAACCAAACTAAAACCTTCCATGTTTCCACCTCTGCCTTTTGTCCATCACCTGCCTTCTCAAACCTCCCCCCCCACCTCACCTGTATCAACCTATTACCTGCAAGGCTTTCTCCTGCCCCTCCTCTCTTCCAGATTCCTTCCCCTGTCCCTCTCACAATCAGTCTGAACAAGGGTCCTGACACGAAACGTCACCTATCCATGTTCTCCAGAGATGCTGCCTGACTCACTGAGTTACACCAGCAACTGATGTCTTCCCATAGTCATGTTATTGAAAGCAAAGACGTGTGTGTAGGTTCACACTGACACATGGACCATTAGGTGGTTATCTCTTGGTAGCTTGTTTGCCGAGACTCGGTTGGTATTTATTGCTGGCTTTAGCAGCCAGTTACTCAAAACCTACCCAAGAACCACAAATTAGCGGCTCAGCGGTAGAGTTGCTGCCTCACAGAGCCAGAGACCCGGGTTCGATCCTGACTACGGGTGCTGCCTGTATGGAGTTCGTACGTTCTCCCTGTGACTGCATAGATTTTACCCGGGAGCTCCGGTTTCCTTGGCTTGGTAAAATGGTAGATTGTTCCTAGTGTATGTGGGATAGTGTTAATGTGTGGGGATTGCTGGTCGGCACGGACTCTGTGGACAGAAGGGCCTGTTTCCACACTGTATCTATAAACTAAACTAAACTAAACTAGAGGGTTACACAAAAAGCTGGAGAAACTCAGCGGGTGCAGCAGCATCTAAGGAGCGAAGGAGATATCTCCTTCAGCTCCTTAGATGCTGCTGCACCCGCTGAGTTTCTCCAGCTTTTTGTGTAACCCTCGATTCTCCAGCATCTGCAGTTCCTTCTTTAAACTAAACTAGAGTTGGCTTTTAAATGCTTGGTCCAGGATGGTTTTTCTCAACTGTAATCTTAAGAGAAGTGGAGTTGTGGAAAAATATGAGGAGGAAATTGAGTTTGGTTTATTGTCACGTGTAGCGAGGTACAGTGAAAAGCTTTTGCAGCGTGCTAACCAGTCAGCAGAGAGGCTATACATGGTTACAATCGAGCCACTCGAAGTGTATACATACATGATAAGGGAATAACGTTTAGCGCAAGTTAAAGCTGGTAAAGTCCGATCAAAGACAGCCTAAGGGTCTCCAACGAGGTAGATAGTAGCTCTGGACTGCTCTCTAGTTGTTGATAGGATGGTTCAGTTGCCTGATAACAGCTGGGAAGAAACTGTCCCTGAATCTGGAGGTGTGTTGTCGGGTCCACAGCTGCCGGAAGTGGGAGAAGGAAACTGGGAACGTTCGGGGTCCGGAAGTAGAGGAATGCCGATCCAGGAAGCTGGAGCGACAGAGATTGTTCCAATGGTGAAGGGAACTGGACTGTAGAGAGATTAAGCAAAGGGGTAGGAATATTATTATGCTTGATGTGTTACTGGACCTGTAGTTACCCATTATCCCCTTTTAGCTTTGTTTTAATCAGGTCCCTGAATGTTGGGTTCAAAAGGGCAGTGAGTGGATGGTGTAGATAAGCTATCAATGTTCGCAATGGTAAGTGGCGATATGGGTGATTAAAGCAAGGAGGCTTCACCACTCCTCTTTACACCCTCTTTATACTCTGAGTAGGTCAAGAGTATAGTTGGGAGATGGACACAAAATGCTAGAGGAACTCAGCGGGTCAGGCAACATCTCTGGAGAAGAGGAGTAGGTGACGTTTCGAGTTGAGACCATTCTTCAGGCGTTTCTTCAGAAGTTGGGAAGTCATGTTACAATTGTATAAGACATTGTTGAGGCCACATTTAGTGTATTGCGCTCAGTTTTGGTCGACATGTTATAGGAAAGATGTTGTCAAGTTGGAAAGGGTGCAGAGAAGATTTACAAAGATGCCGCCATGTTTCAAGGGCCTGAGCTGCGGGGAGAGGTTGAGCAGGCTAGTTCTGTATTTCTTGGAGTGCAGGAGGATGAGGGGGTGATCTTATAGAGGTGTACAATATCAGGAGAGGAATGCATTGGGTAGACGCATAGAGTCTCTGGCCCTGAGTGGAGGAATTGAAAATCAGAGGATTTAGGATTAAAATGAGTGGGGAAAGATTTAATAGGGACCTGAGGGGTAACGTTTTTACACCAAGGGTAGTGGGTGCATGGAACAAGCTGCCGGAGGATATAGTTGGTGCAGGTACTGCCAAAATGTTTAAGAGACACTTGGCAGGTACATGGATAGGACAGGGTTTAGAGGGATATGGACCAAATGTGGACAGGTGGTACTAGTGTAGATGGGGCATGTTGGTCGGCTTGTACAAGTTGAGACGAAGGGCCTGTTTCCACACTGATTCGAAGACTCTGTCGCCCTCCCCTCCACCTCCAGCAGTTCTGAAACAACCCCAAGATCTTGATCATTATTGATTTCAGCTGAGTTTAGTTTGGAGATACAGCGTAGAAACAGGCTCTGCAGCCCACCGAGTCCGCGCAGACCATCGAGCACTTGCACACCAATTCTATCCTGAACACTAGGGACAATTTGCAGAAGCCAAATAAGCTACAAACCTGCACATCTTGGGAGTGTGGGAGGAAACCGGAACACCCAGAGAAAACCCACGCAGGTCACGGGGAGAACGTACAAACTCCGTACAGAAAACATCCGAAGTCAGGATGGAACCTGGGTCTCTGGGGCTGTGAGGCAGCAACTTTATAACTGCACCAGGGTCCTGCCCAAATTGGTGAAGGAAGGCAGTGATGCTGGAGTCTGGAAGTGTGTTTGAAAGTCAGCACTTGGCCAAAGGGAGCCAACCCAAGGGGTGGTTGGTGTTGAGTGCCCAAGGCCTTTGGCGATGGTTAACCTGATTGCCCTGTTGGGTAACCTGTTTCCTCGCTGTATCTCTAAACTAAACTAAACTAAACTCAATGCTGATCAAGATCTTGGGTATATCAGTCAATAGTGAGATGAGGCCTAATGCTTTGTAGGTAATTGGTTTAGGGGGATATGGTTCAAGTGTGGGCAGGTTGGACTAGGGGCGGCACGGTGGCGCAGCAGCAGAGTTGCTGCCTCACAGCGCCAGAGACTGGGGTTCCATCCTGACTACGGGTGCTGTCTGTACAGAGTTTGCACGTTCTCCCCGTGACCTGCGTTGGTTTTCTCCGATATCTACGGTTTCCTTCCACACTCCAAGGATGTGCAAGATTGTTGGTTCATTGGCTTGGTATTGATGTAGAATTGTCCCTAGTGTGTATAGGACTGTGTAATGTGCGGGGATCGCTGGATGGCACGGCCTCGGTGGGCCGAAGGGCCTGATTTCGCGCTGCATCTCTAAACTAAATTAAACGAACGTTGTCCAAATCAGAGAGGAATTTTAGGCACAAGATGATGGAGGAAGTCGGCGGCTCAGGCAGTATCTCTGGAGAAGGTAGACAAAAGTGTTGGAGAAACTCAGCGGGTGCAGCAGCATCTATGGAGCAAAGGAAATAGGCAACGTTTCAGCCTGAAACCCTTCTTCAGACGTGGGGGGGGGGAGAAAGGAGAAAGGAAGGGGAGAACCCCGAGGGCTGAGGGAGAGCTGAGAAGGGGAGGAGACTGCAAGGACTACTGGAAATTGGAGAATTCAATGTTTATGCCGCTAGGGTGCAGACTGCTCCTCCAATTTCCGGTG
Source organism: Raja brachyura (assembly GCA_963514005.1). The sequence goes on from OY740818.1 coordinate 6,749,624, forward strand.
GTGCTCACTCTGGCCATGGAGGAGGCCCAGGACAGAAAGGGCGGATTTGGAATGGGAGGGGGATCATCTCTGGAGTAAATGGAGAGGGGGAAAGAACTGGGACCCACTCTATCAGGAAAACCTGAACCTATACAAAACGTCACCTATCCATGCTTTCCAGAGATGCTGCCTGACCCGCTGAGTTACCCCATCACTTCAGCGTCTGTCTTTAGTAGAAACCAGCACCTGCTGTTCCTTTTCATTACATAGAGTGGACTTGTGCTTGCCTGGTCACTGCCAGTTCTAAATGGTCGCACTTTTCATGTTGCTGTGACCCCAGCAATCTTCCCGCATCAGTCTTCTCGAACTTTAATATATTTGATAAACTGCGGTAACCACTTCTTGTCTTCACCAACCATTCACGGCAGGATTAAGGATACCGCACGGAAACAGGCCCTCCGACCCACCGTGTCCGCACCGACCAGCGATCCCCGCTCACCAACACTATCCTACACCCACTAGGGACAATTTACACTTTTTACCGAAGCCAATTAACCTACAAACCTGCACGATTTTGGAGTGTGGGAGGGAAGTGGAGCTCCCGGAGAAAACCCACGCAGGTCACAAGGAGAACGTACAAACTCCGAGCAGAAAGCAGCCATGGTCTGGTTGGAACCCGGGTCTCCGGCGCTGTGAGGCAGCAACTCTCCGGCTGCGTTTCGTGCTGTCTCCTACGCTTTAAACGGTTATGTCATCCGCGATGTGAGGATTAACTTTGCTTTGTGTTGTCTCCGGGTAGAATCGGACTCGGTCAGGTTGTCCACTCCGATCGAACGCATGGAGACCCCCGAGGAGATGTGCCGTCGGCGTCACGAGGATAAAGAGGTGGGTCCGCACACAATGACCGTTTCAGGTGTGAGGTCAACGGCCTTTAGCCAGGGCAATGTCTCAGTCAGTTTAGGTGCGTCGGAAGGAACTGCAGATGCTGGTTTCAAGCCAAGATACACACAAAAAGCTGGAGTAAATCAGCGGGACAGGCAGCATCTCGGGAGAAAATGGATGGGTTACCTTTCTGGTCGAGCCCCTTCCTCTGGTTATGGATAAGGGAAACGAGAGGTATAGATGGTGATGTGGAGAGATAAAGAACAATGAATGCAAGATGCAAAAGAGTCTCGATGATAAAGGAAACAGGCCATTGTTGGCTGTTTGTTGGGTGAGACAAGCCGAAACATCACTTATTATTTTATTCTCCGGCGATGCTGTCTAACCCTCTAAGTTACTCCAGTTTTTTGTGTCTATCTTTAGTTTAGTTTAGTTTATTGTCACATGCACCGAGGTATAGTGAAAAGCTTTTGTTGCGTGCTGAACGGAAAGATTGCATAATGACCCATAGAGCCAATATAATGCTCGTCTACTTAAAGCGATCACTGCACTGATATGTCTGAAGAGGCTCAATGTTACTTTAATTTTGGTTTAGTCTAGTTTACTATTGTCACGTGTACCGAAGTGCATCAAAAGCTTTTATTTGCCTGCTATCCAGTAAAAGACAAGACTACACATGGTTACAATCGAGCCGTCAACCGTGCATAGATAAAGGGAACAGCATTTAGTTAAGTTTAGTTTATTGTCACCTATACCGAGGCGCAGTGAAAGCTTTCGTTGCGTGCTAACCACTCAGTGGAAAGACAATACATGATTACAATCAAACCGCACACAGTGTACAGATACAGGATATGGGGAATAACGTGGATGAGTTCTAGATATAACGTTGAATTAATTCTGATTAAATGTACTTCAAAGTTCTCCGACCATCCTGCGGATAAGCATTTCACAAGTTCTACGAGCTGAATTAAGCCATTGGCCCATCAAGTCTATTTACTCTGTTAAGCCTGATTGCCTCTTATTCCTGTCTATATGAATTGGTTATAATGGTTATGCCTCATAGAGTAATACAAAATGGAGATACACCCTTTGGCAAAACTTACCCATGTTGACCAAGATGCCTTAGTTCTAGTCCCACTGTCCCACTGCCTGCATTTGGCCCATATCCTACACTAGTCCCACTGCCTGCATTTGGCCCATATCCCTCTAAACCTGTCCTATCCATGAACCTGTCCAAGTATCTTTTAAATGTTGTCTGCCTCAACTACCTCCTCCGGCAGATCGTCCCATATACCCACTACCCTCTGTGTGGAAAAGTTGCACCTCAGTTTCCTATAAAAAAAATCTTTCCCCACCTCATAAACCAATCTTGATTTCCTTATTCTGGGTAAAAGACTGGGTAGTGCGTATACAGGATCTATTCCCCTCATGATTTTGTACTGCTCTATAAGATCATCCCTCATCCTCCTGCTCTCGAAGGAATAAAGTCCTAGCCTGCCCAAACTCTTGCTACAGCTCAGGCTCTCAAGTCCTGGCAACGTCCTCGTAAATCTTCCCTGTATTCTTTCCAGCTCAACAATATCCTTCCTATGACAGGGCGCCCAAAAATGAACACAATACTCCAAATGCTGCCTCACCAATGTCTTGTACAGCTGTAACATAATATCTCAACTTCTATAATCAATACCCTGACAGATGGGGGCCAATGTGCCAAAGCTGCCGACCAACGTATGGTTCTGGTTTAGTAAGAGTGTTAAGGTGGTAAGGCTATTAAACCCAATGCATCCCCCTTCTCAATCATACAAGAAATCTGGCATTTCAACCTCCAATATCAGCAGATAGACCAAACTGCTGACGCAATGGGCAAAACTGGGAAAATTACGGGCGTTCATAAAATTCATAAAGGGCAAAATTCATAAGTGATAGGATCAGAATTAGGCCATTCGGCCCATCATCCGCCTTGCCGTTCAATCATGGCTGATCCATCTCTCCCTCCTTATCCCATTCTCCTGCCTTCTCCCCATAACCCCTGACACCCGTACTAATCAAGAATCTATCAATCTCTGCCTTAACATTATAACCATTGCGGTTATAGAAAACGTTGGTGAGGCCGCATTTAGAGTATTGCGATCAGTTCTGGGCACCATGTTATAGGAAGGATGTTGCCAAGCTGGAGAGGGTGCAGGGAAGATTTACGAGAATGTTGCTCGGTTTCAAGGGCCTGAGCTATAGGGAGAGGTGGAGCAGGCTAGTTCTTTATTTCTGGGAGTGCAGGAGGATGAGAGGTGATCTTATAGAGGTGTATAATCCACACTGACCTGCGATCCCCGCACAATAACACTATCCTACACACACTGGGAAATATTTACATTTATCCCAAGACAGTTAACCTACATACGTGCACGTCTTTGGAGTGTGGGAGGAAACCGAAGATCTGGGTGAAAACCCATGCAGGTCACGGGGAGAACGTACAAAGACAGCACCCGTAGACGGGATCAAACCCGGGTCTCCGGCGCTGTAAGACACACAACCTTTATATGAGGGTGGTTTTCATCTGAAGTGAATATTGCCCGATTGGCACTCTGCAGAATTAATCGATGCACTTTACATCTGGTTGGAGAAACTGCATGCCACTGTCCCCGTGTGTTCAACGTACTGGAGTCTCGTCACTCGGTGAATGCTATCAAACCAAGCCTCCATTTTGAAGAGTTTGCCGTCAGTGTATCTCCTGTTGCCGATCTTCTGGGGTCCAAGATGGAAGGTTTGCATTAAATTGGGGTTGCACCTTAAAAATCCCTGGCTCTTGGGAAGTGCCGGTCCATCCATGTTCTGTTTCAGTATAACTGTCTGTCTTTGCAGTTTGTACTCCATCATACTCTCGTTAAAGAGGTCCATAAATAATCCCTTTTCCTCTTGCCTCCATTTAAGGCGATTGTCTGAACATTCCTGTTTGTAAAAACACAAATCAGCTTCCTAACGGGAAGTTTAGTTTAGTTTAGTTGAGTTTAGTTTAGTTGAGGGTCTCGAATAAGGTAGATGGGAGGTCAGGACTGAATCCTAGTTGGTGATAGGATGGTTCAGTTGCCTGATAACAGCTGGGAAGAAACTGTCCCTGAATCTGGATTCAGGGACAGTTTCTTCCCAGCTGTTTTCACACTTCTGTACCTCGTGCCTGATGGGAGAGGGGAGAAGAGGGAGTGACTGGGGTGAGATTGGTCCATCGTAATGCTGCTGGCCTTGCCGAGGCAGCGTGAGGTGTAGATGGAGTCAATGGAAGGGAGATAGACATAAAATGTTGGAGTAACTCAGCGGGACAGGCAGCATCTCCGGGGAGAAGAAATGGGTGACGTTTTGGGCTGAGATCCTTCTCTAGACTGAGAGTCAGGGGAGGGGGAGACGCAGAGACGAGGAAGTGTAAGGTGAGAACATGACATCAAAGGGGATGTGGAATAAGGAAAGTGTAGCATAGAAATTGTTAGCTGGGAGAAGTTGACAATGAAGTATGCAGAGATAAAATTTAATCGGGGACAGTCGGACAGGTTTGAGAACTAGGAAGGGGGAGGGATGGAGAGAGAGGGAAAGCAAGGAAGGGAGGTTGGCTAGCAAGGTCTGGGCTGCATCCACAGGGAGCAAGAGCCTGGTCTGAACACCGCACATTGCGTATAAATATCCTTTATTAAAGCCAGATCATAAAACATGTGGACCGTCACAAACATGTGGACCGTCACAAACATGTGGACCGTCACAAACATGTGGACCGTCACAAACATGTGGACCGTCACAAACATGTGGACCGTCACAAACATGTGGACCGTCACAAACATGTGGACCGTCACAAACATGTGGACCGTCACAAACATGTGGACCGTCACAAACATTTTAATTATGTGTTTGAACTTTTTTTTTGACAAGAAAATTTGGCTTTTTTCAAACCGGCTGGAAGCAGACTTTTTTACCCTCCCATTTTGTGCAATTTTCTAACAGAGACTGTTAGAAGAGCAGAGGCGGCTCAAACGAGAACAAGAGGAGGCTGACATTGCGGCCAGAAGGCACACAGGCATCGCTCTCACTCACCACCAGTTTATCACTAATGAGAGATTTGGGGACCTCCTTGACATAGACGAGGCAGCAAGGAGGAGATCAGGGTCAGAGGTCGGTTCCGCTTAAATCGGCGCTCAACCCGACCCCAAAGCAATGGCCGCCACCTTCCGTCTGCCGTGCTGTTCCATCGCCTGGCTTTCTGTGGCTTACGGAACTAACCCCACACTAGTCGCTAATGGTGGTGGAGTGTGGTGCTGGGGGTCTCGCATGGTCAAACCCACCTCATAGTTCACCCTTGTGGCTGAAGTTTGTGTGTGTGTGTGTGTGTGTGTGTGTGTGAGTGAGTGTGTGTGTGTGTGCACGTGAGTGTGTGTGTGCTTGTGTATGTGTGTATGAGTGTGTGCATGAATGTGTGCACATGAGTATGTGTGTGTGTGTGTGTATGCGTGAGTGTGTGTGTGCATAAGTGTGCGTGAGTGTGTGTGTGTGCACGTGTGTGTGCGTGCATGAGTGTCTGCTTGTGTGTGTGTATGCATGTGTGTTTGAGTGCACATGTGTTTATGTGTGTGCATGTAAGTGCATGCGTGCGTGTGTGCTTGTGTGTACATGAGTGTGTGTGTGAGTGTGTGTGCGTGCATGAGTGCATGCTTGAGTATGTGTGCGCAAGTGTGCGTGAGTGTGTGTGCATGAGTGTCAGTGTGCTTGTGTGTGTATGCATGTGTGTGTGCGCACGTGTGTGAGTGCGTTGTGTTTATGTGTGTGTATGTAAGTGTATGCTTGTGCTTGTGTCTGCATGTATGTGTGCTTATGTGTGTGTAAGTGAATCCACATGTGTGTGTGCCAATGCATGCGTAAATGTATACACGTGTGTGTGTGTATGCTTGTGTATACGTAAGTGCATGCCTGTGTGTGTGTGTGTAAGTGTATGCACTTGTTCACCTGTGTGTGTGTCAGTGTATACTCGTGCGTGTGTGTGAGGAACATTCCAGTCCCTCTGCGCTGGTGTTACACGCTGCCTTTTTGTGCCCCCTATCGCAAAGCCTGTGGCCTAGCTGTGTGCATCACCAATCCCTTCACTCACTGTGGATGTGGTGCTTGGGGAGGTCGTGCAGGTTAAACGAGGTTGTGGATTCACCAGGTTTTGCAAAGTCAAAGGAATCCCGCGTGACCGGGATCGGAGACTGCGTCATTCACGGCTCCACTGTCACGAGCGTACTCTCAACGTACTTTGTAGATTGTCCCTTTGCTGAGCTCACTCTGACGCCTCTCTTTGGGGAACCCCTTTAGTTTACATCAGAGGTACAGCGCGGAAACAGGCCCTTCGGCCCACTGGGTCTGTGCTGACCAACGATCACCCCGTACTCTAAGTTCATCCTACACACTAGGGACAATATTACCAAGGGACAATTAAACCTACAAACCTGTACCTCTTTGGAGTGTGGGAAGAAACCGGAGCACCCGGAGAAAAGCCATGCAGTCACAGGTAGAAGGTGCAGACAACGCTGGAATCAGCTCCACTGGTCCTAGACTCTCCCACCAGTGGAAGCATTATGTCCACACACCACTGTCTCCAGGCCTTGCAATGATACTTTATTCTCACATATACCTAGTTATAGTGAAATGCCGCCGCATGTGCCAGCAGCCCCCCTCCCCCCCACCCTAATTCTCGGACCCCCTCCACCTCTGGGTCCCCCTTCATTCCAGCGTTTGTTTGTTCAACACACCCTGAGTGTGTTCAATGTCAGAGATCGTCACTGCCACAGGAGTTGTCTTGAGGGGCCGTTCCCTTTAATATCACATTATCCCGCTGCCTCCCAGAACAGACACTTGTCCTTTGAACTCTGCCCCGCTGAGTTACTCCAGCATTTTGTGTCTATTCTCAGCTTGGATTTGGCCCTGGTCTGTTTTAGAGCAAAGAAGGGCTGAGGAAATACGGCCCTAGAAAGGTGCATTGACCTAAAATCCGTTCATTTCCGACACTGATCACATTTTCTTTATTGGAATTTCTTGACTTTGAACCTGCAACTTTTTAAAAGTCATAACCGTGTGGAAGCTGGCCCTCCGACCCAACTTGCCCACGCCGACCAACATCCCCCGTCTAGACTAGCCCCACCTGCCTGCGTTCAACCCATATCCCTCTAAACCTGACCTACCCATGTACCTGTGCAAATGTCTTTTAAACATTGTGATAGTCCCTGCGGCAACTACCTCCTCCGGCAGCTCGTTCCATACACCCACCACCCTTTGAAAAAAAAAAATTGCCCTTCAGATTTCTATTAAATCTTTCTCCCCACCTTGCCAAAAACCTATGTCCTTGATTGCCCTATTCTGGGCAAAAGTGTGCATTTACCCAATCTATTCCCCTCGTGGTCTTGTAGGCATAATTGATATTTCTATCAATTTATCTATTTTTTCTCCTGTTACTTTCCATTTGATCAGGCAGTGATAATTCCAATAATCTGCACAAAATTGCAAATGTCAGCAAATCTTCCTGCAAATAGGTGCGATGAATGTGTTGGCAGGATTTTTAAAAAACCCAAAGTACTTGCATAGAAAAAAAGCACAGTACAGCACAGGAACAGGCCCTTCGGCCCACAATGGCCTTGCTTAATGTGAGGCCAAGTTACACTATGTCTCACCTACATGTCCCCCCTCCACTCCCTACCCTCCCCCCCCCCCCCCCCCCTCCCCATGCCTGCCTCTTTCCTCCCTCTGGCTTCACTATCTGTAACTCTGCCTCACACCATCTTTTAGAAGAAATAAAGACCTGCAGATGCTGGTTTACACCATAGATAGACAGAAAAAGCACTGTAGAGTTGCTGCCTCACGGGTTGATCCTGACCACGGATGCTGTCTGTGTGGAGATTGCACGTTCTCCCCGTGACCTTGTGGGTTTTCTCCAGTTCCTCTGGTTTCCTCCCGCGCTCCAAAGACCTACAGGTTTGTAGGTTAAATGGAATCTGTAACTTGCCCCTAATGTCGGAAAGAACTCGTGTGAATGGATGGCGTGGACTCGGGCCACTGTAGGGCTAGTTTCCACGCTGTACCTCTAAACTATAAACCTGCTGAGTTACTCCAGCATTTGTGTCTTTCTTTGGTAAAGGGACATCTGACGTTCCAACCCTAAAGGGCACTGCTAATCTCCTTTCACAGTTGGTCGGTACTTCACCCAAGTGTGGATGGGAAGGGTCAAATTGGGAGGCCAGGAGCTCTAATAATTCACACCCTCATCTCGGGCAAGAGAGCAGATGCTACTCTAGATAGACAGACTGTGCTGGAGTAACTCAGCGTGTCAGGCAGCATCTCTGGAGTGAAGGTATCGGTGACCCTTCTTTCACTTGTTACTCTGGAGACAAGGGTCACATTTCTGCATTGGGAAATTCCCATTTTAAACCATCTTCTGAGGTTGAGTGCGTTTCTCCATGGATGCGGGTGACTCTGTTTTAGGTCTAGTTTGGAGATACATTGCGGAAACAGGCCGTTGGGTCCATCAGAGATCCCTGCACACACCAGGGACAATTTACAATTATACCAAAGCCAATTAGCCTACAAACCTGTACGTCTTTGGAGTGTGGGCGGAAACCGGAGCGCCCGGAGAAAACATTCGCTCTGCAGCCTTTAGACTTTGGACTTTAGAAATGCAATGCTACAGGCACGGTGGGAATGTACAAACTCTGTACACAGACCAGACTCTGTAGTCAGCATCCAACCCTGGTCTCTGGCGCTGTAAGGCAACAACTCTACCGCTGCGCCACCGTGCCGCCCCATGTTCATGTGTGACTCTACAGGCATACAGCTTGGACACAGGCCATTCGGCCCGTCATGCCCAGGCCAACCATCAAGCACCCATTTCATTCACCCCCACATCCCCATCAGTTCCCCACACATTGTACAAAGAGTTAAGTTACAGCACCCAATTCATCCATCCATCCATCCATCCCGACCTCTTTAGGATGTGAGTGGAGACCAGAAGACCTACGGCATGGTGGCGCAGCGGTAGAGTTGCTGCCTCACAGCGCCAGAAATCCAGGTTCGATCCTGACTACGAGCACTGTTTGCATGGAGTTTTACGTTCTCCCTGTGACCACGCGTGCTTTTGTCCGGGTGCTCCGGTTTCCTCCCACACTCCAAAGATTTGCGAGTTTGTAGGTTAATCTGCTTCTGTAAATTGTCGTTAGTGTGTAGGATAGAACTAGTTTACGGGTGCTCCAGTTTCCTCCCATACTCCAAAGACATACAGATTTGTTGGTTAATTGGCTTCAGTAAATTGTAAACAAAATTGTCCCTAGCGTGCACAGGTTAGCGGACAGGGTGATCGTTGGGCGTGACGGACTCGGTGGGTCCAAGGGCCTGTTTCCACGCTGTGTCTCTAAAGTCTAAAGGCTGAAGAGAGAACATGCAGACTCCACACAGACAGCACCTAAGGCTAGGATGGAACCCCATTCCCTGGAGCCGCGGTGGAGGCAGTGGCTCTACCAGCAGTGGCAGCATTGCCATGTGTGAACAGTGTGTGCGTTATGAAAGCAAAATGCTGGAACCCTCAGCTGGTCAGGCAGCATCTGTGGGAAGGGAACCAGAGTTAATGAACATTGCAGGTGTGTGTGTGGTGCTCCCTTGTCTGTTTTCATGTGGGGAATGGTTCATCAGTTCTAGGAGCAGAATCAGGCCGTTTGGCCCATCAGGTCTACTGTGCCATTCAATCATGGCTGACCTCCAGTATCTTTCCCTCTCCACCGTTCTTCTGCTTTCTCCCCATAACCCCTGACACCGGTACCAAACCAATCGCCGCCTTAAAATTATCCATTGACTTGGCCTCCACCGCCGTCTGTAGCAATGAATTCACGCAACATGTGTGAGTTGTATGAATATCTGTGTACATGCGTGCGTGGATCAGAGGTCAGGAAGGATTTGAACACCCGCTGAAGAGCTCTTGCCAGAGTAAGCTGGTGCCTTGTATATCCAGATGCACAATGGGCCAGACACCTCCCCCCCCCCCTTGCCTGTGTCAACCTATTACCTACCAGGCTTTGTCCTGTCTCTCCTCCCCCCCAGCTTTCTTCCCATGCACCCTCACACTATCGGTCCGAAGATGGGTTTTGACCTGAAACGTTCTCCAGGGATCATAAGTGATAGAAGCAGAATTACACCATTTGGCCCAATAAGTCCACTCCGCCATTCAATCATGGATGAGCTATCTCTCCCTTCTATCCACATTCTCCTGTCTTCTCCCCCTAGACCCTGACACCCGCACTAATCATGAAATCTTCTCTATGTTTGCTGCCTTACCTGTCCAGTTACTCCAGCACTTCATGCCTGTTTTATACCATTAGGCCATGACATAGGAGCAGAATTAGGCCATTCGGCCCATCAAGTCTACTCCACCATTCAATGATGGCTGATCTATCTTTCCCTCTCAACCCTACCTCCTGCCTTACCGGTCAGCAAGGGTCTCAAGCAACTTTCCTCCCCCTCTGATAAATCCCCCGATCCCCAGCATCCCCCCAAACCCGTGCTAATCAAGAATTGAATCTATCTCTCCCTTAAAAACATCCATTGACTTGGCCTCCACAGCTGCCTGTGGCAATGAGTTCCACAGATTCACCACCGTCTGACTAAAGAAATTCCTCCTCATCTCCTTCCTAAAGGAACGTCCTTTAATTCTGAGGCTGTGACCTCTGGTCCTAGACTCTCCCACTAGTGGGAACATCCTCTCCACATCCACTCTATCCAGGCCCTTCACTATTCGGTACATTTCAATGAGGTTCCCCCTCATCCTTCTAAACTCCAGCGAGTACAGGCCCAGTGCCGTCAAACGCTCGTGGTGCATTAACCCAGTTATTTATGTTTTTGTATAGATGTTGCAGGATCTATTGTTTCAACTTGAACTTGGAACAAAAGCCCTGAATCTCAAGGGTGCAATTACCGTGCACCCATAGGGAACCGGTGAAGGGATTATGTGACCCATTGTGAGCTTGCCCTTGTGCATGTTACCGTTGACCTGTATAGTACTGCTGAAGAATGCAGAGAGAGTGTGTGTGTGAGTGTGTGCGTGTGCGTGTGCGTGTGCGTGTGCGTGTGAGTGTGCGTGTGCGTGTGTGTGTTTGTGTGTGTGTGTGTGTGTGTGTGTGTGTGTGTGTGTGTGGCTTCAGCTTGGGAACCGATGCCAACTTCCTTGTGTTCGGAGTTGTTTCCAAGTCCATTGCACTAACCATTCCATTAACCGCGTTGCTGCTGCGTTGAGTGAGCTTCAGGAGACTCCTCCGCTCGCTGGCTCTGTGGTTAATCTTTGTCAACCTATCTCCATTTCTAGATGCTGCCAGCCAGAGCCAAGTTTGACTTCAAAGCCCAGACGCTGAAGTGAGTACAAAGGATTTTTCCCCACTGATTGCAATGATTTGGGTAAGAATGTACATAGCAAGTTGCGGATGACATAAGAGTGGGTGGTATTGCAGATAGTGAAGGTGGTCAACTAACATTGCAGCAGGATCGTGATCGCTGGGCTGTGGAATGGTTCTTGGAATTTAATACAGAGAAAGGGTGGCACAGCGGTAGAGTTGCTGCCTTATAGCAGGAGAAACCCAGGTCTGATCCATATTACACCTGACTAGCTGATTCTGCTCCTACTCCTACCACTTATGAACTGTCAGTATGGAGTTTGCACATTCTCTCCGTGACTGCGTGGGTTTTCTCCGGGTGCTCTGGTTTCTTCCTACACTCCAAAGACGTGCAGGTTTGTAGGTTAATTGGCTTCTGTAAATTGTAAATTGTCCCTAGTGTGTAGAACAGTGGCAGTGTGCAGGGTGATCGCTGGTCGGTGCGGACTCGGTGGGCCGAAGGGCCTGTTTCCGCACTGTGTCTCTTGCACTTTATCAGTTTATTTATTCATGTGTGTCTATATTTATATAATGGTATATGGACACACTGATCTGTTCTGTAGTCAATGCCTACTTTGTTCTGTTGTGCTGAAGCAAAGTAAGAATTTCATTGTCCTGTCAGGGACACATGACAATAAACTCTCTTGAATTTGAACAAAACTAAACTAAATTGGTAATTTGTACCAAGCAAGTGTACTTTGAGTTTGGAGACAAACCACAAAAACTGTTAGCACGACAGCTTAGAAAATCAGAAGATGAAAAATTGATACATAGAATTAGATCTACGGATGGAAATACATTGACGATACCAAAAGATATTAATGACAGATTTTTACAATACTATCAAAATCTTTATTCATCTAAGGTAACAGGCCAAACAGTTGGTATGGATACATTTCTGCAAGAGTGTCAAATTAATAATCTAGATCAGGAAGGTAGACATTTGTTAAACGCTGAAATAACAGTAAAAGATATTGAAGAAGCAATTAGTTTGTTAAAGAATGGAAAAGCAGCGGGCCCTGATGGCCTGAGTGCTGAATTTTATAAAAAATTTCAAGTCTTGATTTCCCCAAGACTACATACAGTATATAGATACGCATATGAACAAGGCAAATTACCAGACTCTTTAAACGAATCCACAATTACACTCATACCTAAGGTAGATAAGGATTTGGAAGATCCAGGATCATATAGAGCGATCGCACTTCTGAATACAGATCAAAAAATATTAACTAAAGTTTTATCTCAGAGATTAAGTTTAGTGATTTCTAAATTAATACATCATGATCAAACAGGTTTTATTCCAAAACGCTATTCATCCCATAATCTTAGACGCCTGTTTAATATTATATATTCAAAAAAAGTACGGGATGGGGAACTAGCAGTTATATCGCTAGATGCGGAAAAAGCATTCGATCAGGTGGAATGGTTATATTTATTTAATATAATGGAAAAGTATCAATTGGGGGATAGATTCTGTAAATGGATAAGAATTCTATATTCGAATCCAACGGCAAGAATCTTAACTAATCAAATGTTATCAGCTAAATTTAAACTCTCTAGGGGATGTAGACAGGGATGTCCATTATCGCCTTTATTATTCGCTTTGATGATAGAGCCTTTGGCGGAAAGAATCAGATCTGAACCTGAAATCTATGGCTATAATACCGACACTACAACCAACAAAATATCTTTATATGCAGATGACGTGTTGATTTATATTACAAAACCGGAAATTAGTATACCGAAGCTGTTTAATGTTATAACTAAATTTGGTACATTTTCAGGATTTAGGATTAATTGGAACAAAAGTGATATTATGCCTATAACAGGAATTAATTTAAACATATTACAACAATATCCATTAAAATTAGTTAAAGACAAATTTAAATATTTAGGAATTAATGTAACTAAATCTTATAATTCGCTAATTAAATCTAATTACCCTCTATTATTAGATAAACTTAAAAGAAATATTCTGTATTGGAAAACACTTCCTATATCCATGATTGGTAGAATAAATGCTATAAAGATTGTGTTTTTACCACAATTATTATATTTGTTCCAGGCTATTCCTTTTTTTCTCCCAAAGACTTTTTTAAAAAAAAGATAATATTATTTATAGTTTTATTTGGGATTATAAAAATCATAGAATAAGTAAAAAACATTTATGTAAATGTAAGATAAATGGAGGATTAGCACTTCCAATTTTTTTATATTACTTTTGGGCAGTTCAGATTAAGAATATGAATTTTTGGTGGGTAAATGTGGATCAGGAACCAATGTGGTTAAAGATGGAAAAGGAAGATTGTTTACCTTATAAGGTAGGCTCGATTCTCTTTGCTCCAAAGGATGTACAAAAAAAAATGTATAGGGATAACCCTATAATTTATAATAATAGACGTATTTGGAAACAAATAGTTAAGACTTTACAATTAGATAATCTCTCACTCAGACTACCAATAATGAAAAACCCATTATTTAGACCCTCTATATTGGATGGAGGGTTTAGACATTGGGATGATTTAGGAATTAAAAGGATAGAACACCTTTATAGTAAAGGAAAATTTCTTTTATTTCAAGAGTTACAAGAGATTTACGGACTGTCTCCGCAACATTTGTTTAGGTACTTACAAATTAGAGATTATATAAAATCCAACACACAAGATTACAAAAATAAAGTACCAGGATTATTAGATGATGTGTTTAATTTACATCCAAATACAGAAAAATTAATAGCCTATATATATAACATAATTTTGGATAAGGAGAAACCAACAACTGAAACATATCGGCAAGTATGGGAAAAAGAAATTGGGTTATCTATATCAAAAGAAATCTGGGAAGAAAGCTTACAGCAAATACATCGGTGTTCGTTAAATGCCAGACATACACTGATACAATTTAAAGTATTATATAGATTACATTACTCAAAAACTAAATTAAATAGTATCTTTCCCAATCTCTCTGCAATTTGTGATAAATGTAAGAATTTAGAAGCAAATTTAACACACAGTTTTGCTACATGTTCCAAATTGAATCATTACTGGACAGAAATTTTTAAGGTTATCTCTGAGGTTTTTAAAATTAGATTGGATCCAGACCCAAAGATAATAATACTTGGAATTTTGGATTCAAACTCGGTCCTTACAGTAAATCAAAGAAATTTCTTTGATTACTGTTTGATAATAGGGAAAAAATTAATATTGAAATTTTGGAAGGGAACTTTAACCCCCACAATTAAAATGTGGGTGGCAGAAATGTTGGAGACGTTACAATTGGAAAGAATCAGATTTGTCCTACTGGACAAATATAATTCTTTCGAACAAATATGGTCTCCATATATACAGTACCTAGAGAAGTAGCTGCTCTTGACAACACAGCTTGACGGGTACCCTGCGGGACTTGATGAGATTAACATATTCTTATACTAGGATAAATAAGCATGTCTTCATTGATACTATTATTAGTAATAATTTTAGATAAAACATATCTGGTTGTTTTTCATTTATATATATATATAATATTTTTTTATTTTTCTGGTAACTTTATTTTCTTTCTCTATTTTCTTTTTCTCTTTTATATAATCAAATTATTATTTAATCACTCTCTTATTGATTTAAAACTACTCTATCTCTATCTTTTTTTCCTAAAAAATAGAAGATAATAACTTTCAATGGGTTATTTAAAAAAAATTTTGGAATTAAGTTGATGTTTGCAAAACTGTTTACAATATTGTAAATCGATTACTTCTAATAAAAGAAATTAAACAAAAAAATAAATTGGTAATTTGGGAAGGAGATGAGGGGCAATTTCTTTAGTCAGACGGCGGTGAATCTGTGGAATTCATTGCCAAAGAAGGATGTGGAGGCCAAGTCAGTGGATATATTTAAAGGCGGAGGCAGATAGATGCATGATTAGTTTGGGTAGTTAGCAAGTTTGCAGATGAGCAGCCAGAGATAACGCACACAGTCATAAAGAGAATGTGCAGAAGACACTCCAGGCCAGGATAAAGCCCGGGTGTCTGGCGCTGCAAGGCAGCTACTCTACCGCTGCACCGCCATCCCGACCAGAAACATTATCTGCTAAAGAAGGAACTGCAGATGCTGGAAAATCGAGGGTACGCAAAATGCTGGAGAAACTCAGCGGGTGCAGCAGCATCTATGGAGCGAAGGAGATGGGCGACGTTGTCAGACCGAAACCCTTCTTCAGTCTGAAACATTATCTGTCTGTTTACTTCAGAGATGCTGCTGGACCAACTCAGTTCCTCCAACACTTTGTATTTTGGTCAAAATCTCAGCATCTGCAGTCTCTTGTGTCTACCTAGAATAGTCCAGAACGGGACAGGCTCCTTGTCCCACTGTACTGTACTGATCATGGTGCCGCATGAAACTAATCCTTTCTGCCTACACGTAATACATTTCCCTCCATTCCCTTCATATCCATGTGCCTGTTTAAAAGCCTCTTAAACACACCAGGAGTATTTGGCAGCACTGGGCCTGTACTCGCTGGGGTTTTGAAGAACGAAGGGGTGGAAGATGTCAACCTTCACGTGGTCCGCCCTGTTTCGACTAATGCAATCGACTCGATGTGCACAAACGGAAGATCAAATAGAACAAGTTGTCCTACACCTTTAGGCCGTGCACGCCACACGAAAGAGGAAGAAGAAGAATGAATAGGGGACACCATGCGGATCATCACCGGCTGCCAACGCCCTCCTCCAATGGATCTTCTGCCGGTGCTCGCAGGTACCGCACCCGCCAAGCTTCGCAGAGAGTACTTCACCCACAGGCTGGTGTGCAAGGCCCCATCGGACGCCAATCATCCTCTGCATCACCTCGCCCAGGACTCGCAGCAACTGGGACCTCAACGCCTGTCATCTCGTCGCCCCCTTCTCCCTTCACGCTGCGACCCTCTGCGGCTCCGGTTTCAACGCACTGGGAGCACGGAGAACCAGCTGGCGACAGACTTCGCCACCTCCGCAATTCACTGTTGCACCGAACACCAAAGCCCCACCCGGCTCGGACCTGCCCCGCAAAGAGTGGCTCGCCCTGAACTGGGGTCGGCCGGTTCCACGCCAACTTGCATCGCTGGGAGGGGTAGACCTCACGGCCCTCGACAACAGCACATTGGACCGGCTACAGCGCCTGCAGGCCGTTACATACCCTCTGCTGCCTCAAACAAGCAAGAAGGGGGGACCTCATTGAAATGTACAGAATAGAGAAAGGCTTGGATAGAGTGGATATAGAGGGTTTCCATTAGTGGGAGAGTCTGGGACTAGAGGTCGTAGCTTCAGAATTGAAGGGTGTTCTTTTACGAAGGAGATGAGGAGGAATTTCTTTCGTCAGAGGAGTTCTTTGTTACTGAAGGCTGTGGAGGCCAAGTCAATGGATATGTTTAAGGCAGAGATAGATAGATTCTTGATTAGTACGGGTGTCAGGGGTTATGAGGAGAAGGCAGGAGAATGGGGTTAGGAGGGAGAGATAAATCAGCCACGATTGAATAGCGAAGGCCACCAGGGGGCGCCGGGGAGATGGCTGCCCCACCGGCAGTCTGATCGTTTTTTCGTTCTATTTGTTATTTTTTAGTGCGTTAAAAGTTTGTTTCATATTCTTCGGTTTGTTTTATATGGGGGAGGGGGGAGGGGATCGGGGGAATCGTTTTTCAAGTTCTTACCTTCCTGGAGATGTGATCAATTTTCGGATCGCATTCTCCGGGCTCTGCGGCCTACCATCGCTGGAGCTGGGAGCCGCCTCGGACTGTCGTGAGCCCCACCGCGGGGCGCGGACTTACCATCGGAGCTGATCCCTTGCCTGGGATCGCTCCCACCGCGACCACCGTGGACCTACCGTCAAGGGCTCGCAGTCTCGGGTGAGGCAAGTCGGGAGCTCCAACGCCACGAAAGGCTTGACCAGCCCCGACGCAGGGTTCGATCGTCCAGCGCGGGGGAGCTGACATCCCCCGATGCAGGAGCTGAACGCCTCAACATGGAGGGCCCGAACGCTGCCGGCTACGGGAGTCTAGACCGTCCCGTCAACGGAGGGGCTCGAGGCCCACGACTGAGGAAGAACAAAGGGAAGGACTTGAACTTGATTTCGCCTTCCGTCACGGTGAGGAATGTGTAGGAGTCACTGTGGTGGATGTGTTTTTGAGTGATTTGTTGCTTTTAATTGTATGACTGACCTGGCCAGTGAAATTCCTCGTATGTTGTAAAACATACTTGGCGAATAAAGTGCGATTCTGATTCTGAAATAGACTTGATGGGCCGAATGGCCTAATTCGGCTCCTATCACTTATGAACTTACGAACACGGAGCCCCACCTACGTCATTTAACTGAAAGATTTTCCATTGCTGGACCATTTGATGGCTCCACTGTGTGAAACACACCTTATAAACCACTTCCCCCGACAGCGTATTCCAGGCTCCCACCACCTTCGAGAAATAAAGTTGCCCTCACATCTACTTTAAACTTTTCGGGGAGGAAGGGAAGGGGGAGGGTGTGGAGGGTTATGGAGCGAAGGCAGGAGAAGGGGGTTAAATGGGATAGATAGGGTCTGAGGGTCACCAATGAGCTGCAATTCGCAGGTGGATTCAGGCCGCTGGGAGTGGATGGTTTGAGATGACAGTGACGTTGGGTCCTTGTCCCTCTCCACACTAACTGCGCTCTTGTTTGGCTCCAGGGAGCTGCCGTTCCAGAAGGGA
The DNA here is from genome assembly GCA_963514005.1 of Raja brachyura. The sequence continues at coordinate 6,767,603 of OY740818.1, forward strand.
GACATCGTCTACATCTACAGGCAAATAGATCAGAACTGGTACGAAGGGGAGCATCACGGGCGCGTCGGAATCTTCCCCCGGTCGTACATCGAGGTAACGTAGCTCGCTTTGGGACGGGACACCCTTGGCCGCTGCTGTACGCTCGCAGACCGTTTCGCCAAACGCTTGCGCTCTGTCCATAAGGCCTGGAGAATCTCCCGGTTGCCAGCCATTTTATCTCCCACATTCCCACACGGGCCTTTCAGTCCTGGGCCTCCTCCATTGTCAGAGTGAGGCCCAGCGCAAACTGGAGGAGCAGCACCTCATATTGCGTTTGGGTAGCTTTCACCCCAACGGCATGAAGATTGAATTCTCCAATTCTAGGTAACTAACCAACAAATAACACCCCTCTTTATTTATTTATTTGTTTTCTCCTTCCTTCCTCCCTCCCTCCCTCACTCCCTCCCTCCCCCTTCTTCCTCTTCCTTGTACCCCACCTGGACGCGCAACCCTTTCTCCCCTCCCCTTCCTCGTGGATTCCTTCCTCTGGCTTCACAATTGGCACCCTATGGTATCCTTATCCCATGTCTTTTGACTTTGTATCTGCCACTTGTCAGACCATCTGCCTATCAGCAAAATCCCTCACCCATGTCCGCCTATCACTTGGTAGACACAAATGCTGGAGAAACTCAGCGGGTGCAGCAGCATCTATGGAGCGAAGGAAATGGGCAACGTTTCGAGCCGAAAGCCTTCTTCAGGCTGATCTATCATTTGCCAGGTTTTGTCTTGCCCCATTTGCCTTCCAGCTTTCTCCCTCTTCCGCCCCACGGCAAGCAGACTGAAGAAGTGCCCTGACCCGAAACGTGACCCATCTGTGTTCTCCAGTAGAGTTGCTGCCTTACACAGCCAGAGATGTTTTTACAACCCGTGTTCGATTCTGACTGCGGCTGCTGTCTGTACCTTCTCCCTGTGACCACAGGGGTTTCTCCGGGAGCACCGGTTTCCCCCAAAGACATACAGATTTGTAGATTAATTGTCCCTGGTGTGTACGATAAAACTAGTGCGTGAGATTGCTGGTCGGCATGGACTGGGTGGGCCGAAGGGCCTGTTTCCACGCCTTATCTCTGAAGTCTAAAGATGCTGCCTGACCCTGCTGAGTTACTCTAGCATGAGGAGGAATTTCTTCAGTCAGAGGGTGGTGAATCTGTGGAATTCATTGCCAAAGGCGGCTGTGGAGGCCAAGTCAGTGGATATGCGGTGCTGGCTCGTAGGGCCGAATGGCCTAAGTTAGGTGGAAACCAAAGATCTCGGAAGAAACCCACGCAGGTCACGAGGAGAAGGTACAAGTTCCGTACAGACAGCACCTGTAGTCGGGATCGAACCCGGGTCTCCAGTGCTGTAAGCACTATGAAGGGCCTGTGTCATTTGCATGTGATTGCGTGCGTTTGGCGCGACCAAACCGAAGCAGAGTTCACGTGAAGTTCCCGCTAAGTTCACATTAAGTTCACACGTGATGTAATTTGCGTCACGCTTACCGATCAGCTGGGCAGGAGGCGGGCCGACTGAATTTGGGCATCGCACGCCGTTGGGCGGTGACATCATCACGCAACGTCACGCGCTAGGCGCACGCCATCAAGACGCTGCGTACGACGTCAAGACACTACGTACGACGTCAAGACGCTGCGTACGACCGCAATGCGCCTGCGTGCTGACAGGCCGTTGGTGTGCGCAGATTTCGGCCACTGCAAGATTTCCGGAGCCCCGCGCGATGTCGGGACCAGCCCCGCACAACTCCGAGCTTCTAAGTGGGACTGACCCCGCGCGGCCATACGGTGCCCGTACGCCTCAAGCGACCACGAGGTCGCGTAATTTGCGAGCCAAGGTCGCGTAAATGGGACAGGCCCTTAAGGCAGCAACTCTACGCGCTGCGCTTAGTTTAATTTAGGGACACAGCGCGGAAACCACCCTTTGGTTTAATTTTCCTCCCTGAACTTCTGAAGCTTTGGTATTTTTCATTTATCACTGATTTTCTCCGTTACAGCTGCTGCCTCCAACGGAACGGGCACAACCCAAGAAGCCGGTGCCCCTGCAGGTGTTGGAGTACGGTGAAGCCGTGGGCCGCTTCAACTTTGCCGGCGACACTCACGTGGAAATGTCCTTCCGAAAGGTAAGGAGCGGGGCGGTCCCGGCCACTTGTGGTTTGCCGACAGAGGGATGGGCTGGAATGGTCGGCTCTGTGGGCTGGCACAGACTCAATGGGCCCAGTGGCCGCCTACCACTTCACAAATGGCCCCGTTCGGGCAAGTGTGGACATTAAGGGCAGCACGGTGGCGCAGTGGTAGAGTTGCTGCCTTTCACCGCTATAGACCCAGAGACCCTGGTTCAATCCTGCCTACGGGTGCTGTCTGTACGGAGTTTGCACGCTCTCCCAGTGACCTGCGTGGGTTTGCTCTGAGATCTTCGGTTTCCTCCCACACTCTAAAGACGTACAGGTTTGTAGGTTAATTGGCTTGGTTTATATGTAAATATGTATATACCAGGCACGTGCCGTGAGTAATTACTCAGGGTAGGCAGTCAGCCGGCTTTCAAAAAAAAATCTTAAAACCGCGCATGCGCAGATTGTTCTCTTCGTAAACAATAAAAAATAAGTAACAATTCAATTTTCCCAAGGGTTCTAAATCTCCTTTATTTTTTAATTACTGAATGGGTGGGGGACGGAGGATGAAGGCAGGTGGAGAGATGGTGGGAAAAACGGGAGCACATCGGGACGTTGAATCAGTTGTCATCTTATGGAATGACAATACTAATTAAAGGGTCCAATTGGAGGGGGAGTTCCTTTCACAGCGTGTGGGGAGCCTGCGGCAGAGGTTAAATATGCGAGAAGGGAGACGTTTTGAGAAGGAGGGGGACAGAGATCATATCAAACTCACTCACCGCTGCCGCAGCGCTCCGGGCAAGAACAGCAGAACTGGCCGCCACTTCCGGGGATAGAAGCAGCTCGGGAGCGAACGGCCACCGGGACCCAACACCAGAACCGGCTGCTCTTCAGCGCCTTCTGATCACCTCTGGCAGTGCTCTTCGTCTGAACATCTCTCACCTGCCGTGTTAAAGAAGGAACTGCAGATGCTGGAGAATCGAGGGTTACACAAAAAGCTGGATAAACTCAGCGGGTGCAGCAGCATCTAAGGGGCGAAGGAGATAGGCGACGTTTCGGGTCGAGACCCTTCTTCAGACTCAGTCTGAAGAAGGGTCTCGACCCGAAACGTCGCCTATCTCCTTCGCCCATTAGATGCTGCTGCACCCGCTGAGTTTCTCCAGCTTTTTGTGTAACCCCCATCTCTCACCTGCCGTTCGCCGGCTTCGCTCATGTCAACCGCGCCCCGCAAATCCTTAAATTCCCACAGCCAAGTAACCTAAACTGGACCCGTGAACGCGCTGTCGGAATTTAAAGATTTGTGGGAAGCCGGCCGGCGAGCGGCAGGTGAGAGATGTTCAGACGGAGAGCACTGCCAGAGGTGAGTGGGGACCAGCAGAAGGGGCTGAAGTGGCAGGGTCCCGGCGGCCACTCGCTGTCACCCGAGCTGCTTCCTTCCGCGGAAGTGGCGGCCAGTTCTGCTGTCCGTGCCCGGAGTGCTGCGGCTACCACCCGAGCTGATCCACTCCCCGGCCACAATAAAACCATATGGCAATACAGCACGGGAACAGGCCATCTCGGCCCTTTTAGTCCGTGCCGAACACATACTCTCACCTAGTCCCATCTCACCTGCACTCAGACCGGAGCGTGGCAAGTGGGTTACTGACCCCGATCCCCTCCTTCACAACGCCAGACTGCCCAAACACTGTGAACGGAGCTCTCCCCCCACCCCGGGAAATACAGTATTTAAAAACATAAAGCACAAAGAAATGCACTTACCACATTATTGGTACATTAAGTCCATTCTCCATTTGTTTGCTAAGATACTATTCAAATAATGGCAATCCATATTTGAACATCCCGCCAAGAAACTCGCGATGCGCATGCGCAGAAAGATGATGCGCATGCGCAGTGCTGCAAAGGCAGAATTTCTGCTGCCTTCACCTTCCATTGAATCTGACGGCTTCAGGCAGTGCTGACGGCACGGGGGCTGCACAGAGCTTCCCGTGTTACAAGCGCTGCGGGTGAAAGGCACGGAGAATTATGCCTACCTCAGAGATCGATCTCTTAGACAGGCATAATTCTCCCATGCCTTTACTATTTATATTTAAAAATTGCCATTTCATAATTTTAGTCAGGGTAGGCAGTGCCTACCTTGCCTACCCTGACGGCACGTGCCTGGTATATATGTAACAATTGTCCCTAGTGTGTGTAGATAGTGTTAGTGCACAGGGGGATCGCTGTTCTGCGTGGACTCGGTGGGCCGAAGGGCCTGTTTCAGCAATGTATCCCTAAACTAAACTATAATTTCCACGTAGCGCATACCACGGGCGTGAACGGTCATCGTACCTCCCCCTCCTCCCCCCCCCCACTCTCGTCACCCCCGACCCCCCCACCCCACCCCCCTGGAAGAGGAGGGGGCAGGACAAAGACTGGCAAGTGATAGGTAGATCCAGGTGAGGGATTTAGCTGATAGGCAGATGGTCAGATGAACAGTCGTAGGCTGTGCGATTTAAGAATGTGGTCAAATACATCAGGAGCGATGCCAGGGTTCAGATTGGACAGTACAACAAAGCAGCTGATCAGAAGAAGTCTGAAGAAGGGTCGGCATGGTTGCGCAGCAGTAGAGGTTCGATCCCGACCACGGGTGCTGCCTGTACGGAATTGGAACGTTCTCCCCGTGACCTGCGTGGGTTTTCTCCGGGTGCTCTGGTTTCCTCCCACGCTCGAAAAGGTGTGCGGGTTTGCAGGTTAACTGGCCTCAGTAAAATTGGCCCTCGTGTGTGTGGGATAGTGCTGGTGTGCGGGGAGATCGCTGGCTGGGGCGGACCCAGTGGGCCGCGGGGGCCCTGTTTCCGTGCTGTATCTCGGTGAGCTAAACTCAGCGGGACAGGCAGCATCTCTGGAGAAAAGGAATAGGTGACGTTTCGGGTCTTCAGACTGGGGGGGAGGGAAAAAAAACCCCGTCTGTCTTGCCCATGCCCCCATTGAGGATTCGCAAAGGTTTTCACTGAGGTGCAACGTTGGGATCCCCCATCCCGTGCCCCCCCCCCCCCCCTCCCCCCGTGCCAGCCTCAAGGGAGAGGAACTTCCCTTTCCCATTTACGTACAAAGTTTACACTAGTTGGAAAACATTCCATCGGATTTCCTCTGCCTGATCTCAGATGTTTCCATAAAGTTGGCAAGGAATGTTCTCCCACCGAAATAATGGATGATGAAAGCCCCGTGGAATGTGGATAGGATGTTTCCAGTGATGGGAGAATCGAGGAACAGGGGACGTGCCTTCAGATTGGAGATAAGAAGGAATTTTTTAGCCTGAGGGTGGTGCGTCAGTGGAATTCATTGTGACAATAAACTAAACTCTACTAGATGGCAGTGGAGGCCAAGACAACAGAGTTTAATGGAACTGCAGGAAAGAACTGCAGACGCTGGTTTAAATCGAAGGTAGACACAAAATGCTGGAGTAACTCAGCGGGACAGGCAGCATCTCTGGAGAGAAGGAATGGGTGACGTTTCAGGTCGAGACCCAGTGTTTAATAGGTTCTGGATTCGTTAGGGTGTCATAGGTTACGGGGAGAAGGCAGGGGAATGGGATTGAGAAGGAAAAATGGAATGGTGGAGCATACTCGATGGGCTGAATGGCCTGATTCTGCTCCTATGACTTATGGTCTTCCTCCAGCAGTTTGTTTTTTGCTCGAGATTCCAGCATCTGCAGGCTCTTCAGTCCTACAAGAAGTTGCACTTAGCTTAGGCCTGAGTTTTAATTTTAGAGATATAGCGTGGAAACAGGCCCTTCGGCCCACTGAGTCCGTGCGGACCAGAATCTCCCTGGACACGAAATCTATCCTGCACACACTAGGGAAAATTTACAATTGTACTGAAGCCAATTAACCTACAAACCTGTGGGAGGAAACTGGAGCTCCTTGAGAAAACCCACACAGGTCACGGGGAGAACATACAAGCTGCGTACAGACGGCACCCACAGTCAGGATCGAACCCAGGACTCAAGCGCTGTGGGGCAGCAAGTCTACCGCTGCACCACCATGCTGCCCTTTCGACATAGAACACTTCAGTACATACGTGCATAGATACATCGAAAATAGATCAACGAGTAGGCCATTCAGCCCTTCGAGCCAGCACCGCCATTCAGTGTGATCATGGTTGATCATCCAGAATCAGTACCCCGTTCCTGCTTTCTCTCCATATCCCTTGATTCTGTTAGCCTTAAGAGCTATATCTAAAGGGCCTGTCCCACTTACGGGATTTTTTCAACGACTTGCTAACGTAGTCGCAGCAGGTCGCCGAAAAATGTCAAAATGTTGAAAAGCCAGCGGCGACCAGAAAAAGGTACGACTCTTTGAGCCACTACTCACGACCCATACAGGCGTCACCCCGGATATGTCCAGTGCGTCCCAGGCACCCTCTGTCTAAAAAACCTGCCCCGCACATCTCCTTTGAAACTGTGCTCCACATCCACTTTGTGTTGCTTTCGGAATTAAAGGACGTTCTTTTTGGACGGTGATGAAGAGGAAAAAGGGTGGTGAATCTGTGGAATTCTTTGCCACAGATGGCTGTGGAAGCCAAGGCAGTGGATATTTTTAAGGAAGCGATAGCTAGATTGTTGATTAGTACGGGTGTCAAGGGTTATGGGGAGAAGGCAGGAGAATGGGGTTAGGAGGGAGAGATAGATCAGCCATGGTTGAATGGCGGAGTACACTTGATGGGCCGAATGGTCTAATTCTGCTCCTATCACTTACGACCTTATGACTTTTTCCTCCAGCAGCATCTTTTTAATCAAGATTCCATGATTGGCCGTGTTGGGGTCAGGAGGTGGGTGGTCTCGAGCACGTGTGTGCCACCCTCGAACACGTGTGTACTCCGCGTGACGGCCATTCATTCTCTCCCCCCCCCCCCGCAGGGTGAACCCATCACGCTTGTGCGTCGAGTCGATGAAAACTGGTTTGAGGGGAGAATCTCGGGCACGAACCGGCAGGGCATCTTCCCCGTCTCGTACGTGGAGGTGATTAAACGGCCCAGGGTGAAGAACGCCGTGGACTACCCCGACCCGCCCGGCTCGTACTCTTCAGGCCGAAGCTCCACCAGCTCGCCACAGGTACGTATCCCCTCCCTCACCGCCAGCTCTCAGCAACACCTACGTTATGTTTGTCCAGAGATACAGCGCGGAAGCAGGCCCTTCGGCCCACCAAGTCCGTGCCGACCAGCAATCATCCATTCACATAAGTTCGGTCATCTGTTCACCCTCGTTGTAGATTGAATCTATAATGGAAAGGATCTTAGTTTAGTTTGGTTTAAAGATACAGTGCAGAAACAGGCCCTTCCGCCCATCGATGCCGTGCCGGCCAGCAACCCGCTATGCTACATACCAGGTGCAATTTACAATTATAACCAAAGCTAATTAACCTACAAACCTGCACATCTTTGGAGTGTGGGAGGAAACCGGAGCACCCGGAGAAAGCCCTTGCAGGTCACGGGGAGAACGTACAAACTCCGTACAGACAGCACTTGTGATCAGGATCGAACGCTGGTCTCTGGCGCTGTAAGGCAGCAGTTCTACCGCAGCACCACCGTGCCGCCCACTATTACATGCTTGTAGCACATCCAGTGCGAAGTGTGTGGACAGGTGAGCTGCCTCAGTGTGGCGCTGTGGTAGAGTTGCTGCCAGAGACACCGGTTCGATCCTGACTCCGGGCACCGTTTATCCGTGAGGAGTTTGCACGCTTTCCCTGTGACCACGTTGGATTCCTCCGGTTGCTCCGGTCTCCCCCCACATCGCAAAGACGGCGCGGTTTTGTAGGTTAATTGGCTTCTGTAAATGTTCCTTGTGTACGGGGTGATCATTGGTCATTGTGGACTCGGTGGGTTGAAGGGGTGTTTCCGCGCTGTACCTCCAAACTAAACTACGCAACCTCCATGTATCACGTCCAGTGCTAAGTGTGTGGAAAGCAAAACTAGGTCAGTGCGACACAGTGGCGCAGCTGGTAGAGTTGCTGCCTCATGGCACCAGGGGCCCCGGCTCGATCCTGACCTCGGGTGCTGTCTGTGTGGAGTTTGTACGTTCTGCCCCTGACTGCGTGAGTTTTTTCTGGTTTCCCCTCAATTCCAAAGACGAGCGGGTTTTGTAAGTTTATTGGCTTCTGCATATTGTGTAGGGAGTGGATGAGAAAGTGGGATGACATAGAACTAGTGTGAACGGGTGATCGATGGTCGGCGCAGACTCGGTGGGTCGATGGGCTTGTTTCCACACTGTGTCTCTAAACTCTGAACATTATCCCTTTGTCTCAGACAAAAAATACTGGAGAAACTCAGCGAGTGAGGCAGCATCTATGGAGAGAAGGAATAGGCAACGTTTCGGGTCGAGACTGCCTCACCCGCTGAGTTTCCCCAGTATTTGTTGGCTACCTTCGCTTGTTCCAGCTTCTGCTGTTCTTTCTTAAACATCCCTTTGTCTTGCTTCCCTGGGTTACTTATACCCCTACCAAGGATCAAATTAGGCACAACTGACTCCCCCAACCTCACCCATTCCTCAATTTTGACCTCCTCCTCTCCTGTTCTATCCGAGAGTCACGCGTGTTTTATTGCCATATGTCTTGAAATGTAAAATTGAAATTCCCCCTTGCAGCTGCACAACAGACACGTAGACTTTGTACACAGTAACCACCATAAAAATCCCCAAAAAAGTTCAATACGTAAAAATATAAAAGAAATAATCTTGTGTAGACAGCAGTAAACCCCAAGTCGCTAGGGCATTCAAGGCAGTCCATAGTTCTGAGCTTATTTGGAGGTTGTAGCCCGATGGTTGGTGGGAAGAAGCTGCCCCTGAGCCTGGACGTTATGGGTACCTTCTTCCCGATGACAAGAGTGGAATTCTCTGCCTCAGAGGGCGGTGGAGGCAGGTTCTCTGGATGCTTTCAAGAGTGTGCTAAATAGGGCTCTTAAAAATAGCGGAGTCAGGGGATATGGGGAGAAGGCAGGAATGGGGTACTGATTGGGGATGATCAGCCATGATCACATTGAATGGCGGTGCTGGCTCGAAGGGCCGAATGGCCTACTCCTGCACCTATTGTCTATTGTCTATTGAGTGAAAGCGTGGCCAGGGTGGTTGGGCGGCATGGTGGTGCAACAGTAGAACACCAGAGGCCCAGGTGTGATCCTGACCATGGGTGCTGTCTGTGTGGAGTTTGTACATTCTCCCTGTGACCTGCGTGGGCTTTCTCCGGGTGCCCGGGTTTCCTTCCACACTTCAAAGATATGCTGGTCTGTAGGTTAAATGGCTTTGGTAAAATTGTAGGGTAATGCTGGTATATGGGATGATCACTGGTCGGCGCGGACTCGGTGGGCCGAAGGGCCTGTTTCCGTGCTGTATCTTTAAAATTAAAGACTAAAACTAAAAGTCCCCAATGCCTTGAAGGCAGTTCATAGTTCGGAGCTCGGTTGGAGGTTGTAGTGTTCAAGAGCCTGATGGCTGCAGGGAAGAAGCTGCTCCTGAACCTGGATGTTACAGTTTTCAGGCTCCTGGACCTTCTTCCCGATGACAGGGGGGAGATGAGAGTGCGGCCAGGGTGCTGTGGGTCTCAGATGAAGCAGGCTGCCTTTCTGGCTGCCTGTCGATCCCTTCGACAGTGAGGAAGTCAGTACCTGTGATGGACCGGGCAGTGCCCCGACTCGAAATGTTGTCTGTTCATTTCCCTCCGTGGATGCTGCCTGACCTGTTGAGTTACAACAGATTCTTGATTGGTACGGGAGTGAAGGGTTACAGGGAGAAGGCAGGAGCTTTCTATGACAGTGAGATAACATACAACACTAGTTCTATGTTATCTCACTGTCTCATCCACTTTCTACACAATGGGGTTGAGAGGGAGAGATAGATCAGTCATGATCGAATAGCGGAGTGGACTTGATGGGCAGAATGGCCTAATTCTGCTCCTATAACTTATGAACTGGGAACTGATAAATAAATTATCAGTTGCACAGGGTAACTAGACCTTAACAATGCAAACCCAAGTGCGTAATGTGACCAATGCAAACTACCTGGGGCTCGTACACTCTGGAGTTTAGAAGGATAAGAAATTGAAATTCTCATTGAAACATATAAGATTGTTAAGGGCATGGACACACTAGAGGCAGGAAACATGTTCCCGATGTTGGGGAGTCTAGAACCAGGGGCCATCGTTTAAGAATAAGGAGTAAGCCACTTAGAACGAACGAGGAAACACTTTTTCTCACAGACAGTGGTGAGTCTGTGGAATTCTCTGCCTCAGAGGGCGGTGGAGGCAGGTTCTCTGGATGCTTTCAAGAGAGAGCTAGATAGGGCTCTTAAAAATAGCGGAGTCAGGGGATATGGGGAGAAAGCAGGAACGGGGTACTGATTGGGGATGATCAGCCATGATCACATTGAATGACGGTGCTGGCTCGAAGGGCCGAATGACCTACTCCTGCATCTATTGTCTATTGTCTACCTCTGTCCAACCTCGGTATTAGCCACTAAGCACTGGAATTATTCCAGAATTTTTATGGAATGGAGCCATTCTACATTTCCTGACCATCGTCTCCTTTGATCTGTCATTTTCACATCTTACCCCTCCATATCGCTAGTCTCCCTCGCCCCGACTCTCAGTCTGAAGAAGGGTCTCGACCCGAAACGTCGCCCATTCCTTCTCTCAGAGATGCTGCCTGTCCCGCTGAGTTACTCCAGCACAGTGTAAACCAGCATCTGCTGTTCCTTCCTCCACGAACACTGGAATTAATCAGTGCCAGGGCATTGGGTTTTGAGCATAATTGGTTTAATTTTTCAAAGGTAGACAAAAGTGCTGGAGTAGCTCAGCGGGTGAGGCAGCATCTATGGAGCGAAGAAATAGGTGATGTTTCGGGTCGAGACCCTTCTTCAGATTTAATTTTTCTGTTTCTGTCCTCACATGTGTTGTTATTGATCTGTTGTTGCCTCTCCGTCTCTATCTAGTGACTCATGCCTTTCTCTTCTCTTTTGTTTGAAGTTCTCGGGTAATTCTGCTCGCCCCACACCATCTCCTCCTCCTCCCCCTCCACTGCCTCACTGCCGCAGGGTGCTCTGTCCCGATCTGCAATCCATCACATCCGACTGGATCTCGCTGACCATGGGGGTGTCCCCACTCGCCACCCCTCCGCTGCCCCCTCTCCCCGAAGACTTCCTCGCGGACTGGGACGACGCTGGCACCCTGGCGGTGAATGCTGCCCCGCTCCCGGCTGCCGGGGCCGGTGACGCCAACCCTCGGCCTCCGCCCCGGTGCCAACGCCCGTGGGAGCAGGTCCAGGGCGCGTCCCATCCCGCCGTCGCAACTGGTCGCGGCTCTCCAACTCCGTCTGCCGCTCGACCGGCCGACGTGGGGAGCGGGAGACGCGGGCGAGACGCGGGCGGCCCTTTGTCGGCCGTTGGGCAGAGTCCAGGTGGTCTTGACCCGCCCCGGCAGCCGTGGGCAACAGAGAGGCTCCCTACCCCTGCATCCAGAGACCACACACTGTCCGAAGAGCTTCTAAGGATGATGCAGGGACAGACCAGCCTGCAAACGGAATCGAAGGATAAGGTACCGGTAGCATGGTGGTGTGCAGTGGACCACATCTCCTGTGTGTGACATCACAGCATGCTCACCCCCAGCGGTTAACCCCCTAACAATGAATGGAGAAGATTCAAGAAGGTTGGGCAATGTGTGGAGCAGATCTCATCACCCACATCACGTATTGTCTTTCCGCTGGCTGGTTAGCACGCAACCAGAGCTTTTCACTGTACCTCGGTACACGTGGCAATAAACTGAACCCACCTGAGCAGTGGCATTTAGACCATTGAACCCTCTGGTCTGATACCATCCTTACAGGCAGAAAACCAGCCTCCAGTGCCACGGAGCTCTGCGCCACAGAAACAGGCCCTTCAGCCCATCATGTCCAGACTGGCCAGAACGTGACTGCAGACCCGCCAACCTGACTGACTCTTTAACGTCCTTGGGGGACTGGGAAATAAATGCCAGGCTGTCTTTGGTGACCTGGAGAAGGGTCCAGACCCAAAATGTCACCCATCCTTCTTCTCCACAGAGGCTGCCTGACCCGCTGAGTTACTCCAGCAACTTTGTGTTATTCTAGAGTAGCATCAGCTCTCTCTACTCTCTAGAAGGCAGGAGAATGGGGTTAGGAGGGAGAGATAGATCAGCCATGATTGAATGGCGGAGTGGACTTGACGGGCCGAACGGCCTAATTCTGCTGCTATCCCTCCATCCCCATTCCAACACCCTCCACCTCCCTCAAACTACGTTTTGCATCCCACCTCTGGCCCTTTCCCCGTCTTGTTCAACATTGATCCCATGGCTGGCATTGCCTGCAGGTTGGGTTTATTCCTGGAGGACACATCACGGGATCTCCGGCTGCCTCATTGAACAATCTTTCTCCTTCACCTGGAGTTGCCCAGACCACCCTGGGACTTCCAGGCCACCCTTGGATCTCCTGGCCTCCCTAAGACTTCTTGGCCATCTTAGCAGTTCCTGTCCAACCTGGGATCTCCTAGCCATCCTTAGACATTTAGGCCATCCAAGGACATCCAAGCCACTCTGAGATCTCCTGTCCAACCCGGTATCTCCAGGCCACCCTGATACCTGCAGGCCACACTGAGATCTCCTGGTCACCTTTGCACCTTTCCCACCCTGGCACCTCTGTGCACCATTGCATCTTCCAAGGTCCCCTTGGAATCTCCATGATCTCCAGGCCACCCTTGGACCTCCAGGCCATCTGAGACCTTCAGGCATCCCTGGGACCTCAGGTCAACCTTGAAACCTCTATGCACCCCTGGAAGCTATGCAACCATGGACCACCAGGCCATGTTGGGACCTTGGTGGCCACCATGGGACTTCCTGGCCACCCTGGAGTCCCCATGCCACCCTGGCCTGCTGGCAGGCGTGCCATGTGCTGTGCTGGGCATGTGCATGCCGTGCCGTGGTTTGACGGATGAAGGACTAACACCACCCGTGGGGGTTGGGGGAGGGGGTGGGGGGGAGTCGGGAGGGGGGGGGTGGGGGAGAGTTGCAACCTTTCAAGGCGACAGTGCCTCCACCTCCCACGTGCCTGACTGGTTCTGTTCCCCCACTAACGTGGAGTATCTCCGATCTCCCGGAAGGTGTGTGCGGGGAATGTGCCTGCGTTTTTGGAGCCTGTTGGACACGCAGCTTGTTGTGCGGAAAAACCAACGTGGCATGAACCCTGTTGGAGTGTTGGCTTTTGTTCCGTAAATGATGTCCGCCCACGACCAAATCACCCTCGGGCTTGCGTTCTCACTCTTTCCAGTTGCTCCCGCCTCATCCCCCCTTCTCCATATCGTCACCAGTTCCCCAGCGCCCCATGTACATCCGCGTCTCCCTGTGCTCCGCTCCTCCCCCAAAAACCGTCGCACACAGTACAAACCCCTCCGACATTTTCGCCACCTCCAACGGGATCCCACCACTAGTCACTTTTTCCCATCTCCCTTTCCACTTTGTGCAGAGACCGTTCAACTTGTCCCTTCCCACCCACACCACCCCCTCCCCAGGTACCTTCCCCTGCAACCGCAGGAGATGCAACACCTGTCCCTATACCTCGCCCCCTCGACTCCATCCAAGGACCCCGACAGTCCTTTCAGGTGAGGCAGAGGTTCACTTGCACCTCCTCCAACCTCATCTGCTGTATCCGCTGTTCTCAGTGTGGGCTCCTTTATAGCGGAGAGACCAAGCACAGACTAGGCGATCATTTCGCTGAACACCTCCACTCAGCTCACCTAGACTTACACGATCTCCTGCTAGCCAAACATTCTAACTCCCCTCCCCTTTTCCACACTGACCTTCCTGTCCTGGGCCTCCTCCATTGTCAGAGTGATGCCAAACACAAATTGGAGGAACAGCACCTCATATTTCATTTGGGCAGCTGACATTGTTTTGTCAAATTTCAAGTAACCCTTGCCAACCATCTTTCAGACCCCCATCCTCATCCTAGTCGTTCTGCTAGTTCCACTGTTCACAGCCCTGTCTCATTTCGTTATCGCCTCTTCCCCAGCCAACAATGGGCCATTGTGGGCTCCACCCTTCCTTGGACATCTGTTGCCGGCCCTGCTTTGTTCTGGCCTTTCCCTACCCCCAGATCCCCCTCCCCTCCACTTTCAGTCGGAAGATGGGTCCCGACCCGAAACGTCACCCATCCTTTTCCTCCAGAGATGCTGCCTGACCCGCAGAGTTACCACAGCACTGCGTATCTAGCTTCGGTATAAACCAGCATCTGCAGTTCCTTCCTACGCGTCTTAACTCTTGCTATCGCTGACGTGCTCCCCTCTCTTTTCCCTACGTTCTTCTCCCACGTTGACCCGTCTCCCGCACTGTCGCACCCTCTCCCACCTACCTCTCACTTGTTTTTCCTTCCTCTCGTCAACACGTTCTTTCTTGTGAAGTGCTGCCACACTTTCACTCTCTCCCCGCTCTAACCCCCTGAGAAACATTAATGTGGGTTTGCGTCTGTTGTGTCTTCAGCCCAGCTCGAGGAGTGACAGTGGAGCGGGCGGGCGATTTGCAAGGAGCCCTGTCTTCTATGATTCTCCAGTTAACACGCTGAACTCTGCTTCTCTGGTGGTAAGTCCGGGTCAGTCTGATCAATGGTGTGAGTGGTGCAATCCCCCAGAGATGGTGAGCTGCACTTGACGTCACTGCTGCCTGCTGCATTTCCGAGGGACCTTTCCTGACCTCAGCACGTCCCACTGATCCCGCACCGACCCCGCACATTAACACTAACCTACACACACTAGGGACAATTTACAATAGAACATACAAACTCCACACAGACAGCGCCCGTAGCCAGGTCTGTGGCGCTGTGAGGCAGCAGCTCGACCGCTGCGCCACCCAATTAAAGTACAGACTGACTAATCCACAAACCTGAATAGAGAATGTCATCTCAATATTAGCCTCATAGTCACACAGCGTGGAAACAGGCCCATCGGCCCAACTTGCCCATGCCAACCACGATGTTCCACATACACTAGTCCCACTTGGTCCATGTCCACAGTGGCGCAGCGGCAGAGTTGCTGCCTCACGGCGTCAGATGCTCGGGTTTGATCCTGACTACAGGTGCTGTCTGTACGGAGTTTGCACGTTCTTCCCGTGATCTGCGTGGATTTTCTCTGGGTGCTCCAGTTTCCCCCAAAGTTGCACACGTTTGCAGGTTAATTGGCTTCGGTAAAATTGGACATTGTCCCTCGTCTGTGTGGGATAGTGTTAGCGTGTGGGGATCGCTGGTCAGCACGGGCGATGGGCAGAATGGCCTGTTTCTGTGCTCTATCCCTAAACTACACAATAAATCCCTCATCATGGCTGATCATCCCCAATCAGTACCCCGTTCCTGCCTTCTCCCCATATCCCCTGACTCCGCTATTTCCGTCCTATCTAGCTCTCTCTTGAAAGCATCCAGAGAACCTGCCTCCACCGCCCTCTGAGGCAGAGAACATATATCATCCTTCCACGCCCTTCGTTTCCGACCCTTCCTGCCACGTATCGAGCGCTAGTACTCGCAGCCAATTTTTCCCCGCGTTGCCTTTCTGCTACCTCCAGCCCCTTCCCCTGCGACTGAGCCTGCGATGTATAGCTGGTTGTCTGATAATGCTGTTGGCCTTCGTATAACCTGTGTGAAGCGAATAACACGTGCTGCAATTTTTCCCTTTCAAATTCTCCCGGCGGCCGCAGCCTTCTCATCATTCATTGCGAGGACCAGACCTGACAGAGTCCGAGAGGAGCTATGTGGTAAGATGCAACACACACAGCAGGGCTTTGCAAGGCTTGACAGGCATTGTACTGAACTAACGCTGGGGCAGGTCCACCTCCGATTATCCAGCAGCCTTGGTTCCAGAAATGACATGAATGGGCGATACTTTATAATCACAAGTCACTGATTTTCTTTGTTTTGCGTACCCAAGGTATGCCAAGAGTGGCCACATAAAGGGCACCGACAAGGTTACAGAGTATCCTGCGCTGGATCCTCCTGTCCTAGACCTCCTCCATTGTCAGAGTGAGGCTGAACACAAATTGGAGGAACAGCATCTCATAATACACTTGGGCAGCTTACAGCCCAGTGGTATGAATATCGATTTCTCTCACTTCAGGTAGCCCCGGCATTCCTTCTCTCTCTATCCCTCCCCCACCCAAGTCGCACTAGCTTCCAGTTTTCACCGAACAAACAGCTTACACTGTGTTAAAGAAGGAACTGCAGATGCTGGAAAATCGAGGGTACACAAAATGCTGGAGAAACTCAGCGGGTGCAGCAGCATCTATGGAGCACAATGGCCTGCTTCCTTTATCATCGTTACTTTTTTGCATATCTTTCACTCATTGCTCTATATCTCTCTACATCACCGTCTATGTCTCTCGTTTCCCTTATCCCTAACCAGTCCGAAGAATGTTCTCGACCCGAAACGCCACCCTTTCCTTCTCTCCAGAGATGCTGCCTGTCCCGCTGTTGCTCCAGCACTTTGTGTCTATCTTCAGTTTAAACCAGCATCTGCAGTTCCTTCCGACACAAAGTGGCCGGCAAAGTCGGCCCCGGAAGTCGGCTATGGGAACGAATCTGCTGGCTCCGGCCGGGCCAGAGTTCCGGAGCCCCGGCCACAGGGGATAAATCCAACCCCGCCGATCGGCATCGGAAGTCCCGGTGAGGTCGAGATCGGCCGCCTCACCCGACCTGGGCGCCACATTTTTGGGGGGACTTCCGAGGGTGGGATTTCAAATGCATTCCCGTAATTTTGTCCGGATTAGAGTTGCCGGACAACAAGTTGCCGGATAATCGCTGGTGGACCTATAATCGCATAGAGAATGTGACCTTGCAGGAGCCCAGTAGATGTTAATAGTCCAACAATGACTGAGCTGGTGTTTTGTGTTTGAGGAGAGCATGAAATCTGCTTTAAAATCAATAATTCACCGAAAGAATGCATGATTATTAATAGATTGTGTTTAAGATAAAGAAGAACTAACTGCTGCATCTTTGTGCTACATTTTTTAATCCCGGAATTAAATCTGCTTTCTTCTCTATCTTGCCTGTTTCTCCATGCTTGCCTCTGGATTTCTCCGTGACCTCCCGGAAAACTTCGACATGCCGTAACTTGCTGGGACCCTCTCCCCTTGTGTGTCTCTCTCCTCCTCCTGCACCTCCCTCTCCCCCCCACCCACCGTCTCCGCCTGGGCGCTTGTGTGGACGGCCCTAACCCGTCAGGAAACTGTCTGCAATGAAATCATTAACATTGCAGAAAAATCCGTTCACTACTGCAGTAACCTGTCCCACCCACTGCACCCTCTACACAAGGTGTCTGCCCATGACAGTAAACAGTCTCTCATCATTTCTCACCAACCTCAGGGGCAACAGCGAGGAGGCAGCCTAGAGCGGACCCACACTCCAACTACCCTGTAAGTACTCTCTGCATCTCCTTCATTGTTTGGTCGTGGCGGTAGAGTCGCTGCCTCACAGCGCCAGAGACCCGGGCTCGATCCGGACTACGGGTGCTTGTTTTGTACCTTCTCCCCGTGACCCGCGTGGGTTTTCTCCGAGAACTTCGGCTTCCTGCCACACTCCAAAGACATCCAGGTCTGTAGGTTAATTGGCTCTGGTGTGTGTGTAATAACTGACCCTGGTGTGTGTAGGGTAGTGTTAATGTGTGGGGACCGCTGGTTGGCGCGGACTCAGTGGGCTGGATAATAATATAATAATCATAATATATTTTATTGTCATTGCACAGAGATTGGGTGTGCAGCTTCCATCCGATGTCATAACTTAATTAGCTAATATAAAATAAATAACTCAGCAGGGCCGGTTCAGATCAGCTATAGCTCTGGGGATGAAGCTGTTCCTGAGTCTGGAGGTGCGGGCGTAGAAGGCCTTGTAACGTCTGCAGGGAGGTAGAAGTTCGAACAGACTATTGCAAGGGTGTGAGGAGTCCTTGTGAATGCTGACGGCCTTCCTGAGGCACCGTGTGTAGTAGATGCCCTCCAAGGCTGGTAGCTGTGTCCCAATTATCTTCTGCGCTCTGTGGACGACCCGCTGAAGAGCTCTCCTCTCCGCCTCCACACAGAGATGCCATACGTTAGGATGCTCTCTGTCGTGCAATGGTAGAAGGTCGTCAGCAGCTGTCGGGGCAGACCAGTCTTTTTCAGTGTTTCACGGAAGGGCCTGTTTCTGTGCTGTATCTCTAAATTAAACTAAACTAAATTAAAATCATCATCTGCTTTTATAAGTTCATAAGTTCAAAAGTGATAGGAGCAGAATTAGGCCATTCGGCCCATCATATCTACTCTGCCATTCCATCATGGCCGATCAATTCCATTCTCCCGCCTTCTCCCCATAACCCCTGACACCCGTACTAATCAGGAATCTATCCATTTCTGCCTTAAAAATATCCATTGATTTGGCTTCCACAGCCTTCTGTGGTAAAGAATTCCACAGATTCACCACCCTCTGACTAAAGAAATTCCTCTCCTTTCTAAAGCGATATCATCTAATTCTAAGGCTTTGACATCTGGTCCTAGGCTCTCCCACTAGTGGAAACACTCTCCCCACAACCACCCTATCCAAGCCTTTCACTAGTTGGTAATTTTCAATGAGGTTCCTCCTCATCCTTCTAAAGTCCAGTGAGTACAGTCCCAGTCCCTACATCACGCAGGGCTCCGAAAAACTGACCGTGTTCAAAAGTTCCGCGCGGCAACGGCCTGTCGGCTCGCAGCGGCCTTGACGCACCGTCTCGACGTCGTGCCTCCGTGACCCTCTCTATATGTGTGCCTCCGTGCCCCTCTCTCTGTGCCTCCGTGACCCTCTCTGTGTGCCTCCGTGTCCCTCTCTGTGTATCCCTCTCTGTCCTTACGAACTTACCATGGACTTCGCTCCAACTTGGCTCTAACTTCGTGCCTCGTCGCGCCACTTACCCGACCTCCACGCGGCCCACGCTGCCGGTTTGGTCGCGCTCGCCGCATGGAGTCGCATGCTGGTGGGACAGGCCCTTAACTCAATAACACCTTTGCAAAAAGATGCCACTCCATTTTGACGATTGGATATTTCCTACAGAAAATGAAGCCTGTGAGGGTGAGAGGCATTTGCTCCTTCATCTTTGCGATGTGGTGAGGGTGGATCTAGGGGCCAGGTGGAACAAAGCCGGGTGGAATCCCTATCTTTACTGGAGGTGAGGTGAGGATGTGGCTCCCACACCTGATGTGGTTGTGGCGACCGACACAGCGGCTTGTCGGAGGAAGATGAATGAACACAAGAAGGAGAGCGAGGCCGACACGACACGTTAGAACTTTTTTACATCCCAGGAGGGAACTTGATCTGCGAACAGTCATAAAAACACAGCGTCCATGAAATACATGGAAGTAGATAGAGCGGTGAATAAGGCATATGATCAGCTTACGGCTGCAGACATTCAGACCAGACCATCCCACACATCATGAATGACTGCTCACTGAGGCTTCTCCCTGGTGGCATCAAAGCCATCCGCCCAGTAACTGATGCTGTCATGGCCTGGATGTCTACCCTTGATCTACGACTGTCGGCTGTGCACGCCTGGCGCAAGAAGAAGATCTGCTTGCTCTCATAGGTCAGGAGACAAGGTCGAATGTAGAGTATTGGGTGCAGTTCTGGTCGCCCCATTAAAGCAAGTATTTTTAGTTTAGCTCAGAGGTACAGCGCGGAAACAGGCCCTTCGGCCCACGGAGTCCAGACCGACCAACTGAAGAAGGGTTCGACCCCGAAACGTCATCCATTCCTTCGCTCCACAGATGCTGCCTCACCCGCTGGGATTCTCCAGCATTTTTGTCTACCACCGCACGCTAATGCTATTCTACACACACAAGGGATAATTTGTAATGACACCAAGTCAATTAACCTACAAACCTCTTAGGAGTGTGGGAGGAAGCCGGAGTTCTGGGAGGAAACTGGAGATCCCGGAGAAAACCCACGCAGGTCATGGGGAGAACGAACAAACTGTACAGACAAGCGCCCCTGGTCAGGATCGAACCCGGGTCTCTGGCGCTGTAAGGCAGCAACTCTACCACTCGCCACCGTGCCACCCTATGTGAAATATGTGAAGGCTTTGGAATGGGTAAAGAGGAGGTTTATCGGAATGATGCCTGGATTACGGAGGTATTAGCTTCAGAGAGGTTGGACAGAAATAGTCGGGGCGGGGTGAAGGGTAAAGGGGGGGGGGGGGGGGGATATTGGGAGAAATGGTTTGCGGATCTAAGTGGGGAACAGGGAAGAGAGGGGAGAAACAGGGAGGGTGATTGTTGGTCAGGTAGCTGACAACTGTTTGCATCCATCCAATGCATCGTTCCGATCGGGTGCAGGGCTTTAGATATAGAGTGATTCAGTGTGGGAACAGGCCTTTCGGCCCAACTTGCCCATGCCGACCAACATGTCCCAGCTACACCAGTCCCACTTGACCGCTCCTGGCCCATATCCCTCCAAACCTGTCCGATCCGTGTACCTGTCTAATGGACTTTCTCAAGTTTGACATTGTTAAATGGCTGGAATGTTGTTATTCCCAGATTCCAAGCACTGTACAGCTACATCCCACAGAATGAAGATGAGTTGGAGCTACAGGAAGGCGATGTGGTTGACGTGATGGAAAAGTGTGACGATGGCTGGTTTGTCGGTGAGCACGGGGCCTTGCCTGAACAGGAGATGTCCCCTCAGAGGGTGGTGGGTGTGTGGAACGGGCTGCCAGAGGAGATAGTTGAGGCAGGTCACAGAGTCATACAGCATTGATACAGGCCCTTCAACCCAACGTGCCCACACCGCCCAACATGTCCCATCTACACTAGTCCCACCTGCCTACCTTTGGCCCATATTCCTCCAAACCTGTCCTATCCATGTACCTATCTAACTGTTTCTTAAACACTGGGATAGTTCCAGCCTCAACTGCATCCCAATCAGCTCGTTCCATACTCTGTGTGAAAAAGTTATCTCTCAGCTTCCTATTAAATCTTTTGCCCTTCACCTTAAACCTATGTCCTCTGGTCCTCGATTCCCCTACACTGGGCACGAGACCCTGTGTGTCTACCTGATCTATTTCTTAAACACATCTACTATAATGGCATTTAAAATGCACTAGAATCATTAGGGGAATAGACAGGGTGAACGCAGTGAACTGCGGCAGAGCCATTGTGGGCCGAATGGCCTGCCTCTGTGCTGTACGGTTCTGTGTTCACCCCGACTGACTGTGCTGTTGCTCCTCCTACAGGGACGTCCAGAAGAACCAGGCAGTTTGGCACGTTTCCAGGCAACTACGTCAAGCTGTTGAATGTGTAGAATGCGGGCTTGGCGGTGAACGTCCAACGATCCAACGCTTGCTTTGACACGGGTGGAGGTTCCCTCAGCAGTGGGGTAGTCTGAACAGCGCATCGCAGTCTGCAGCCTGGCATAAAATGTTCTGCTTGCTGTACAAAGGGTCTTTACTTTACCTGATCTAGGGTTGCCAACTTTCTCACTCCCAAATAAGGGGTCAAAATAAGGGACAAATGCCCGAAGGCAATTCGTTGAGCGACTCGGCCGTGGCTGGGTGAATGATGAGTTGGCCCGGGTGCTGGACTGCACACAAAGTCCAGCCAGCGGGCCAGATGAGGAGCTTTGGGCTGGGCGCCCGTCTTTGAGCGCGACATTGCGTGGCCGAGGCCAAAACTCCTCAGCTGACCTGCCGGCTGGGCTGTGTGTTCCACTGCACGCGCCCCATCCAACTCATGAACCGATGATCAGCCGTGAGAAGGAGGGGTGGTGGTGTCGGCAGTAAGCGAAGGTCCGAAGGTCGGACAGCTGGCCGGGCTGCCGACCAACCGACGGGGCCACGGGCGAGGTGCTGCTGCTGCTGCTGCTGCACTCCATGGGCTGCACTACGTCAGGATGGTTGAGACGGGGCCGGACGCGGCGCACCGACCCGACAGTCCCCTCGACCTGAGTAGTAGCAATCAAATACGGACAAGGGCGGTCCTGTACGGGACAAAGCAATTTAGCCCAAAATACGGGATGTCCCGGCTAATACGGGACAGTTGGCAACCCTAACCTGAACACACGTGGAGTGGACTGGCCAAGAGAGAAGGCGTGAGTGGTACGTTAGCATAGGCCGTGAGTTTGTTGAGTGTGGGTGGGTGTGCATTGGCCATCATGTGGTATCGGGGGAGGGGAGGGGAACGGAAAGGGAGACGGGACAGGGTTCCCTGTCCAAAGGGGAACTCAAACACCCATATTGATGAGGATAGGCACGAAAAGCTGGAGTAACTCAGCGGGACAGGCAGCATCTCTGGAGAGAAGGAATGGGTGACGTTTCGGTTCGGGAACCTGTCCCACTGAGTTAGTCCAGCTTTTTGTGTCTACCTTTGGCTTAAACCTACATCCGCAGTTCCATCCTGCCCATGTTGGCGTGAAGCCCGATCTCTCCCTTCATCCTGCCCTCCTCCCTGCCCAGGTGTAGAGTCCGATGGCCACGGAGACAATGTTGAGAGGTTTAACGAGCATGTGTAATGGTGTGCAGCCAGGGGTCTGAAGGGGGAAAGAGTGTGGTTAGAAGTGGGGCTGGTCACCACTGAGCCCCAGCTTCACTAACGATGACAACGGGATGGATATATTAAAACCCAAAGCATTTACAGCCAACACCCTTTGTTTATTGCCTGATGCAGTGTCGATCCTCTGACAACCTCTCCCTTTTCACCCTCCACATTAAAAAAAATTGCTTTACTAAAGAAGTTAGAACTGACTGATTAGCTGCATTCCCTGAACCTCGGTGCAGGTGACAATAAACTAAGCTGAACTAAGTTAACACACACACACGTAAGCAAATGACTCGGCCTCCATCCCCCAGCTGAGATATCACTGCTCTTGTGACAAATTACCGCCGTTATATTTTTGAGTTGATGCTCGGATAGTGGACTTTGAGCTGCGACACCTCCTAATATTTTCAGCTTCACAATCTATAAATATAAATATATATATATATATATTTTTAAAATAAAAGAATAAGCACACACCTTTTCCCCTCACCAAAGGGAATTAACCCAATGCTGGGATGCAACTATGTGTAAATATGTACATTTGATTTTTTGTATAAAACCCGTGTACTTATCCTGTATAGAAAATAATTTAACATAAAGGAATTTAAATGGCGGACAGGATGCAGCATCACTCGCTGCGGAGCTCTTGAATTTTACAGCTGATATGAGAGGAAAGGGAAGTTGGTGCGTCGACTGCAAGGCAGGAACTCTACCGCCTACATGGAACCGTAGGAAAGAAACTTGGCAAGGACACAGCCCGATGGAAATGATATCTTTTAACCAACGCCAGCCCCTGGGGGAATTCCTTCTTGACTACGTGCAGGAAATTCGCTTTCAAAACCACATCTTTGCCTTTCTGTTTTTGGCAGGCCGGCAGTGAATCACTGAGACTTAGTAACATGAGTGTATGTAATCCAACACTCTCATGCCTTTATTTACCATTCTTTTGTGAGCGACTGACCTTTATAACCAGACATCTTGTGTTGAGCGATTTTTTATTTTTTATTTTTTTTTGCAGTGCTTCATGGTTCGATAACAGATAAGAGCTTTATTTACTGCTGTGGTTACCATATTTAATAAACTTTATTCAAGCCACTTGTCTGCTGCAGTGTTTCACCATCTCCCTTGTCTTTGAAGGCTTCAAGCGACGGTGGTAGGTTCAACTGAGTCAGTTGTTCACTTTAGTTTAGATTAGCTTAGTTTATAAGGTCATAAGTGATAGGAGCAGAATTAGGCCATTCGGCCCATGTGCCATTCAATCATCAGTTATCCTTCTATCCATCCATACATCCATCCATCCTTCCCAACAACTCCCTCCTAACCTCATTCTCCTGCTTTCTCCCCATAATCCCTGACATTCCCCCTAACTTGTCTAGAAAAGACACAGTGTGGAAACAGGCCCTTCGGCCCAACGAGTCTCCCGCCGGTCCCGCTGGAGTTGCTGCCTTACAGCGAATGCAGCGCCGGAGACCCGGGTTCGATCCTGACTACAGGTGCTGTCTGTACGCAGTTTGTACGTTTTCCCCGTGTGTTTTTTCACAATGGATAATAGGTGCAGTAGTAGGCCATTCGGCCCTTCGAGCCAGCACCGCCATTCAATGTGATCATGGCTGATCATCCCCAATCAGTACCCCGTTCCTGCCTTCTCCCCATATCCCCTGACTCCGCTTCCGATTCCTCCCACTCCAAAGAGTGGGTTGATAAAAATGCTGGAGAAACGCAGCGGGTGAGGCAGCATCTATTGAGCAAAGGAAATAGGTGAAGCCTCGAGTCGAGACCCGTCTCTACGACCACATCTTAACCCAGATCCGTTATCGCAGCCACGTCTGCTTTCTCTACGACCAAAGGGTGGGTTTGTAGGTTAATTGGCTTGGTAAATGTACAAATTGTCCCGAGTGTGTGTAGGATGGTGTTAATGTGCGGGGATCGCTGGTCGGCGCGGACCCAGTGGGCCGAAGGGCTGTTTCCGCGCTGTATCTGTAAACATATGTCTAAACCCCATACACTAGCATTATCCTACACACACTAGGGGCAATTTACAAATTTTACTGATGCCAATAAACCTTCAAACCTGTGTCGGAAGGAACTGCAGATGCTGGTCCACACGGAAGATAGACACAAAATGGTGGAATAACTCAGCGGGTCAGGCAGCATCTCTGGATAAAAGGAATAGGTGGTATTTCAGTCTGAAAAATTCGTACCGCTGGGGTGTAAGCTGCCCAAGAAAAATATGAGGTGCTGTTCCTCAAATTTGAGCTGGGCCTCACTGTGACAGTGGAGGAGGCCCAGGATAGAAAGGTCGATATAGGAATGGGGGGGGGAGTTAAAGTGGTTGGCAACTGAGATATAATGTAGGCCAAGGCGGACTGAGGGGGGGTGTTCAGTGAAACTATCACCGAGCCTGCGCTTGGTCTCTCCGATATATAGAAGTCCACACCTGGACAGCGGATACAGTAGATGAGGTTGGAGGAGGTGCAATAGAACCTCTGCCTCACCTGAAAGGACTGTCAGGGTCCTTGGACGGAGTTGAGGGGAGATGTAAAGGGACAGGTGTTGCATCTCCTGCAGTTGCAGGGGAAGTACCTGGGGAGGGGGTGGTTTGGGTGGGAAGGGACGAGTGAACCAGAGAGTTGCGGAAAATGGAAAGCGGTGGAGATGGGAAGATGTGACATGAGGTGGTATCCCGTTGGAGGTGGCGATTATGTGCTGCATGCGATGGATGGTGGGGTGGAAGGGGGATTCTGTGTCAGTGGAAGATGTTGCTGAGTGATGCCGAGGGCTACCTGCAGGTGGCAGCACCTGCAATGCAGTGGCACCACTCGCTGAAAATTGCCAGCAGAGTGGAGGGTCATCGGAGATTTGGTGTGGTTGCTGAGACTCAAAATTGACTCAGGCAGCACAAAGAATTCTCCAAGAAGTTAAAACCTTTATTTGCAAATTAAGGCTGGAACACTCAAAGAGCAAAGAGTTCACTCCAAACAAAGAGCTGTCCATTTTTATGGCATGTTTAACTCTGTATGTCCCACCCCCGGTGCATTTCCATACCCAATCACTTGCGGACATTCCTTTATCGATAACCAATCACTTGCATTTACTTTTCTCCTCCTTCCCCAGTTATTTTCCATTCCGTAATCCACCCTTGTTTAAACCACATGGCTTCCCCTTTCTTCGGCCCCTAATTTCTCTTAGCTGGGGCTTGATACAGTCACAAAGGTCATATAATTGTCACAATTGATCTACGCTATGTTCTAAGCTAGCAGAACCCAATGTTTACTTTCCTATCTTAGACCCCCTTTATCTCTCTTAGTCATCTCAGCTAGGGGTGTTACAAAGTTACAAAGGTCATGTAACTGTCACAACTAATTTACGCTAAGTGTTGAGCTAGCTTCGAGGGGAGAACCCAAACACCTTCTCCCTCAATTTATATAAACAAAACACACAAAGGCGAGCAAATGTCTCATCTCAACATAAACAAGCTAAGTCCAAACATGCAGAGCAAAGCTAATACAAAGAATAATAGATAAGATATAATATTTAAGTGTCTCAAGTATTACAAACACCAAGAATATAAAATATAAAGATAACATAGTCCTACATAATTCCCCCCTTTGAGACCTAATCGGTCTCACAGGAAAAGAAAACCACAAGCTGCACATATCAGCGTCAAATCAAACTACAACTAGCCCCCAAAATCGGGGTCCTCATATTTGTAATGTTCAGCCTCACGGTGCTCGTTCTCTGGAATCCTGGGTAACTGGGCCAAAAACCCACCCCCATTATGCTGGGGCGGGGAAAAAAGAGGGAGCTATCCTTACAGATTTAATATTGCTCTGGTCTGCTTTGCATGCATGCTATCAGCGGGGTCTGCTTCTCTGGGAGACCAGATTCACCTTTATCCAGGAGGGGGAGCTGCTTTGCAGTGGCTCTTACTAGGAGAGACTTAATACAGGGAAAAACACAACTTAGCACAACAATATCAACTAGCAGCACAGCTCCAATAGTCACCCCCAAATTAGCCCAACCCGCTCCCCAACCTCCTACCATATTTTCCAGCCAATCAAAGAAAATATGTTCAAAACCCGCATTCTGCTTAAGGTCTTTTTCCCTGATTCTTCAACGTATCCATTGCTTCAGTGAAGGACCCCTCCGGGCTGTTGTTGTTAGGTATTGGTTGCCAACCAATTTTCTATCCATGTCAACACCCTACCCCCAATACCATGTGCTCTAATTTTAGTCACCAGTCTACCGTGCGGGACCTTATCAAAGGCTTTCTGAAAGTCTAGATACACCACATCCACTGGCTCCCCTTCATCCATTTTACTTGTCACGTCCTCAAAAAATTCCAGAAGATTAGTCAAGCATGATTTCCCTTTCATAAATCCACGTTGACTTGGACTAATCCTTTTACTGCTATCCAAATGTCCCATTATTACCTCTTTAATAATTGACTCCAGCATCATTCCCACCATCGAAGTCAGGCGAACTGGCCTGTAATTCCCCGTTTCCTCTCTTGCTCCTTTCTTGAAAAGTGGGATAACATTAGCTATCCTCCAATCCACAAGAACTGATCCTGAATCTATTGAACATTGGAAAATGATCACCAATGCGTCCACTATTTCTAGAGCCACCTCCCTGGGATGTAGACCATCCGGCCCAGGGGATTTATCATCCTTCAGTCCCATTAGCCTACCAAATTCGTCAGAAAGTTTACTACAGTCCCTGCACCTAAATCTTTGCAAGGTACTGCCTCCACCCACCTGCTAAATCTATCGATCATGCCAACATGTACCTTTTCCCTCTTACCGTCTTGATCATATCCACATAGTCGATCACCAGGTGCCTTAATGGCCTTTCGGGCACAGGTATGTGACCTACAGGCATTGTTATTCCCTTTCTAACATTGCTTTGAGCACATACCTCACGCTGTGACACAATGTGGTCTACCGAAGATGTAATTAGGCTGACCGAAACCCATCCTTTTTTACCTTTCTTATTACATCCCCCCTTGCGCAATGGTCTAACGCATGCACTTCTGAAATAAGAATGGTCAGCAATGGTGTGGGTGCTACCAACAATCCTTCTTCAGTGGTCCACATACCCTCCAAGTTCTGCTTAACTTCCCTTTGTCTCCACCTTGTTTGCCCTTACCTTGTATTTCAATTATGTCCTCCTCTGTGGGTTCCAGATCCAAGCTTACCTGGGATGCAACAACAGCTGGTCGGCATCCAGATGCTATTCTAGCTGTTTCTGCCTCGTCATTCCATTGCAAAACATTCTTCAGGCTTGTGTGTCCTGCTTCCTTCATTATTTTCCTTAATGGCGTCACAATTCCAGCATACTCTCCACTCCAGTCTGAACTGTATCCTGCCATCCCCAAGAACGTCATCATCTGTCCTACTGTCTGAGGTTTGGGAGCGTTAATTGTTGCCTCAATTTGATCCAGTGCTATAGCCTTTACTCCTTTGGATATTAATCGTCCTAAATATTCTACCTGCTGCTTATAAAACTGCAGCTTCTCCCTGGATACTTTATGGCCTCCGCACGCCAGCCTTTCCAAGAGAGTCAAAGTGTCTCGCTCACATTGCTCCTCACTTGCGGAGCAAACCAACAAATTATCCACATATTGTATTAATGTACTTTCTAAGGGTATGCCTTCCAAATCTGCCTTGAATATCTGATTGAGGAGTGTTTAATTCCCTGCGGCATCCTAGTGTAGGTGTATAGAGTACCTCTATAGGTAAACGCAAACAAATACTGACATTGCTCTGCAGGGGGCACACTGAAAAACACCGAACAAAGATCGACTACTGAAAATGAAGCTGCCTCTGTTGGAACATTAGTCAGCAGTGTATGTGGACTTGTGACGACCGCTGGCCAATGTCTCACCGCCTCATTTACCGCTCGCAAATTATGCACTGGTCTCCACTCTGCTTTCAAGACTGGTAACAGCTGGGTGTTGCAGGGACTACTTGTCTTAACCAGAACTCCCACCTCCAGCAGACCCTGTGTTGTTGGTGCTATACCTTCCTCTGCCTCTAACGTCAGTTCTCCGGGGCGGATATGCTCCCTGCTTTAATCCTATTTCCTACTGGACTAGCGGATTTTACCTTTCCGACATCTGTGTGGTGTTGTGACCACAGAATCGGGGGCAACCTCTCCAACCCTTCCTCCTTTGTCTGACCCTCTCTTTTCTTCATCAAAGGAAGATGTGGCCGGGGGGTAATTTCGACCTCTTTCAATGTTCCCAACATATCTATATTCACCACTATCTTGATATAATTATTATTTCCAGATTTCTATACCTGTGGTGTATTTTATCCCCAACTAGTAATAGTACCTGCTTGTTTCACCAGGGGCTCCAAGTCTCTGGACTGGTGTAGGTGTATTGAGTACAAGCAATATTACAAACAATATCACATGGGGAGCAGCTCCTGGCACCCTATTGTAGTGGTCTGGTCAAGGTCAGGAAAAGACCGGACGTCAGGCAGATTCGAAAGAAGCTTTTTAATTGTTACCGCTCAAGTCCACACAAGGACACTCTTATCTCTACCCCTGGGGATTGTTTACAGCAAACCCCGTAGCAGACCAACACCCCTGTCCCTCAATCAGCGAGGGGGATGATCCAAGGAGTGGCCTACCCCCCAGGGACTGCCACATTATTCCACTTTTCCAAAAATACATTCCATTTAGTTTGCAAGGCTGCCCCTTGTTTTCCAATCATTATTGCTTCTGCCTTTAGGTGGTGCTGGCCTCATGCCCCGACGCATCACATTCCCCTATTGTCTGCATCGTGAGCTCCATCAACAATCCTGTACAGTGTAATTCAGAATTGGGCTGAGCTGCTTTGGGCAGTATGGCCAGTACACCCTTCTTCCACTTGTCCCACGTTTCCCAAGGTTGATCTTCTATATCTCCTATCCAAAAGACGTTAGCTTTTCTAACTTCCTGTGTTATCATTTGTGCACTTGGCCTGTCCACACTCAAACCATTTCTGGTACATTCCAATTTTAATTCCAGTCTCAACAGAGCATCTCTACCTAACAAATTAATGGGGGTCCCTTTAGACACCAATACCGGCAATACTATTTCTTTATTACCCATTGCTAAACTTACAGGGGCCGTGAACCGCGTTAACTGTGTTTTTCCCGAGAACCCTACAGTTTTAACAAATTTCCCTGACATGGGAAGGTGGGAGGCATACTGCGGTTGCACACAAGTGTATGTAGCTCCAGTATCTATCCTCATGGGTGTTAACCCCCCCCCCAAAAGAACCTGAATAATGGGTTCTTCTTCTGCCTCCACTTGTCCGTTTGTTGGGTAATGTCCCTTCCCATCCAGGTTCTCTGGGCACCCCTAGTATCTAGCATAGGGATTCACAGGTCCAGCTGGGCCCGTCGGGGCTGGCCTGGGTTAAAGTATCGTTCACCTTCCATTGGTCCCTGTTTATATGGGCTGGGCCACGGATGGTGTGGGCAGTCCCTCCTCAGGTGCCCTACCTGTTCACATCCCCAGCACACCTTATCAATTACCTGTCTCCTTACTAGCCTTCCTCGACCACTTCCTTGAGCTCCCTCCCTCCCTTGGGGACCCCAGTCCTGTCTTGGTTTATATCCAGATTTATTTTGTTCCTGATAGGGAATTTAAGGAAACGCTCTCCCAAAGGCATGGGATTTTCCGGCCCCCATCTGGCTCTGCCATAGGACTCACTGTGTGTCGGTGCATCACTTATTTCAGTCATTTCAACCAGGTCTGTTGTTGCTGACAACATTTTCTTTTCTTTTTCACGCTCTTTCATTTCGAGCTCTTCAAGTTGCATTTGTATCACATCTCTCTGCACCTCTTCCTGCTGGTCTGCAAGTCTTTTTCTATCTCGGCGATAATTTTCGACCGCATGGACCAAACGAACTGGCAGTGGGACATAGATGACAATCCCACCACCTCCTCCAGTCTGGACTTGACATGAGGAGCCAAGGCATCCATAACAGCAGGCCGGAACACAGTGTTCATTAACTGGTTGCCTTCTATTTCTTGTTCAGTTTCGAGTCTCTACCTTTTCAGCTGGTTCTCCAGATAGGCAGCTGGATTCTCTGCCTCCCCCTGTGGATCTCCCCTTAATGCCTTGGGGTACACCTTAAGTGGGTAACAGTGTCTGAGGGGCTGCC
Source organism: Raja brachyura (assembly GCA_963514005.1). The sequence goes on from OY740818.1 coordinate 6,798,439, forward strand.
ATACCCTCTGCCTGACTGGGTCAAACAGTGTGCCATTGACCATTGCATTATTCACTGCATTTTTTATACCAGCCATCTCCAGGAGTTCTGTCAGTTTAGTGGTTCCTATCACTTTCACCAACAGTGCCTTTAAATAGTAAGATTAAATGAGAACTTACCAGTTCGAAGTTTGATCTTTATTTTATGAGGAGTTACGATGAGGGATTACGTGAAGACCCCGCCAGCACGCATGCGCGACATTCTTCAAAGCAGTGGTGTGAAATCACAGATGGCAACGTAGACTAATATAGTAAGATAAGAGAGAACTTTCATACCAGTTGATCTTTATAATAGAGGGCTGGGAGCGGAGGGCACGTAATCCCTCATCGTAACTCCTCATAAAATAAAGATCAAACTTCGAACTGGTAAGTTCTCATTTAATCTTACTATTTTACTTCGGAGTCACGTGAGTGACTACGTGAAGATTTCAAAGCTCTGTGATTTCATGCCCTGGAAAACTCCATGCTCACACACCGCTATGCTGGGATAAGAGGATGAACGTAATTCAGACATAACACTGGCTGAAAAACAAAAATAGGTATTTATTCATACCAAACACAAAAAATACATATCCCATGACGGGTAAATTATTTGGCAGAGCTCAAAATTCTCCCTGCATAAGAGTCAGTGGAGGCCACGGGTTTATTATAAAAGCAATGAAACGTCCTCTCATTGCTCCAACCCGCTGTGGCCAGGATGTGGTCCAATGGTACCTCCATCATCCTAGCCGCCGACGTGGATGCCGCCCTGGTGGAGTGAGATTTAAATATATTAATGTCTATCCCCGCCGCATCCAGAACCACCCTTATCCATCTAGAAATGGTTTGCACCGTGACTTTGTGGTGAGGCTTTTTGTGGCTTATGAGCAAAGCTTTCTCCGTGCCCCTGAGATTTTTTGTGACTGAGATGTAACGTGATAATAAAGTGACAATACAAAGTCTAGTATCTGCCGGGTAGGCTAGAAACTCTAAGTATGTCCAGACGTTCCGGGTCGATCTTGTTTTAACAGCCCCTGCACATAAAAGGTGATTTTGTCATTGGATATGGACATGGCATCCAGATTTAATTTGTGCAGGGACTGGACCCGTTGTGCCGTGACGAGTGCCATGATCATTACCACCTTGTAGGTAAGCTTGTCCAGGGTAAGTCCTGAGTTAGGTGTCCATCCTCGCAGCATAGTTAATACTATGCTGATATCCCATGTGTGGTTGTATCTGGGCCTGGGGGGATTGGAATTGAATATTCCTCTCATTAGTTTTGATACTAATGGATGTGATCCAATGCCCAATTGGTCACTCCCCTTGCCCAGGTAGGTCGATAGGGCACTCCTGGCACAGTTAATGGCACTATAGCTCAGTCCTTTGTCATGGTGAAGGGTTGCCAAGAATTCCAGAACTTCTGTGATGGTGGCTGATTCGTAGGTAGTGTTGGTTGCAGAGCAGAATTTTCCCACTTCCTGATGTAGGTCAGGTACTGCTTACGGGTGGACTCCCTGCACGATGTTGAGATGGTATCCATGGTTCTGCTGGTGAGTCCGTACCCCAAAAGTGGCCGTTTCAGAACCTGCAAATCAATAGGTCCATGCGGTCATGACATGGGTGGTGTTCCCCTGTGACGGGATGTATAAGCAGGTTAGGTCGTTTATTGACGTTAATACAAGGTTCTGTGGCCATCTTCTGTATCATTGGGAACCATGGTTGGGTAGGCCAGTCGGGCACAACCAAAATACCCGATGCGGAGTCTTGTCTGATTTTCTGCAAGACCCGACTGATGAGGCCGAAGGGGGGAAATGCATAACAGAACAAGTCCCCCCAGTGTAGCGTGAAAGCGTCCATTGCTACTGCCCCTGGGTCTGGTTCCCAAGCAACATATGTTGGCAGTTGGTGATTTAATCTGGACGCAAAAAGGTCGATATCTGGTGTCCCATAACGTTCTACAATATCTGTGAACACTTTTCGATCCAACATCCATTCTATGTTGTCGTTAAATTTGCGTGACCTGGTGTCTGCCACTGTATTTAGTTTACCTGGGAGGTAAGTGGCTGAAATCCAAATTTCTCTTTGCAGACACCAGTGCCAGATATTATTAGCCAATTCATCACACGATATCGACTTTATTCCACCCATGTGGTTAATGTAAGCCACCACCGTGGTATTGTCAATTTGTAATCTAACATGTATATTGTGCATGTTAGAGCAGTATGCCCTAAGGCCATGAAATGCTCCCAGCATTTCTGAATGGTTAATCCCCAGTGTGTTGAATTGGGTTAGTTCTAGTGCATTCCATCTACCTCCACAACTAGTGGTGGTATTAGTTGCTCCCCAACCTTGGGCACTGGCATCAGTTTGTAAGATGACCGAGGGATTGATGATAATGATGGGTTTTGAACAATTTTGAGCATTCTCCATCCACCAATTTAATTCGGTTTTTGCCTTTTCTGGCAGTTTCATAGGCCTGTCGAAATGGCCTGCATGTCTTTTAAGAGCTATAATTTTAGCTCTTTGTAGGTTTTGATAATGTGATGGTCCGAATTGTGCTGCTGGAAAGGCAGCCACTATCTTCCCAATTACCCTGGCCACCTGCCGAATGGACGGATCTCTGATGCCAGTAAGGCTCCTGCAAGCCTCTATCAAGTCCACCACTTTGTTTGGTGGTAAAGTGATAGACATTTGCACCGAGTTAATGGTAAACCCCAAGTAATCCATGGTGGTTGAGGGTTCCAGTTTTGATTTATCTGGATGTATGATGAATCCCAGCTTTTGGAAAAGATGTTTTGTGGCTAAAACTGCCAATGTAGCCATTTCCAAATTCTGTTTTCTTAGGTAGGCCAAGGCTGGTTTCAATATTTTAGTAAACAGTCTGGGTGCTGATGATAACCCATTGGGCAAGGCTTTGTATTGCCATAGTTGTTCCATCCAGATAAATTTTAGGTATTTCCTATGATCCTTGTGAATTGGTACTGAATAGTATGCATCTTTGAGGTCAATGCATGCCATGTAGTACCCATAGGCTATTAACTGCCTAGCTGTGTCAAAGGTATCCATTTTGAAATGAACATACTGAACAGAAGTATTTAGTTCGGTCAGATCTATAATTTTGCGGCACCCGCCATCGCTTTTATTTTTGGTAAATATACTGGATACGAACTCCTGAGGCTCTCTGGCGGTTTTCTCAATTACTCCTTTTCCAATTAGCCTCAACAGTTCAGCATGCCCTGCCGTTCTTTCTTTTTGTGAAAGTATAAACTTCCGGCTAGGTGAATGCTGGACCGGGGTAGGGAGTTCGTAAACAAATTCAATTTTGTAGCCCTGAATACTTCTGAGTATGTAAGGATCAGAGGTAAGTGTGCACCAAACTTCATAACACAAGTGCAACCGGCCCCCCACATTTTGTGAATTTAGGCAAGGAATGTTCCTGGGGAAGCCAGACCCACCTACCTCCATGGTTATTGTCGGTGTTGTGGCCTCTGTCCTTGTTTCTTCTGTTGAGTTGACATGGTGTAGGGGTGGCGCATTTTCCAAGAAGGCCGGGCTGGGCCATGGCCTAAAAAAGACCGCTGTGCAGGTGGACCGGCCTTCGAGCTTTCACCACCGGCAGGTCTGTGATAATATCGCTGTCCGGTGGGTGTGTAGGGGTGCTGCCGTTGTGGGTAATGAGGTTTAAATGAACCGGGTACCTTGATGAGGCCAATGGCCTAGGCCTCCTCGTCCAGGTCTTTCACCTGTTTGGGAAGGTCATCCCCAAACAGTAGATTCGGCGGTTGAACGTTCCCGCAAATTTGGGGTTGAGTGCCGGTTTTATGATGCTCCTCCTGAAGTTATTAATCTCATATTGTGTGTTGCACAATAGAGCCAGGGCATCTTGTAATTCCTCCGGTAACTCAATTCCCACTGCAGTTCTGGCCACTGCCGTAATCCCGGCGGTCAATAGCTTCAGGATCTTCTGCAGTTTGACTTCTTGCCCTCTTATCATGGGGCTCATGTTCCCCCAAATGGGGTTGTTCACCGTAGGAACATTTAGGGAGTTGCAATTCTCCGGAGCTAAATATTTTTCGGCTGTGGTGGGAATAGCCTGCTCCTGGAGCTGGTTTGTAACCATATAATTAATGCTAGCTGCTAGCTTGGGATGGATAGGTAGGCCTTTCTGAGAAGGCACTGCATGTTTATTGACCATCTCCAGCAACTCATCCTGCACCCCAGACACTGTAGGTTCTTCAGCCAACTCCCCCTCTTCGGGGTCAGCCCAGTTCTGACCCCCAATGCTCCCCTGCGTAGAGGGTGAGACATTAGGCAGTCCGTGATAGGAGCCTGCCGTGGGCCTGCTAAGAGGCCCACCGTGACTCTGCCCCTGCAAAAGCAGGTCACGCTGGAGCATTTGCTCCATCATCCGCTCTATGCGGGAAAGACGACCTCCGTCGCTTCCAAGGAACGGGGTGTCCTTGGGTCCGGACTCAGCTGAGTCAGTGGCCCCGGCCGACTTTCTGGTGGAATTGCCGCCCGGCCGCAGTGTACCAGACACCCTTATGGGCGAAACGTCGGGAGCTGCAGGTTGAACCTGTAGCTCGGGAGAAACAGCCCGCTGCTGGGTGCTCTCCATGGCGGCAGCTCTAGCCGCTGCTCGTTTAGACTTCCTTCCTTCCATAGTTCTTCGTCGACGCTCACTCTCCGGTGAGACTTACCTTGCGTAAGTTCTTTTTTTTTAAACTTACGCTGGAGGAGCCCCGCTCCTCCCGACTGCCGCTTCCGCATGCGTACGACGATATGTCGCGCATGCGTGCTGGCGGGGTCTTCACGTAGTCACTCACGTGACTCCGAAGTAAAATCTCCCATAGCCAACAACTGTTGTGGTGTACAATTTTGGTCGCCTAATTATAGGAAGGATGTCAACAAAATAGAGAGAGTACAGAGGAGATTTACTAGAATGTTGCCTGGGTTCCAGCAACTAAGCAGAAAAAGTTTGAACAAGTTAGGTCTTTATTCTTTGGAGTGCAGAAGGTTAAGGGGGGACTTGATTGAGGTCTTTAAAATGATGAAAGGGATAGACAGAGTTGACGTGGATAAGCTTTTCCCATTGAGGGTAGGGAAGATTCAAACAAGAGGGCATGACATGAGAATTAAGGGACAGAAGTTTAGGGGTAACATGGGGGGTAACCTCTTTACTCAGAGAGTGGTGGCTGTGTGGAATGAGCTTCCAGCAGAAGTGGTGGAGGCAGGATCGATTTTAACATTTAAAAGTAAAGTGGATAGGTATATGGACGGGAAGGGAATGGAGGGGTATGGTCTGAGTGCAGGTAGATGGGACTAGGGGAAAATAAATGGTCGGCACAGACTGGAAGGGCCGAGAAGGCCTGTTTCCGTGCTGTAATTCCCCCAAGCGATATACTGTGTCTGTACCGTTCGTTTTAAAGGCAACGGCATCATTTTATCCCTTCGTTCCCGTTCCTCATCTTCTACCTGTATGTGTCTTCCCATTCCAATCCTTCTTGGAGTGCCGTCTTCCTCATTCTAATCTATATTTCTTGCTTCTCAGATATTCTAGCCTTTCTTTGCGATTCCTTCACCTTTCTTTTAAAATCTTCCACTAAATCCTCATCCCTTATTTCCCTTGCATCCCCCCCTATCACTTCTTGATTCTGTTTCCTCCTCACTGCTTTGCCCTCCTTTCAGTGACCACTTGCCCATCACTTTCCAATCCTGTCTATCACGTTCCTCATTGAATAGGATGCCTCAAAATCCCTCTGCTTCCTCAGGTCCTGCAGGCTCCTGAGATCCATTTCTAATCCCCTTGTTTCCAGCTCATCATCCCAACTTGCAACCTCTCCTTCTATCTCCACTAGTCCCTTTACCAAGGGACACTGCTTTGTACCGTCTGGGCCTAGATAGGGAGGGGGGATGCCCAGGGTCTCTCAAGCTTGGATATAGGGTCCCCAAAATACCACTTTAATTAATTAAAATCCTGGGGTCTTTTATACAAAAATAGTCACATATCCAGAATATCAGGGGCATTAGGTAGTTTGTTTTTCTATGCCAACTCATGGCTATTCCATTGTCAGTTAGTTACCCTTCCGGCGTCTGACCTTTTTCAACCCGAAGGTTTGTCTGAAAAAGCCATACAATCTGGTCGTGAGGCCCGTCAAAGCATCATGGTGCAGCCCTGTCATTTTCAGTTATTTTCCATATACAAATTTGTAATTTCTAAATCTTCCTTTGACTGACAAGACTGTTCTGTTTACTAGAATCTTTGGTTCTGTGGGGACCAATATAAAGAATTTGCAAGTTGCCTTGCAGGCAGTATTATTAGCTAGGGCATTCCTTGTCGGGCCACTCATGTAAGCATTGCACTTAATAATGGCCAGGAGGAGTGGGAGGACTGAGGCCTGCAGTGTGGGTATCCTTGTCTTTAAGTTGTGAAAGTCTTCTTGTTGAAATGAGAGAGTTAAGTTGAAAAGGATTCATCTGCTAGGAATGGGCGGGCATAATTCACAGTGGGATGTTCCAATTCCCTGTCAGTCAGGATCCTGGGCGCTGTGATTAGATATTGATCCAGATTGTGATTAGTCAGACTCCCTGCCATTCGGGGACTTGCCACACCCCATACCCGTCAATCTCCACAAACAAAGACACATACTCTTCTCTATTTTTTTCTTCAGCAGAAGCGAGCTCGCTGCTCTGTGCCAAAAGTTATTCAAAGTTTGAAGGCAAGTTTGTATTAAACAAAAGTACAGGCTGTTGGCTGGGATTTAAATATCTTGAGCAGCCCCGATTCTCATGCTCTTTTTCCTTCTTTATTTTGCTGTCTGTTTTTTCTCTCTGGTGCCCTGTGTTGTCCAACTCTCTCACTGCTGAATACAATACGGCTTCTTCTTCCCCTTCTGCCTCTACCCTTTCCCTTCTTCTTTCTCATCTGCCTTTTCAGTCTCCAAGTCGCTATCAGTATCATTTCCATTTGGGGTGCCCTTCCCTGTAGGCCTTACCCCCCTAGGGATCTTATATGGGGGAGGTGGTCTGCACTATTCCCAACTTGGCACCTCATTCCCCACCAAATTTGTTCCTTCATCTCCCCTCTTCTATAAACCGGGTTGCCATATCAGACAAGGGTCTCCAGAGAAATTACCAGTACTAGGTTTGTTCTTAACTACTAAGTGCTTGTTTTCTGAACCCTTCTTATCAACGCTTTCTTTCTCTGCCTTGGCCCTTAACAATTTGCAATTTTATGTTACCTAATTAGTCCCTATTCTCCCTGACATTACCTGTTCTGTCCGTACAGACTCCTTATTCTTCTTAAGGGCGGTAGCCACAGGATGCCTTGTCCATTCAGACCCCTTTCTCTTATAAGGGCAGTAGCCGCAAGGCCTTATTCTTATCACACAAAATCTACTTTCTCAGATTAATTATTTTCTACTTACCCTACTGCGCAGTCTTCTCGAGTAATCCTCCTTGATTCTGTTTCCTCCTCACTGCTTTGCCCTCCTTTCAGTGACCACTTGCCCATCACTTTCCAATCCTGTCTATCACGTTCCTCATTGAATAGGATGCCTCAAAATCCCTCTGCTTCCTCAGGTCCTGCAGGCTCCTGAGATCCATTTCTAATCCCCTTGTTTCCAGCTCATCATCCCAACTTGCAACCTCTCCTTCTATCTCCACTAGTCCCTTTACCAAGGGACACTGCTTTGTACCGTCTGGGCCTAGATAGGGAGGGGGGATGCCCAGGGTCTCTCAAGCTTGGATATAGGGTCCCCAAAATACCACTTTAATTAATTAAAATCCTGGGGTCTTTTATACAAAAATAGTCACATATCCAGAATATCAGGGGCATTAGGTAGTTTGTTTTTCTATGCCAACTCATGGCTATTCCATTGTCAGTTAGTTACCCTTCCGGCGTCTGACCTTTTTCAACCCGAAGGTTTGTCTGAAAAAGCCATACAATCTGGTCGTGAGGCCCGTCAAAGCATCATGGTGCAGCCCTGTCATTTTCAGTTATTTTCCATATACAAATTTGTAATTTCTAAATCTTCCTTTGACTGACAAGACTGTTCTGTTTACTAGAATCTTTGGTTCTGTGGGGACCAATATAAAGAATTTGCAAGTTGCCTTGCAGGCAGTATTATTAGCTAGGGCATTCCTTGTCGGGCCACTCATGTAAGCATTGCACTTAATAATGGCCGGGAGGAGTGGGAGGACTGAGGCCTGCAGTGTGGGTATCCTTGTCTTTAAGTTGTGAAAGTCTTCTTGTTGAAATGAGAGAGTTAAGTTGAAAAGGATTCATCTGCTAGGAATGGGCGGGCATAATTCACAGTGGGATGTTCCAATTCCCTGTCAGTCAGGATCCTGGGCGCTGTGATTAGATATTGATCCAGATTGTGATTAGTCAGACTCCCTGCCATTCGGGGACTTGCCACACCCCATACCCGTCAATCTCCACAAACAAAGACACATACTCTTCTCTATTTTTTTCTTCAGCAGAAGCGAGCTCGCTGCTCTGTGCCAAAAGTTATTCAAAGTTTGAAGGCAAGTTTGTATTAAACAAAAGTACAGGCTGTTGGCTGGGATTTAAATATCTTGAGCAGCCCCGATTCTCATGCTCTTTTTCCTTCTTTATTTTGCTGTCTGTTTTTTCTCTCTGGTGCCCTGTGTTGTCCAACTCTCTCACTGCTGAATACAATACGGCTTCTTCTTCCCCTTCTGCCTCTACCCTTTCCCTTCTTCTTTCTCATCTGCCTTTTCAGTCTCCAAGTCGCTATCAGTATCATTTCCATTTGGGGTGCCCTTCCCTGTAGGCCTTACCCCCCTAGGGATCTTATATGGGGGAGGTGGTCTGCACTATTCCCAACTTGGCACCTCATTCCCCACCAAATTTGTTCCTTCATCTCCCCTCTTCTATAAACCGGGTTGCCATATCAGACAAGGGTCTCCAGAGAAATTACCAGTACTAGGTTTGTTCTTAACTACTAAGTGCTTGTTTTCTGAACCCTTCTTATCAACGCTTTCTTTCTCTGCCTTAGCCCTTAACAATTTGCAATTTTATGTTACCTAATTAGTCCCTATTCTCCCTGACGTTACCTGTTCTGTCCGTACAGACTCCTTATTCTTCTTAAGGGCGGTAGCCACAGGATGCCTTGTCCATTCAGACCCCTTTCTCTTATAAGGGCAGTAGCCGCAAGGCCTTATTCTTATCACACAAAATCTACTTTCTCAGATTAATTATTTTCTACTTACCCTACTGCGCAGTCTTCTCGAGTAATCCTCCTTGATTCTGTTTCCTCCTCACTGCTTTGCCCTCCTTTCAGTGACCACTTGCCCATCACTTTCCAATCCTGTCTATCACGTTCCTCATTGAATAGGATGCCTCAAAATCCCTCTGCTTCCTCAGGTCCAGCAGGCTCCTGAGATCCATTTCTAATCCCCTTGTTTCCAGCTCATCATCCCAACTTGCAACCTCTCCTTCTATCTCCACTAGTCCCTTTACCAAGGGACACTGCTTTGTACCGTCCTGGCCTAGATAGGGAGGGGGGATGCCCAGGGTCTCTCAAGCTTGGATATAGGGTCCCCAAAATACCACTTTAATTAATTAAAATCCTGGGGTCTTTTATACAAAAATAGTCACATATCCAGAATATCAGGGGCATTAGGTAGTTTGTTTTTCTATGCCAACTCATGGCTATTCCATTGTCAGTTAGTTACCCTTCCGGCGTCTGACCTTTTTCAACCCGAAAATTTGTCTGAAAAAGCCATACAATCTGGTCGTGAGGCCCGTCAAAGCATCATGGTGCAGCCCTGTCATTTTCAGTTATTTTCCATATACAAATTTGTAATTTCTAAATCTTCCTTTGACTGACAAGACTGTTCTGTTTACTAGAATCTTTGGTTCTGTGGGGACCAATATAAAGAATTTGCAAGTTGCCTTGCAGGCAGTATTATTAGCTAGGGCATTCCTTGTCGGGCCACTCATGTAAGCATTGCACTTAATAATGGCCGGGAGGAGTGGGAAGACTGAGGCCTGCAGTGTGGGTATCCTTGTCTTTAAGTTGTGAAAGTCTTCTTGTTGAAATGAGAGAGTTAAGTTGAAAAGGATTCATCTGCTAGGAATGGGCGGGCATAATTCACAGTGGGATGTTCCAATTCCCTGTCAGTCAGGATCCTGGGCGCTGTGATTAGATATTGATCCAGATTGTGATTAGTCAGACTCCCTGCCATTCGGGGACTTGCCACACCCCATACCCGTCAATCTCCACAAACAAAGACACATACTCTTCTCTATTTTTTTCTTCAGCAGAAGCGAGCTCGCTGCTCTGTGCCAAAAGTTATTCAAAGTTTGAAGGCAAGTTTGTATTAAACAAAAGTACAGGCTGTTGGCTGGGATTTAAATATCTTGAGCAGCCCCGATTCTCATGCTCTTTTTCCTTCTTTATTTTGCTGTCTGTTTTTTCTCTCTGGTGCCCTGTGTTGTCCAACTCTCTCACTGCTGAATACAATACGGCTTCTTCTTCCCCTTCTGCCTCTACCCTTTCCCTTCTTCTTTCTCATCTGCCTTTTCAGTCTCCAAGTCGCTATCAGTATCATTTCCATTTGGGGTGCCCTTCCCTGTAGGCCTTACCCCCCTAGGGATCTTATATGGGGGAGGTGGTCTGCACTATTCCCAACTTGGCTCCTCATTCCCCACCAAATTTGTTCCTTCATCTCCCCTCTTCTATAAACCGGGTTGCCATATCAGACAAGGGTCTCCAGAGAAATTACCAGTACTAGGTTTGTTCTTAACTACTAAGTGCTTGTTTTCTGAACCCTTCTTATCAACGCTTTCTTTCTCTGCCTTGGCCCTTAACAATTTGCAATTTTATGTTACCTAATTAGTCCCTATTCTCCCTGACGTTACCTGTTCTGTCCGTACAGACTCCTTATTCTTCTTAAGGGCGGTAGCCACAGGATGCCTTGTCCATTCAGACCCCTTTCTCTTATAAGGGCAGTAGCCGCAAGGCCTTATTCTTATCACACAAAATCTACTTTCTCAGATTAATTATTTTCTACTTACCCTACTGCGCAGTCTTCTCGAGTAATCCTCCGGGACTCCTCTTAAAATAATTTAGTGACAGATTCTTTGGGTCGGAGAGACCCTCTGTCTGTCTAGACACTTCTGTGTCCCCAGTGGCTTCCCGTTTTCAACAGGTTATTAGTCCAAATGAAGCAGAAAACCACTGCACAACGTACAGTATATGTTGTTCTATCTGGGATATATGACAATAAAACAATTGACTCTGAATTCTGAAAGTGAAGATCCAAAGGGACTTGGGAGTGCTGGTACAGAATTCCCAAAAAGTTAATTTGTAAGTGGAATCGGTCGTAAGAAAGGCAAATGCAAAGCTAGCATTTATTTTGAGAGGGCCAGAAAACAAAAACAGGGATGTGATGCTGAGGCTTTGTAAGGTGCTGATCAGAATATTGTGAGCAGTTTTGGGCCCCATATCTGAGGAAGGATGTGCTGGCTCTGGAGAGGGCCCAGAGGAGGTTTATGAGAATGATCCCAGGAATTAGTAGGTTAACAAATGATGAGCGTTTGATGGCGCTGGGCCTGTACTCGCTGGAGTTTAGAAGGATGAGGGGGAAACCTATTTGAAACTTACGAAATAGTGAAAGGCCTGGATAGAGTGGATGTGGAGAGGATGTTTCCACTAGTGGGAGAGTCTAGGACCAGAGGTCATAACCTCAGAAATCAAGGAGGAACCTTTATAAAGATGAGGAGGAATGTATGTCATCAGTGGGTGGTGAATCTGTGGAACTCATTGCCACAGAAGGCTGTGGAGGCCAAGTCAATGAATATTTTTAAGGTGGAGATTAACAGATTCTTGATTAGTGCGGGTGTCAGATGTTATGGTAGGAAGGCAGGAGAATGGGGTTGAGAGGGAAAGATCGATCAATCATCATTGAATGGCAGAGTGGACTTGATGGGCCGAATGGTCTAGTTCTGCTCCTATCCTTTATGAGCTTATGAGAGCAGGCAAGCTAGTGATATAGATACAGAGAAACAGCATGGAAACAGGCCCTTCGGCCCGTGCTGCCCACCGTTCACCCCGTATACTAGCACTATCCTACACGCTAGGGACTATTTATAATTTCTTTAACTCAAAGCCAATTGATGTACAAACCTGCATGTCTTTGGAGTGCAGGAGGAAACCGGGGCACCTGGGCAAAACCCACACAGTCACAGTGAGAACGTGCAAACTCCCTACAGGCAGCACTCGAGGTCAGGGTCGATCCTGGGTCTCCAGCTTCTTGTGTCTATCTTTGGTTTAAACCAGCATCTGTGGTTCCTTCCCACCTAAACTCTTAGACCCCTCTGCTCTACAACACCGCCCAAGGGCCCTGCCATACACTGTGAAGGTCCTGCCCTGGTTTGACTTCCTAAAATGCAACACCTCACACTTCTCCATCATGGTCTGGTTTGGCTCGGCCACCAAGCACGACATCCGGAGGCTGCAGCGAATCGTCCGATCAGCTGAGAAGGTTGTTGGCTGCAACCTTCCCCCCCATTGACGAACTGTACACTGCAAGGGCCAGGAAGCGAGCGGGTAAGATCATCTCTGACCTCTCTCACCCTGGCCACAAACCCTTTTAATCACTTCCCTCTGGAAGGCGACTCCGGACTGTCAAAGCTGCCACAGCCAGACATAAAAACAGCTTATTTTCCACGAGCAGTAGCTCTACTCAACAACCAAAAGTCTGTAGTCTCCTTTTGCTCTGGTATTTTATTTCATTCACATGTTTAAACTATAATGTTTTATTATTAATGTTTAATGTTTTATGTGTCATTCTTAATTGTTTACTGTATGTCGTGTTATAACTTGCGAGTGGAGCACCAAGGCAAATTCCTTGTATGTGTACATACTTGGCCAATAAACTTATTCATTCATTCATTCATTCATTCATTCATTCATTCATCTGCATTAAACTCCATTCACCATTCCTCAGCTCACCAGCCCAACTGATCAAGATCCGGCTGTAATTTTTGATAACCATCTTTGCCATCTACAACACCACCAACTTCAGTGGCGTCTAAAACTTAGGGCCTGTCCTACCAGCATCCGACTCCATGCGATGAGCGCGATCAAACTAGAAGCGGGGGCTGCGCGGAGGTCGGGTGATCCTTGTACAGGGCCGGTCCCACCAGCATGCGCCTGCATGCGGCAAGCGCGACCAAACCAGCAGCGAGGGCCGCGCGGAGGTCGGGTGAGCGGCGCAAAGTGAGGCGACCTTGGAGCGAAGTCTTAAAGGTAAGTTCGCCAGGACAGAGAGGGGCACACAGAGAGGGGCACAGAGGCACACACACAGAGGGCCACGGAGCCACACACATAGAGGGTCACGGAGGCACCTACAGAGAGGGTCACGGAGGCACGACGTTGAGGCGGTGCGTAATGTGTCGAGGCGACTGCGAGCCGACAAGCCGTTGCCGCGCGGAATTTTTGAACATAGTCAGTTTTTCGGAGCCCCGCGCGATGTCGGGACGAACTTCGCACAATTCCGCACGGCTCCGGCGATCGAAGTGGGACCGGCCCCGCGACGCCGGACGGCTCAAGCAACCACGTTAGGTCGTGCTCATCGCATAGAGTTGCATGCTGGTGGGTCAGGCCCTTGCTCTTTCAATGCCATACACATTCACTAACCATGCCATATACATTCTCATCCAAGCCGTTGATGCCAACCACAATCGGCAATGGATTCAGCATCGATCCCGGAGGCACCCGACTCATCACGCATTTTCAGTGTCCTGTAAATAGGTCCCGCGCCATGGTGAGTGAGGAGGGCCGTCGAGAAGGAGGCGCTGAGAACATAGGGAGGGGGCGAGTGTGATGGTGGGGGTCTTGGCAGGGGGCCGAGTGTTGCCATGTGTAGCGGTATACCTGGTTCACCGCTATGAGATGAAATGAAGACTGTTCGATTATCTTTTTCTAACTTTATCGGCCCAGAAACTTGACAACTCTTTATGTTCTGCCTGAGTGAGGTCTGCTTAATGTAGGTTAGTTTAGTTTAATTTAGGGAAACAGCGCGGAAACAGGCCCTTCAGCCCACCGAGTCCGCACCGACCACACTAACACTATCCTACACACACTAGGGACAATTTACATTTGTACCAAGGTAATTAGCCTACAAACCTGCATGTGTTTGGAGTGTGGGAGGGAACCGAAGATCTTGGAGAAAACCCAGGCAGGTCACGGGGAGAACGTACAAACTCTGTACAGACAGCGGCCGTAGTTATGTTTGAAATGAGGTCTCTGGCTCTGTAGGGTAACAACTCTACCGCTGCGCCACCGTGCCGTGTGTTTTTACTGGATTGTATTCAAAAACAAAGAATTTCACAGTACCTAGGTACATGTGAGAATAAAGCTTAATTGATTGATCATTATGGTGACACACTGGTGTGGTGGCTGCTGGCATCACTGTACCACCTACCATGCCACACTTAGATAGGCTTCTAATGTCACTCCTGCTGTATCATCATGTTCAACCTAAACCTTGACCACAGCTGACATTGTGATGCCTTCCCCTTCATATTTATGAGTTTGCTGTAGCTGACCACACAACTATGAAATATTTAGTCATGTCAGGTCGATCCTACCGTTCCCACAATTGACCCTCAATAAACTAATAACTAACTCACTATTCTTTAATAAGTCACAGAGTGATACAACGTGGAAACAGGCGCTTCGGCCCAACTTGCCTACAACGGCCAACATGTCCCAGCTACACTAGTCCCACCTGTGTTTGGTCCATACCCCTCCAAACCTGTTCTATCCATGCACCTGTGTTAAAGAAGGAACTACAGATGCTGGAGAATCGAGGGTACACAAAAAGCTGGAGAAACTCAGCGGGTACAGCAGCATCTAAGGAGCGAAGGAGATAGGCGACGTTTCGGGTCGTGTATCCATGTACCTGTCTAACTGTTCCTTAAAAGTTGGGATAGTCCCAGCCTCAACTACCTCTTCTGGCAGCTTGTTCCATACACCCACCACTCTTTGTGTGGAAAAGTTACCCCTCAGATTCCTATTAAATCTTTTCCCCTTCATTTGAACCTATGTCCTCTGAGAACGTAGGTTCCAGTCCTGCTTGGTCTACTCATTGAGTATTTATCAGTACCTCTTCTGATGGAAAAGAATCTTTTCAAAAGTCAAGAGTGTTTTCTAGCCGTAGTGGATTTTAGTAGTAAGATAAATGTGGTGAAAATGAATATTTTGCCAAGGCTATTGTACTTGTTTCAATATCTGCCAATAGAGATACCATTAAAACAAATCACGGAATGGGATAAATGAATATCTATATTTATTTGGCGAGAAAAGAGGGCAGAATTTGATGCACTACACTCCAGTTCCCAAAGGACAAAGGTGGAATGGCACTTCCAAATTTTAGGATATGTTTCTATGCAGCCCAACTTTGACCACTAATTAATTGGTGTGAGGACAGCTATATAGCTAGGTGGAAAGAGATTGAGACATGTATCCCTGACTTCCACATCCAAACACTTTAGGGAGAAAAAGCTTCCTGTGTAACACTACTACTTCCTGGACATATCAGGAGTATAATCGATCCAATAATGATATTTACTTTAGAAACCTGGTTCACTCTGACAAGACAACTTAAACTGAATAAATGACATCAAGTTTTAAGATGGATAGCTTTGGATAATGAATTTAAACCAGGGATGTATGACTCAACATTTAAAGAGTGGATGAAGAAAGGAATGACTGCATTTTGTACTGTTATTGAAATTGGAGACCAAAGATGTTTTCAAGATTTGAAGGATAGATTTACACTTCGGAACCAAGACTTGTTTAGATACCTCCAACTCAGAGATTATTACAATAAAAAAGTGAAAAGGGAGGCACTGGAAGAAAAGAATCCAGTGATAGAAGTGATAGTTAGTGCGTATCATCAAAAAACATGAAGGGTTATTTCTAAACTTTACCATAGTTTAATGGAATGTCAAGCTAAAACTACATTTTATGTCAAATTTAAGTGGGAAAAGGAATTGAACATCACAATCTCAGAAGAAGGATGGCACCATATGTGTGTAACACTACAGACATCCACTCATTCACAAAAATGGAGAGAATTTAATTGGAAATTTTTGATTTGTTTCTTCATTACGCCTAACATAAAAGGCTAGCAAATTCGAAGGCAGCAAACATGCTGGAGGCAATGTGGTCAAACAGACACAAATCATGCACATATCTTCTGGAGTTGCCCAAAAATAGGACCATTTTGGAACAGAGTGAATTCAGAACTAAAGGAGGTATTAGGATAAAGTGTTAAAGAAGGAACTGCAGATGCTGGAAAATCGACTGTACACAAAATGCTGGAGAAACTCAGCGGGTGCAGCAGCATGGAGCTTTGGAGCGAAGGAGATAGGCAACGTTTCGGGCCGAAACCCTTCTTCAGACTGATTGGGGGGGTATTAGGATATATAGTCTCCAAGAAGTGTTCCATTTTATACATGGGTAAGATAAATACATTAGTGCTGAAGGAAGATCATTATTTGGTTTAAAATCCCACTCACAGCTGGCAGAAAGGCCATTACAAGAAACTGGCTTGGAGCGGACACACCCAGACTCAGACAATGGTTGGACATAGTACAGGAAATATTTGTCATGGAGAAAATGACATATTCTCTAAGAGTGAAAGAGGACGGGTTTAACAGAAAATGGATTAGGTATAGAAATAAAGACATCAACGCTGTATAATATTATTGACAATAATGTGTTTTATTGTCATATGTCCCAAACAGAACAATGAAATTCTTACTTGCAGCAGCACGACAAAATATGTTAACATCGTACACTGTGAACAATATAATAAACAAAATGAAATTCAGTATAGACATTAAAAGCTGGAGTAACTCAGCGGGACAAGCAGCATCTCTGGAGAGAAGGAGTGGGCGACATTTTGAGTTGAGACCCTTCTTCAGACTCGACCCGAAACGTCACCATTCCTTCTCTCCAGAGATGCTGCTTGTCCCGCTGAGTTACGCCAGCATTTTGTGTCTACCTTCAGTTTAGATACATAGAAAATAGGTGCAGGAGTAGGCCATTCGGCCCTTTGAGCCAGCACCGCCATTCAATGTGATCATGGCTGGTCATCCGCAATCAGTACCCCGTTCCTGCCTTCTCCCCATATCCCTTGATTCCACCAGCCCTCAGAGCTCCATCGAACTCTCGTTTGAATGCATCCAGTGAGTTGGCCTCCACTGCATTCTGAGGCAGAGAATTCCATAGATTCACAACTCTCTGGGTGAAAAAGTTTTTCCTCATCTCAGTTATAAATGGCCTACCCCTTATTCTTAAACTGCGGTCCCTGGTTCTGGACTCCCCCAAAATCGGGAACATGTTTCCTGCATCTAGCGTGTCCAATCCCTTAATACTTTTATGTTTCTATAAGATCCGCTCTCATCCTTCTAAATTCCACAGTATACAAGCCCAGTGAATCTCTCACCCTACCTCATAACCTTTTAAAAATGAAAGCTGTTCAATAGTCCAGTGGTTTAATGTAGCTTTATTTCTTACATGTGTCGAGCTAGAGTGAAAATTGATATTATATACAGATCAGTCCCTACCTCTGCCCAGAACAGAAAGAGCCTGAAGGGTCCAGACCTGAAAGGTCACCTATCCTGAGATACTGCCTGACCTGCTGAGTTAAACCTGCGCTTTGTGTCATAAATACACCAGGTAATGGGAAGAGAAAAACACCAGGGGTGCGAATATGGAGTTACAGTGCGTAACGTTACCACGCCGTATCTCGAAACTAATACTAAGCGAATTAACGAGAAAGTGCCGTTTTTTTAAAAAGTGCAAAGCGAGCAATGGGGTAGGTTGGGAGATCGGGAGCACACACTTATTTTACGGGAGGACTATTCAATAATCTGATAACACCAGAGAAAAGCTGTGTCACCTATTCCTTTTCTCCAGAGATGCTGTCTGACCCACTGAGTTACTCCAGCTTCTTGTATCTATCTGAGATATCTGAGATATAAATGTCCGTTGAAATATGCAAGTGATCTTTGAGAGCACACAAAATGTAGACACAAGGAACTGCAGATATTAGTTTATACCGAAGATAGACACAAAGTGCTGGAGTAACTCAGAGGGTCAGGCAATATCACCGGAGAAAAAGGATAGGTGACGTTTCAGGTCGGGTTTGAAGAAGGATGCTGACCCGAAACGTCACCCATCGTTTTTCTACAAATCCTGACCCGCTGTGTTATTCCAGCGCTTTGTGCCTATCTTTGACAGCATTAAGGAGACCAAGACAGCATTAACATCGCTAAGGAGACTTTCCGAGCAGAGGACCAGTTGCCTCAGAAAACCTCACACTATTTTATCTCCGAACACATTGCATGTGAAATCATTGGCGAGATATTTCACTAGCAAAGTGCGGAGTCATTCTGTTTCGAAAGGGCAGAACATAACACATAGAACAGTGCAGAACAAGGGCAACCCCCTAAGCCCACAATGCCTATGCCAAACATGAGGCCAAGTTAATCTAAATGATGAGCGTTTGAAGGCACTGGGACCCTATCTGCTAGAGTTTAGGATCGGGAGGGAAACTTACCGAATAGTGAAAGGCTTGGATAGAGTGGATGTGGAGAGAATGTTTCCACTAGTGGGAGAGTCTAGGACCAGAGGGGACAGCCTCAGATTTAAAGGACGTTCCTTTAGAAAGGAGATGAGGAGGAGTTTCTTCAGTCAGAGGGTGGTGAATCTGTAGAATTCATTGTGACAGAAGGCCGTGGCAGCCAAGTCAGTGGATATTTTTACAGCAGAGATAGATAGATTCTTGATTAGTACAGGTGTCAGGGGTTATGAGGAGAAGGCCAGAGAACGAGGTTAAGAGGGAGAGATAGATCAGCCATGATTAAATAGCGGAATAGACTTGATGGGCCAAATGGCCTAATTCTGCTCCTATCACTTATGAACATGAATCTCTGCTTGCATGTGACCCCAATCCCTCCATGTGCCCATCTAAAGGCCTTTCCTCTCACCGAGTCCTTGTCGACCAGCAATCCCTGTACACTTGCACTTTCCCACACACTAGGGATAATCTACAATTTTTACTGATCCAATCAACCTACAAACCTGAATGTTTTGGTGAGTGGGAGCCCCGAAATGTCACCTGTCCACTACCTTCACAGATGCTGCCTGACCCGCTGAGTTCCATCAGCGTTTTGTTTTGCTTTCAGCATCCGCAGTTCTTCACCCAGAGAGTTGTGAATCTGTGGAATTCTCTGCCCCAGAAGGCAGCGGAGACCAATTCACTGGATGTTTTCAAGGGAGAGTTAGATTTAGCTCTTAGGGCCGAAGGAATCAAGGGATATGGGGAGAAAGCAGGGACGGGGTACTGATGGTAGACGATCAGCAATTATCATATTGAATGGCGGTGCTGGCTCGAAGGGTCAAATGGCCTACTCCTGCACCTATTTTCTATGTTTCTATGTTACATCTCTACCACACATTTGGAGTTTTTCTCAAGCTTTTAGTTTAGTTTAGTTTAGAGATACAGCGCCAAAACAGGCCCTTCGGCCCACCGGGTCTGTGCCGACCAGCGATCCCACACATTAACACTATCCTACACCTACCAGGGCAATTTTTACATGTACCAAGCCGATTAACCTACAAACCTGTACGTCTTTGGAGTGTGGGAGGAAACCGAAGATCTCGGAGAGAACCCATGCAGGTCACTGGGAGAACGTAAAACTCCGTACAGACAGCACCCATAGTCGGGATCGAGGCAGCAACTCTACCGCTGCACCACCGTGACCACCCACCTTTTGTTTTACTGATAGGGACCAGGGCAGTAGCTGGACTGCACCCTTACGCAGTTTACACAATATCAGTCTAAATTTGGCACATTCAGTGGAAATGAAAACATTGTTTCCAAAGTCTAAGTACCTCTCATTCATTAAGCAGTTGATAAATCATTCCGTTACTTGGAAACACAGTAAAGTGAAGTGGTCACCACTATCTATAGACACCAGGATCTATAGGATGCAGTGTCTATTAGACTAAGGTCAAGATTCATTTGGAGGATTGCGTGCAGTTCGGGTTGCCCCATTACAGGAAGGAGGTGGAGGCTTTGAAGAGGTTTACCAGAACGCTGCCTGGATTAGAGGGTTTCAGCTACAGGAAGTGCTTGGACAGACTTGGATTGTTTTCTCTGGAATGTCGCAGGCTGAGAGAAGAATTGATAGAAGTGTATAAAATGATGAGAGGCATAGACAGGGTAGACAGTCAGAACCTTTTTCCCCAGGGTGGAAATGGGGTCAAGGAAAGAGCGGCCCTGTTTCCACAAATCTTTCCACCACCACGCACGAGAAACACAAGACAGACTCCATCGCATGCAGATGCAGAGAAGTGTGTTCAGCTCTGGCTGAACAATTTCTAATCTTGTGTGTGGACTCGATAAGAAGAAGAAGGGTGGAAACGTCCACCACTAGAGGGCGTAGCTGTAAGGTGAGAGGGGGAAGGTTTAAAGGCCCTGTCCCACAATGCGAGTTCACCCAAGAGCTCTCCCGAGTTTTAAAAAAAATCAAACTCGTGGTAAGAACGTAGAATGTACGTAGCGGGTACGTTGGAGCTCGTGGATGTCTCGTAGCGGCTCGTAATGCTAACGGCAGATACTTGGGAAACGCGGAAACTCGTGAAGTTTTTTCAACACTGTGAAAAATTTCCAAGAGTAAAAAAATACTCGTGATGAAGTGCCACGAGTTTGATTTATTTTTAAACTCGGGAGAGCTCTTGGGTGAACTGGCATCTTGAGACGTGCGGGGCAGTGGGGTCGGGGTGGTGGTGGTGGAGGAGGCAGATTTGATAGTGGCGTTTGGGAGGGTTTTAGACAGGCACGTGGAAGTGCAGGGAATAGAGGGATATGATTCAGATTCACATGTATTGTCACATGCACCAATTAAGGTGCAGTGATATTTGAGTTACCATACAGCCATATAATTAAAAGAACACAACACAATTAAAAAGAATGATAGGTAAACATAAACATCCACCACAGTGATCACTGTGATAGAAGACAATAAACTTCAGTCAGTCTTCCTGCTTTTGTTCACCCGTGTTTGGGGCCTTGACCCTCCATAGTCGCCGCTACGGCCGGCCTGATGTGCAGGCCCTCTGGTCGGGATGATCGTCGGGATGGATGAAACGCACTCCGTGGCTTGGAGTTCCCGAAATGGCCACTTTCCTACCGGAGACCGCGGCTTCTCGATGTTATAGGCCGCAGGGAGGCCAGCGGTGGGAGCTCTTCTCTGGCGATTCCTGGCAAGGGATCCCTGGCCCCGGGATGGTAAAAGTCCGCTCCACGCCTGCTTCAAGAAGCTCTGCAGACCGCGGCTTCACGATGTTAGTCAGCAGGCCGGCGGTTCTGGCTCCGCGATGGAGGTCCGCGCTGCGCCCGCTGCTGAAGCTCTGGGCCGGTCTCCGGGAAAGGCCGCACCAATCCAAGTTGGTGGGCTGCGAGGGAGGGAGCAAATGCCACGAGGAGAAAAGTTGCATTCCACCGAGTTAAGTGACTGGAAACGGTTTCCCCCTTTCTCCCCCCCCCACCCCCGACCCCCACATAAAAACACACCACATATACATGTAGACATACTAAAAAAACAAAAAAAGGCTAAATGACAGGCACACTTCTGGCGAGGCTGCCGCGCGCAGCGCCAACCAATCCTCTACTATATAGGAATCACGTGCAGGCAGATGAGATCAGAACTTGGCACCACTGTTTGTGCAAACACTGGAAGAGGACTGTGCTGTCCTGTTCCAGTGTTGTTCTATGTCTACGCTGTCTGCGTTATGATCCCCATGAGGTTATTTTCCGTCTTCAATACCAGGCCAATGGCATTCCCAATGATTACACAGGCTGCATTTTTCCCACACACATGTACTCCCTTTGTACAACACACTGGGGTATATTGGCATTGTGCAACGACATATAGTACATGGCAGTGAGTCTTGGACATCTTGTGTCTTTCATAGTTGAGATCATGAGGTGAGATCTCTGGAGAAAAAGAATAGGTGACGTTTCGGGAAGAGACCCTTCATCACACGAATTGTCTCGACTCAAAACATGTCTGAAGAAGGGTCGCGACCTATTTGAGATGCTGCCTGACCCACCGAGTTACTCCAGCTTTGTGTGTCTATCTTCGGTGTAAACCAGCATCTGCAGTTCCTTCCTATCAGGAGGAGAGATATTGATTGACTTTCGCCTGGTTTTTCCAGTCTCACTGAGTCTAAATCTGGTGATTTTGATGAAAGATCTTTTAATAAAACATCAATAGTTTGGTTTGCTCTCCAAGTGCGCAGTTGCGGCACGGTGGTGCAGCGGGAGAGTTGCTGCCTTACAGCACCTGAGACCCGGGTTCCATCCTGACTACGGGCGCTGCCTGTACGGAGTTGGTACGTTCTCCCTGTGAGTTTTCTCCGGGTGCTCCGTCCGGTTTCCTCCCACACTCCAAAGATGTAGAGGTCTGTAGGTTAATTGACTTCAGTAAAATTGTAAAATTGTTCCTAGTGTGTGGGATAGTTGTAGTGGGGTGATCGCTGGTCGGCGTGGACTCAGTGGGCTGAATGGCCTGTTTCAGCACTGTATGTCTAAAGTCCAAAGTCCAATTGGACTCAAACCTCCGGCTGAGATCTAACTCACCTCAAACTACCACTAACACAGACACTATTCACTTGCGTTTTACATCATCTGTTCATTGTGACTAACTATTTCAAACTGTTGTTTGTGCATCTAACATATCAACCCTTATCTCTACAATATGTCACTTCATACATCAAGGTAAACAACTCATCTTACGCGTCTTTGAAGCCATAAGGAGCCTGTAACCAGCCTCATAGAAACAAAGAATATAGGTGCAGGTGTAGGCCATTCGGCCCTTCGAGCCATCACCGCCATTCAATATGATCATGGCTGATCATCCAGAATCAGTACCCCGTTCCTGCCTTCTCCCCATATCCCTTGATTCCATTAGCCCAAAGAACTAAATCTAACTCACTCTTGTATGCATCCAGGGAATTGGCCTCCGCTGCCTTCTGAGGCAGAGGATTCCACGGGTTCACAGCTCTCTGGGTGAAAAGGTTTTTCCTCATCTCAGTCCTAAATGGTCTACCCCTTATTCTTAAACTGTGACCCCTGGTTCTGGACTTCCCCAACATCGGGGAACATTTTTCCTGCAACACCTATCATGAGTGAGCTGATACCGGCCCATGCCGTGAGGACTTGTCTTGCAAGTGAGAAATTGTATTGTCATTCTTGTCGTGCTTGACAGCCAAGCTCCCAAAAATGACCATTGTCCTTGGTTCTCATGCCAGCGTTAAGCTGGATTAACTATTTTAAGTTGCCCAAATTATGTCCATTCCCCAAGCCGATGTTGGCGTTTTAGGCATGGCCTTGACAGTGTATCTCTCGTCTAAATCAAGAGTTTCACGATGAGACCAGACAGACTCCGTTTCTTCTCAAATGGATTTGAAGGAGATCTCTGGAGCGAGACTTGTACCCACAGTTTTCCACAGCAGGTTTATTCAATGGCTGGTATCTGTGTCAGAATCTCTTTAGAAGATAGACACAAAATGATGCAGTAACTCAGCGGGACAGGCAGCATCTCCGGAGAGAAGGAATGGGTGACGTTTCGGGTGGAGGCTCTTCTTCACGACCCACAACATCACCCATCACCCACAACATCAGTTGCCTGTCCTGCTGAGTTACTCCAGCATTTTGTGTCTATCTTCGCTTTAAATCTGCATTTCCTTACTCATACTCATACTCACTTTATTAGCCAAGTATGTTTTGCAACATACGACTAATTTGATTCGCCATACAGTCATACCAATAAAAAGCAGCAGAACACACAGAATACATTTTAACATAAACATCCACCACAGTGACTCCTCCACATTCCTCACTGTGATGGAAGGCGAAAAAAATTTCAATCTCTTCCCTTCTTTGTCCACTAGCGGTCGGGGGCCTCTAACCTTCCATTGACGGGGCGATCTTACTCCCGTATCCAGCGGCGGGCCTCCTCTTTGGGGCGATCAATCTCGTGCATCGAGTGGGGAATCTCAGCTCCCACGCGCCGGGCGGTCTACCTCGGGTCGGGGCTAGTCGAACGTCGTGTGGTTTTGGAGCTTCCCGACTCGGTCTCTCCCGAGACTGCGATGTTAAAGTCGGCTCCTTGATGTTGAAGTCCGCAGGCTGCGGTTGGCGCGTCGATCCCAGGCAAGGGATTGGCTGAGATGGTAAGTCCACGCCCCGCAGTGGGGCTCAGAGTCAGTCCCGAGCAAGGCCTCCAGCTCCACGATGCTAGGCCGCTGAGTGACTGGAGAAACAATTGCTCCGCCTATTATGAAGATCACCATCTATCCTCCTGTCCTGGCATATACTGGGTGCAAACATACTCAAGTTAAGCGATCACAGTTTACAACATCAGAATAACTTTGTTAGGATGATGAATGTGTGCAACAGGGAGGCAGCGGAAAATATTGGTCATGACAAATTGAAGAGGAACAGATTTGTTCTTTGGAAAGTTAATTTTCAACAATATCAGTACAGCACAGGAACAGGCCCTTCGGCCCGCAATGTCCATGCTAAACAGTGTGCCAAGATAAACCGATCTCTTCTGCCTGCGTGTGATCCATCTCCCTCCATGCACTACACATCCATCTACTGTAAAAGCTCTTAAAACCCACTGATCTGCCTCCATCGCCACCTTTGGCAGCGCGTTCCAAGCACTGACAAGCCTCGTGTGAAAAAAGCTCATAGGTTCTAGGAGCAGAATTAAGCCATTCGGCCCATCAAGCCCACTCCACCATTCAATCATGACTGATCTATCTTTCCCTCTCAACCCCATTCTCCTGCCTTCTCCCCGAAACCCTTGGCACCCGTACTAATCAAGAATCAGTCAACCTTCAATCCGGACAAAATTACGAGAGTGCTCTTGACACCCCCCCCCCCCCCGGAAGTCCCCCCGAAAATGTGGCTCCCAGGTCGGGTGAGACGGCCAATCTCAATCTCCAGAGTAACCTTTGTATTCAATATCTACTCACTGGATATGCTCAGGACTGGACTGGAGTGGAGATACTCATCGGGTCTGAAGAAGGGTCTCGACCCGAAACATCGCCTATCTCCTTCACTCCTTAGATGCTGCTGCACCCGCTGAGTTTCTCCAGCTTTTTGTGTAACCATCTACTCACTGGAGTTCTTTCCGTAGAAGTAATACAGGGACATTCCAGAGCTTGTCAGAGTCACACAGATTTTTTTCTATCCTTTGGCATGGCTAGCTGATAGCTGCAGCAGGATAGCTGGTTCATGCTTTATGCCTTTCTAGGTATTCTAGTTAGTCTGTAGAAGGGTCTCGACCCTAAACATCACCCATTCCTTTTCTCCAGAGATGCTGCCTGTCCCGCTGAGTTACTCCAGCATTTTGTGTCTATCTTTAGTTATTCACCACTGATGGTACAGAGGCTGTTAACTGCAGTAGGTCTCGAGTGAAGAGTGCAACACCAGAGACTCAGCGACAAGTAGGGCAGCACGGTGGCGCAGCGGTCGAGTTGCTGCGTCACAGCGCCAGAGGCCCGGGTTCGATCCTGACTACAGGTGCTGTCTGTACGGAGTTTGTACGTTCTCCCTGTGCCTGCGTGAATTTTCTCCAGGAGCTCCAGCTTCCCCCCACACTCCCAAAGACGTGCAGGTCAATCGGCTTGGTGAATTGAAAATCGTCCCTAGTGTGTGTTGTTAGTGTTAGTGTGTGGAGCGGTCTTGGTGGGCCACAGACAAACGCACACACACGCACACGCACACGCCCACACATGCACATACAAACACACACACGCACTCACACACAAGCACACACACAAGCACACATACACAAACACATGCATGCACACATACCACACAGACACACACACACAAACACACACGCACACAGACACACGCACACGCACACAGACACACACATGCACACACACACACACACAGATGCACACACACACACGCGCACACAAGCAATCATGCACACACACACAGACACACGCACGCACACAAACATACAAACACACACAAGTCGCATACGCAATCATGTGCATGCACACACAGACACAGACACACACGCACACACACACACACCCGCACACACACAAACACACAGGCACACACAGACACACATGCGCACATTCTTTCACACACACACTTGCACATGCACATACGCACATGCATACACTCACACACGTGCGCACACACACACAGATACGCATGCGCACAAACATTCACACACCCGCACACACACACACACGGACATGCATATGTATAACTGAAAATCACTCTCTTGGTGTGCAATATCTTGGGAACATATCTGAGCAGCTTCTATTAATGTAGCTTTGAGCGGTATTCTGAGTCAAGAGGGTGAGGTTTCATGTTTCATTCCATTGTGCACATCATTTACGATGACATTTCAGAGCACGATTGAGGGAGTGAGGTAATGCAGCTGAATGTAACACACAGCATCACATTATTCCAAAGTTAAAACATTAGGTTTCCCCGAGTCTGAGTCAACACTTATCTGGTAGACAAGATCACTGACAGATGATCTGGTTACTGTCCATTTGTTGTTGATGGGATTATCCTGTGCATACCTTGGCTTCAATTTTCAACAGTGTACTTGATGTCTTTAGTTTACAGATCCAGCGTGGAAACTGGCTCTTCGGCCCACCGAGTCCGCACTGACCAGCGACCACTCCGTATACTAGCACGATCCTACACGCTAGGGTCAATTTACAAATTTTACCAAAGCCAATTAACCTACAAACCTGCACGTCTTTGGAGTGTGGGAGGAAACCTGAGCACCCGGAGAAAACCCACGCAGGTCACGGGGAGAACGTGCAAACTCTGTACAGACAGCACCCGTAGGCAGGATTGAACCGGGTCTCTAGCGCTGTGAGGCAGCAACTCTACTGCTGCGCCACCGTGCGCCCCCTGTGCCACAGTGGAAAACACAAAATTATGCATTAACTCAACGCGTCAGGCAGCATCTCTGGAGAAAAGGAATAGGTGATGTTTCGGGTCGAGACCCTTCTTCAGACTGAGAGTCAGGAGAGAGGGAAACTAGAGATATGGAAAGATTCAGAACAAATCAGAGCCGGCACCGATTACCAAGGGAAAGGTGGAACCCACAATGGTCTATTGTTGCTTGTGGAAGAGTTTATAATGAAGGGATGCAGGCGATCTTATAGAGGTGTGCAAAATCATGAGAGGAATAGATCGGGCCGATGCACAGAGTCTCGTGCCCTGAGTACGGGAATCGAGGACCAGAGGACATAGGTTTAAGGTGAAGGGAAAAAGATTTAATAGACTCTGAGGGGTAAGTGGGTGTATGGAACAAGCTGACAGACGGGTTAGTTGAAGCAGGTGCTATCCCAACGTTTAAGAAGCAGTTAGACAAGTACATGGATAGGACAGGTTTGAAGGGATGTGGGCCAAATGCGGGCAGGTGGGGCTAGTGTAGCTGGGACATGTTGGCGAGTGTGGGCAAGTTGGGCTGAAGGGCTGTATCACTCTCTCACTCTCTGGATATATGGATGCAAACATGTGAACTAGCTGGACGACTAAGATATGATATATTTGAGATATGTGTCGGAAGGAGCTGCAGATGCTGGGTTAAACCCAATATAGACACAAAATGCTGGAGTAACTCAGCAGGACAGGCAGCATCTCTGGAGAGAAGAAATGGGTGATATTTCGGGTTGAGACCCTTCTTCAGACTCATTTAGGATATAGGAGATAGATGGATATGGGTGAGGGGGGCGTGAATGGCAGATGGATGGACAAAGGAAGGTGTAAAACCAGGGCGTCAGATAAGGAGACAAAGGGAGTGAAATGAGAAGCTAGGGGCAGGTATATGGATGGGAGAGGACAGAGACGGGGCAAAGGGCATGAGGGGGTGGGATAGTTGGAGAAGTAGTGCACGCATTGTTGAGGGGAGAGAGGGGGAAAAGGGAGGCTGGATTTGTTACCTAAAATTGGAGAATTTAGTTTAGTTCTAAATTCTATTAGCGGAAACAGGCCCTACGACACACTGAGTCCGCGCCGACCAGCGATCCCCGCACACTAACACTATCGACACACACTAGGGACAATTTTCCATTATATCAAGCCAATTAACCAAAAATAACTTGCAAGTCCATCGAGTGTGGGAGGAAACTGGTGATCCCGGAGAAAACCCACGCGGTCATGGGGAGAACATTCCAAAGAGTCCAAGATGGCGGCGCTGGGTTAACAGCTGCGGCCCGCCTGCAGTCCGTCTGTTATTTTATTTTTCTGTCCTGTTTTTGGTTGGGTTCGTTCGTTTTGTTAGATTGTGTGTGTATGTGGGTGGGGGGGGGGAGTAACATGTCCGGGTCTCTTCCTTCTGAGGGTGGGGAGTGCGACTTTCTGTCGTATTCCCCCGTCTCTGTCTGCGCCGAGGCCTAATGGCGGAGCTGGCGGCCTCGGGCCCAGGGGCTGTTCCAGCAGCGGCGGCCCGACTCCCGGAGCGGTTCCAGCAGCAGCGGCAGCGGCGGCCCGACTCCCGGAGCGGTTCCAGCAGCAACGGCGGCAGCAGCAGTGGCGGACCGACTACCGGAGCGGTTCCAGCAGCGGCGGCGGCGACAGCAGCAGCGGTGGCCCGACTACCGGAGCGGTCCCTGCAGCTGCGGCGGCGGCGGCGGCGCCGGAAACCCGACTCGGTCCCGGGGCGGCGACCCGACTCGGTCCCGGAGCGGTCCCAGCAGCGGCGGCGGCGGCGGCGGCAGCGGCAGCGGCGGCCCGACTCCCGGAGCGGTTCCTGCAGCTGCGGCGGCGACCCGACTCGGTCCCGGAGCGGCCCCAGCAGCGGCGGCGGCGACCCGGCTCGGTCCCGGGGCGGCGACCCGACTCGGTCCCGGAGCGGTTGCAGCGGCCCGACCACGGGCCCGGTGGACCCCCCAGGCCGCGGGGTTGAGCCGGCCCATTCGTGGAGCTCGGTTGAACCGCGGGACTGTCTTGGTTGCCGTCGCCCGGTGCGGTCACGGCATCTGGGGCCTGGATCACCTCGGCGCAGAGGGAAACAAAGAGGGAAGAGACACAGACTTTAAGACTGTGCCTTCCACCACAGTGAGGAGGTGTCTTGGTGAACTCACTGTGGTGGATGTTAAATTTGTGTTTATTGTGTGTTCTGTCATTTTTGCTTATTTATTTTTTAATTATATGTATGACTGCAGGGGAACAGAGTTTCGTTCAGACCGGAAGGTCTGAATGACAAATAAAGAATCTAATCTAATCTAACATACCAACTCCGGACAGACAGCGCCCGTAGTCAGGATCGAACCTGGGTCTCTGGTGCTGTGAGGCAGCAACTCTACCGCTGCGCCATGGTGCTGCCCTCGAAGTTCATCCCATCGTGTTGTAAGCTTCCCAAGTGGAGTACAAGATGCTGTTCCTCCAGTTTGCCTGTGGCCTCTCTCTGGCAATGGAGGAGGCCCATTTCAGGTCAGGACCTTTCTTCATAGAGATAGCCATTGAGGATAGTATTCCTCTACAGGCGGTTCAGTGATGATTTATCGGTCACATATGCAACTGCAAAGTGAAGTTGTTTTTACAGTCAAGCAGTCGACAAGGTTCCACATGGAAGGTTGGATTGCATGGGATCCAAGGAGATATAGCTGAGTGTTAGAAAATTGGCTTCTTGGAAGGAAGCAGAGGGGGATGGTGGAAGGTTGCTTCTTGGACTGGAGGCCTGTGACTAGTGGAGTGCCTCAGGGTTCGGTGCTGGGCCTGTTACTGTTTGACAATCCCAATGTTTAAGAAACAGTTAGACAGGTACGTTGATAGGACAGGTTTGGAGGGATATGGGCCAAATGCGGGCAGGTGGGACTAGTGTAGCTGGGACTACATTGTTGGCCGGTGTGGGCGAGTTAGGCCGAAGGGCCTGTTTCCACACTGTATCACTCTATGACTCTACCCACACATGAAGAGGCCGCCACGTTTTGGTGCCATTTTCATAGTCCGGTTGGCCCGCGTGCTCGGTCTACTGGAGTGGCTCCCGATCCAGGCGAGCCCCAGGCTCCTGCAGGGCCTTCCGCCGTTGTCTTCGACTCAATCGGCCCGCGAACCGACGTCCCTCTCCTTACCCTGCCCGGCCATCTCTGTGACCCGGGGATGCCTCCTGAGGCACTGGAGGCATTACCCCGACTCACCCTCTTACTAGCCCCTTGCTCCTCGTGTCTGACATCTCCAGTGACTACCGCCTGGTTACGCCAACCGCCGAGTCTTCGGGACCTCGGGGCGGGCACCGTGGCCATGGCAACTGGAGGAGGCCTCTGCCCCGTGGCACTACCATCTGACCCGCTGAGCTCCTCCACCACTTTGTGTTTTGCTGAGGATTCCAGGGATATGCAGGTCCCTCTGTCTCCAGAGTACTGGCTCTGCTGGCAGTGCTGTTGCTCTGGGGAACAATGTGGTTTTCACTGCGATGTGTAAATTAATGCATGTTCATTCTTGTCCGACTGTAGCTGGGATCTCAGGCAAGCGGCAGCTCAGTAATACCGTCCAAAACGCCTGCTCTTCAATTGAGATCTTCATCAGTTTTTGTGTTGGAATTATGCACGAGGCT
The DNA here is from genome assembly GCA_963514005.1 of Raja brachyura. The sequence goes on from OY740818.1 coordinate 6,829,132, forward strand.
GCATCTTCACTCTCACTCTCTGGTGAGTTCGCTCAGAGCACTTTGGGGCGGCACAGTGGCGCAGCGATAGAGTTGCTGCCTCACAGCGTCAGAGGCACAGGTTCGATCCTGACCACGGGTGCTGTCTGTACGGAGTTTGTTCGTTCTCCGTGTGACTGCATATGTTTTCCCCGGGTGCCTCGGTTTCCTCCCACGCTCCAAAGATGTAAGTTTGTAGGTTAATTGGCTTCAGTAGAAATTGTAAATTGTCCCTAGTGCGTAGGGAAATGCTAGAGTACGGGGTGATCGCTGGTCGGCACTGACTCGGTGGGCAGAAGGGCCCGATTCCGCACTGTATCTCTGAACTCAAGGTTCAAGGTTCAAGGTCAGTTTATTGGTCACGTACACCAATTGGTGTAGCGAAATGTTTCCTGCCAATGCAGCACACAAAATACAGAATACAGACATAAGACTAATAAAGAGATTCAAACACAAAAAACATCCCCCCACAATGGTTCCCATTATGAGGGAAGGCACAATGTCCAGTCCCTAACCCATGTCCACCCATAGTCAGGCCTATTGAAGCCTCCGCAGTCGCCTTCACGGAGGCCCGATGTTCCAGGCCGTTCTCGCCGGGTGGTGGTGCTCCGGCGTCGGGAGAATCCTCTCAGCGGCTTGGGACACCTGGAACGGCCGCTTCCCTACCGGAGTCCGCGGCTTCCGAAGCCAACAAGGCCGCGCCGAATGGAGCTCCCCCACTGGCTCCCGATGTTGAAGCTCAGTGCCGCCGCCCGCAGCCGGCCGCTCCACAGACCCGCAGCTCCGCGATGTTTTTCTCCGCGGTCTCAGCTCACCGGAGTTCCAGCGTGGCGACCCAGGCAAGGTATCGCCCACTCCGCGATGGTGCTCCAGCGCTCCGCTGCTGCCGAAGCCGAGGTTCTGGGCGGTCTCCTCAGGAAACGCCGCTCCAGGCCCGCTGGTAGGCCGCGAGGACGGGTCGAAGTTGCAGCCCGGAGAAAAGGGACCAGGAAAAGTAGTTTCCCCCTTCCCCCTCCCCCCCCCCCCCACATAAAAAAGAATAGAACTCCAAAAACAAAACACTTTACCTCACTAAAAATAAAGAAAAGAGTGAAAAACAAACAGCTGCAGGCTGGGCAGCCATACCATACAGGACGGCGCCCCCTAGCTAAACACACTCCAGTCAGTTCATTAATATCGTGTGACGCATTGGTTACATGGATAGGAAATGTTGGATGGATATTACCAAACACAGGCAGCTTCGTTAATTTAGTTTAATTTAGAGATACAGCGTGGAAACAGACCCTTCGGCCCACCGAGTCCGTGATGACCAGTGATCACCCCGTGCACTAGTTCTATCCTACACAAGAGCCAAATTTACAGAAGCCAATTAGCCTACAAACGTGAATGTCTTTGGAATGTGGTAGGAAACCAGAGCACCCGGAGAAAACCCACGCAGTCACAGAACATACAAACTCCATGAAGGCGGCACCCATAGGTGGGATTGAACCCAGGTCTCTGGCACCATAAGGCGGCAACTCTACCGCTGCACCACTGGGAACTAGTGTAGATGGGGCATCTTGCTCGGCATGGGCAAGTTGGGCGGAAGGGCATGTTTCCGTGCTGTCTGCCTCTATGACTCACTAAAATTAGAATGCCAAATGCTTCATGTTAGGTGAGATAAGCAGCCACATGATTAAAATGACCAAAGTCTCCACCCTAACCCTCGCAAACATCCAGCCTGATAAAGAGATCATAATCTCAGAAATGTTTAACCCTTTATGTGTAGGGAGGAACTGCAGATGTTGCTTTAAACCAAAGACAGACACAAAATACTGGAGCAACTCAGCAGGTCAGGCAGCATCTCTGGAGAAAAGGAGGAGGTGAATGTTCTGGTCGAGACCTGATGAAGGGTCTCGAACAGAAGCTTGACTATTCCGTTCCTCCAGACGTGCCCGCTGAGTAAACTCCTTTATCAATTACATTATTTTTTTTCCAAATTCAGACTGATTTAAAAAAATGTGTTTGTAGAGTTTGAAATGATTGGCTTCTGTTTGGAGATTTTAACGTTTAACGTCTGAAGAAGGGTCTCGACCCAAAACGTTGCCTATTTTTTTTGCTCCATAGATGCTACCTCACCCACTGAGTTCCTCCAGCATTTTTGTCTACCTTAGCGTTGATTCCGTTTGGTTTATGCTTTATGGTGCGTAGTAAACTGGCAGGAAGGAACTGCAGATGCTGGTTCAAACCGAAGATAGACAGTCTGAAGAAGGGTCTCGACCCGAAACGCCACCCATTCCTTTTCTCCAGGGATGCTGCCTGCCTGTCCCGCTGAGTTACTCCAGGATTTTGTGTCTACCTTCGGGTGTTGGCACAGAATTCAGTCCTGTAACCTGAGTCTTCTCTACTGCTTCTCACCTGACTGACTGAAAGGAACAGCCATCAGGAGAGGTCAAGTTACATCACAAAAATGTGAGAAGAATTTGGCAACCGGGTCCTCACTAACGCTAGTAAAACACAAAAGGGCCAAAGTTTAAGGTGAAGGAGGAGAGATTTAATAGGAACCTGAGGCGTGAATTTCCACAAAAGATGGTGGGTTTATGGATCGAGCTGCCGGAGGATGCAGATTTTAGTTTAGAGATACAGCGCGGAAACAGGCCCTTCGGCCCACCGAGATCACCCTGTACACCAACACTATACTACACACAAGGGACAATTTATAATCTTTACCAAAGCCAATTAACCCACAAACCTGTGTAGGAAGGAACTGCAGACTTTTCAGGTCAAGACCTTTCTACAAACCTGGACATTTTTGGCATATGGGAGAAAACCTGAGCTCCTGGAGTAAACGCACGCAGTCGCAGGGAGAGCGTAAAAACTCCGTACAGACAGCACCCAGAGTCAGGTTTGAATCAGGGTCTCTGGCACTGTAAGGCCGCAACACTACCGCTTGCGCCACTGTGCCACCTTACAGTTGAGGCAGGTCCTATCGTAATGTTTAAGAGACATTTAGACAGGTACATGGATAGGAAAGGTTTAGAGGGAGATGGGCTAAACGCAGGCAGTTGGGACTAATGTAGATGGAGCATGTTGGTTAAGCTTGGGGAGGTTGGGCTGAATGGCATGTTTCCATGCTGTACGACCATGACTCTCAGTTAATCTATGACAAAGTGCCGGACTGCCCAACAGGTCAGACAGCATCAGTGGCAAAATGGAAAGGCAACCTTTCAGGTTAGGGCCCTTCATCAGAAGCAGAGATAATCTTCAAAGTAGATGAACACAAAATTCTGGAATAGCTCAGTGGGTCAGAGAGCATCTCTGGTTCCAGCATTTCCAGCATTTTGGTCTATCTTCAGTGTAAACCAGCATTTGCAGTTCCTTCCTTCAAAGTAGACATACTTCGAGAAGATTTCATTCATGAAAGGTTCACCATTCTATTCACATCATGATGTTTTTCAATTTTGATCTTTCCTCCATTCCTTGATCTCAGTTATTGCAAAATGTATGTTCAAAACTGGCTCCTGCCATTCTCTTATTGATGTAGATAAAATTCAGCCTTATACGATACGATACGATAGAACTTTATTCATCCCTGGAGGGAAATGGGTCTGCCAACAGTCACAACGCACAGCAAGGTATACGCAAACTTGAAATTAAAATTAAATTAAAAGTAAAAAAAAAGAAAATGACAAGCGACTGCTGGCTGGCTGCCGTGTGCGCAGCGCCTTAACCGGAACGGACAAACAAACGAACGCAGGCTTATCCCTGGGCAGAGGAATGTCTTCCCCTCCCCTGCGGGTTGGTCGCAGGGCCCCACTACCGGCGAGGCCCCACCGCCGCTGAGGCTCACACTGCCGCTGAGGCTCACGCTGCCGCTGAGGCTTCACCGCCGCTGAGGCTCACGCTGCCGCTGAGGCTCACGCTGCCACTGAGGCTCACGCTGCCACGAGGCTCTCTGAGGCTCACGCTGACACTGAGGCTCACGCTGCCGCTGAGGCTCACGCTGACACTGAGGCTCACGCTGCCACTGAGGCTCACGCTGCTGTTGAGGCTCACGCTGACACTGAGGCTCACGCTGACACTGAGGCTCACGCTGCTGCTGAGGTTCACGCTGCCGCTGAGGCTCACGCTGACACTGAGGCTCACGCTGCCACTGAGGCTCACGCTGCCACTGAGGCTCACGCTGCCACTGAGGCTCACGCTGATACTGAGGCTCACGCTGACACTGAGGCTCACGCTGCCGCTGAGGCTCACGCTGCCGCTGAGGCTCACGCTGCCGAGGCTCATGCTGCCGCTGAGGCTCACGCTGCCGAGGCTCACGCTGCCGCTGAGGCTCACGTTGCCGCCGAGGCACACGCTGCACCGCCACTGAGGCTCACGCTGCCAGTGAGGCTCACGCTGCCACTGAGGCTCACGCTGCCACTGAGGCTCACGCTGCCGCCGAGGCTCACGCTGCCGACGAGGCTCATGCTGCCGACGAGGCTCACGCTGCCGACGAGGCTCACGCTGCTGACGAGGCTCACGCTGCCACTGAGGACAGGGGCTTTAACGCACCAGAGACACGGATTCAATCCTGACTAACGGTGCTGTCTGTATGGAGTTTGCATGTTCTCCCAGTTTCCATGCTGTATCACTAAACTAAACTAAATCGAATCAAAGCCAACTAAACTAAATGAAACTAAACTAAGCTATTCATTAGTGTCATATTCAGTAATGTTCACGTCTATCTTTATACAAAACATCCTTACCACTCATCTGGTCCGCTGGGTGTTATCCCTTCCCATGTTTGAGGGGTGTTCCCACCAGACTTTGCCCCACAATATCCAGCAGCAGTGGACCCTAGACTGAAGTCCTCCCCCACAGAGTCTTGCGGTTGGCTGCACCGAGCTTCAGTTCATCTACTCAGCACAGACTCCTGCAGTCTGGAGCGGGAGAGTCTACAACATTCCCTGACAGTAAACTCGCTGTGCTTGGAGGCCAACAAGTCTTGGGCAGACCAAAGAGTTTTAAGGGCCTGTCCCACTTGCATGGGATTGCATGTGTCTGGCGCGAACAAACGTGGTCGCTTTTGGCACACGGGCCGCGCGGGGCCGGTCCCACTTCGAAGCGCGGGGGAGTATGGAGTTGTGCGGGGCTGGTCCCGACATTGCGCGGGGCTCCGAAAAACTGACACTGTCCGAAACTTTTGCGCGCCAACGGCCTGTCAGCCCGCAGGCGCATTCTTGGTTCTTGGTTCTCACCACCTCCAAAATATTCCAACTGGAATTTAAACTGGAGGTGGTGAAGGGAGGGGTTTAGCCAGAGAGGGTTATTGGGAAGAAAGTGCCACTTTAAATTTAGTTGCATCTGGCTGGGCAACCGTGGCTTGGTGGAGATTATTCCATGCTTTAATAGTGCGTGGAAAGAACGTTGAGGGTTAAGCAGCGTCTTGATGTCGTATGCCTAGCGCGTGGCGTTGCGCGATGACATCATCGGCGTGTGACGCCCAAATTGAATCGGCCCGCCTCCTGCCCAGATGATTGGTGAGTATGACGCAAATTACGTCACGCGCGAACTTAGCACGTACTTACTGCGTACTTACCGCGAACCCCGCTTCCGTTTGGTCGCGCCAAATCGCATACAAGTGGGACAGGCCCTTTAGTTTAGGTCAAATAACATTTGGCTCAGTCATGAGGAGAGGATATGTGGGGGGGGGGGGGGGGGGGGCACCAGAAACCCAAGAAACCTCCACTCTAACCACCTCTGGGATGTTTTCAATAGACAATAGACAATAGGTGCAGGAGTAGGCCATTCGGCCCTTCAAGCCAGCACCGCCATTCAATGTGATGGTTCATACACTGAACCATCCCTTTAACAACTGGAGAGCGAGCCTGAGCGCTGAGTAGGTGTCGCAGAGTGAAGGGAACAACAGGAACATGCATAAGAGCTTAATTTTATGGTAATAGTTCAGTTTAGATTAGTTTATTGTCAATTGTACCAAGGTATAGTGAAGAGCTTTTTGTCGTGGGCTAACTAGTCAGCGGAAAGTGGGAGAGTTTAGGACCGGAGGTCATAACCTCAGAATAAAAGGACGTACCTTTACAAAGGAGGGATTTCTTTAGTCAGAGGGTGGTGAATCTGTGGAATTCTTTGCCGCAGACAGCTGTGAAGGCTAAGACATTGGGTATTTTTAAGGCAAAGATAGATAGATTCTTGATTAGTACGGGTGTCAGAGGATATGGGGAGAAGGCAGGAGAATGAGGTTGAGAGGGAACGATAGATCAGCCGTGATAGAATGGCGTAGACCTGATGGGCCAAATGGACTAATTTGGCTCCTAGAACTTATGAATGACTGTACATGATTACAACCGAGCCGTCCACAGTGTACAGATACGGAATAGAGGGAGTGACATTTAGAAAAAAGACAAAGTCCAGTACAGTCCAATTATAGATAATCCGACGGTCTCCAACGAGGTAGATGAGAGGTTAGAACCGCTTTCTGGTTGTTGATGCGATGATTCAATATATAACATCCCACAGGCATCTTTTAAAGACGTTTTTGGGCGGCACAGTGGCACAGCGGTAGAGTTGCTGCCTTACAGCGCCAGTTACCCAGGTTCGATCCTGACTATGGGTGCTTTACACGGAGTTTGTACGCTCTCCCCGTGACATGCATGGGTTTTCACCGAGATCTACGGTGTCAGGAGGATTGGAGCAAAGGCAGGAGAGTGGGGTTAGGAGGGCGAGATAGATCAGCCATGATTGAATGGCGGAGTAGAATTGATGGGCCGAATGGCCTAATTCTGCTCCTATCACTTATGACCTTTTCTCCCACACACCAATGACTTAGCATTAATGTAAAAGTGTCTCTAGTGTGTGTAGGATAGTGTTAGTGTGCGGGGATCGCTGGTCGGTGCGGGCTCGGTGGGCAAGAAGGGCCTGATTCCGTGCAGTTTCTCTAAAATAAACTGTATTGGCTGTCCCCGAGGGAATAACTTTGCATTGACATTCCCTGGAAGATAAACATCTTTAAAAGAGTGTCTCTATTGGATAACAAAAGGCAGGGAAGTCAGTGGGCCAGAGATAAACTCAAATTCCACAGTGGCATTTCATCCTGAGCTCCAGAGATATTCCAGCCTCTGCTGTATCCATGACCAGATCAGTACGTGATCGGGATGGGAAGGGTCCTGTGGGTCCGGCGTGCTTCCAAAGAACAAACCTAGGGACAGAAAACAGAAACAAGAACTAAAATAATGCAGTAACTATTATTCCAAAGGGCTTCAGAAGAGTATAATGGCTCACTGGTGATGCAAAGCTAGGGGGCAGTGTGTTCTGTGACTTTGGACTTCAGAGATACAGTGCAGAAACAGGCCCTTCGGCCCACCTTTGCCATGCCGACCAGCGATCACCCTGCACACTAACACTATCCTAGACACTGGGGACAATTTTACAACTTGCCGAAGTCTATCAACCTACAAACCTGTACGTCTGTGGAGCGTGGGAGCAAACCCGAGCACACGCGATCACTGGGAGAACGTGCAAACTCCTTACAGACAGCAGCCGAGGTCAGGATCGAACCCGGGTCTCTGGCGCTGTGAGGATGCAACTCTACCGCCGCGCCACCGGGATGCACAGCGAGCAAATTAGGAAAGCAATGGTGTGTTGGACATTAACGCAAGAGGATTGTGTACAAGAGTTGAGACACATCCAGCCATAAAGCATGGAAACGGGCTCTTTGGCTCAACTTGCCCATGCCAACCAAAACACCTCATCTACATTAGTCCCACTTGCCTGCATTTGTGCCTCTCCCTCTAAACCTTTCCTATTCAAAATGTATTTTAAATGTCGTTATAATACCTGCCTCAGTTACCTCCTCTGGCAGCTTGTTTCATCTCCCTGCACATGATCTATTACCCTCTTATTCCCTGCACTTCCATGTTCCTGTCTAAAAGCCTCTTAAACCCCACTATAGTATCTGCCTCCACCACCACCCCTCACAGTGAGTTCCAGGCACCCCTGTACAAAACCTTGCCCTGTGCATTGCATTAAGTTTTCCCCCTCTCACCACATAGTTGTGTCCTCTAGAGTTGGACATTTCCACCCTGGGAAAAGGTTCTGACTGTCTACCATATCTATGCCTCTTATAATTGTATATACTATCGTCTTCCCTCAATCTCTGATTATCCAGAGAAACCAATCCAACTTCTCCCTGTAGCTGAAACCCTCTAATCCGGGCAGCATTCTGGTAAACCTCCTCTGCTCCTTCTCCAAAGCCTCCGCATCCTGTAATGGGGGCGACCAGAACTGCACACAATACTCCAAATGTGGCCTGCCCAGAGTTCCGTAGAGCTGCATCCTGCAGAGACTGGTGAGCCCTTCACATTACTTTGATTCCAAGTACTCTCTGGTATCAGACTCACGCCACTGTACCACTCCAGCACTCACAGCGGAGCAAAGTGGGACCCGGCGTGCGGGGACCGCCGTGAGGGATGGGGGAGAACAATGGAGGAGCCGGCGGGGGTACATGGGATCTTTGTCTGTGCCCTTTATGTGGCAACTATTGCATACCTCGGGTACGCAAGCCAAGGATTTCACTGTGACTTGTCACATGTGATAAGAAAGCATTCCACTCCACTCCACTCATTTCCACTCAACTCAACTCCGTTCCACTGCACTCCGTTCCACTCCACTCCACTCATGTCCACTCCACTCCGTGCCACTCCACTCTATTCCACTCCACTCATGTCCACTCCCCTCCGTTCCACTCATGTTCACTCCACTCCACTCCAGCTGGGTTTGGTGACTGTAGCTAACAGCCTCGGTGTGAGTAAAGGGCCTGCCCCACTTGGGCGATTTTTTTAGGCGACTGCCGGCGACTAGGCTGTTGCCACATGGTCGCCTGTATGGACACGAGTCCTTTCTGGTGGTCGCTGGATTTTGAAATGTTCAAGGTTTTTGGGCGACAGTCGGGGACTGTGGGCTTGTCGTCGCTTGTCTTCTCCCGGCGTAGGTGATGTCGCGGGTTGTCGCCGGTGTTGACTTTGGTGAATTCCATTGTCGTAGTCGCCGGCAGCCGCCTCCAAAATCGCCCAAGTGTTGTTCTCATCCTGGTATTGTTGTTTGTGTAGAGGTTCTCCCCGCACCCTCTCTCTGTGATTGATGTCTTTCATTCATGTGTCCTGTGTACCCGTCTGTATCTCTCATCTCCCTCTCCCCTGACTCTCAGTCTGAAGCAGGGTCTCGCCCACAAACATCACCCATTCCTTCTCTCCAGGGATGCGACCGGGACAGGGAGCATTCTGGAGAGAATTGCCCCAGGGTTGGAATGTGAGAGATAGCAAGTTTAAGGGTGCAGCATTTAGCGGTGATAGGAGCAGAGGCTGAAGGGGAGACAGGGTGTGTGTGTGAGTGTATCCCGGGCTGGGAGTGGTTATCCCGGGCAAAGATCCTATAGCTCGCCCCGGGGGTGGGGCGCCTTTGCCCGGCCGAGCAGCTCCATAGAAGGTGAGGCCGTGTGCTGACGCGGACCGGCCGTGCATTAAAAGCCCCCACCCACCCCCTCCACCCCCCTCCCCTGGCGAGAGGCAGCATCTGCCGAGAGAGGCCACCCCGACACACACAGACAGACAGAGGTCCCGGGACAATCCGCCCGCAGCCTGCACGCATCGCCCCCCCCTCTCTCTCTCCACACACGGGATGTCCCAGCTCCGGATCTCTCTGCTCGGCCCCTCGCCCTGGGGCTTCAGGCTGGTGGGGGGCAAGGACTTCGAGCAGCCCCTCGCCATCTCCCGGGTAAGGAGAACTCTCCTCCCCCTCTCCCCCTCTCCTCTCCTCTCTCCCCCCCTCTCCTCTCCCCCCCTCTCCCCCCCTCTCCCCCCCTCTCCCCCCCTCTCCCCCCCTCTCCCCCCCTCTCCCCCCCTCTCCCCCCCTCTCCCCCCCTCTCCCCCCCTCTTCCCCCCCTCTTCCCCCCCTCTTCCCCCCCTCTTCCCCCCCTCTTCCCCCCCTCTCCCCCCCTCCTTTCCCCCCCTCCTTTCCCTTCCTCCTCTCCCCCCCTCTCCCCCTCCTTTCCCTTCCTCCTCTCCCCCCCTCTCCCCCCCTCTCCCCCTCCTTTCCCTTCCTCCTCTCCCCCTCTCTCCCCCTCCTTTCCCTTCCTCCTCTCCCCCTCTCTCCCCCTCTCTCCCCCTCCTTTCCCTTCCTCCTCTCCCCCTCTCTCCCCCTCCTTTCCCTTCCTCCTCTCCCCCTCTCTCCCCCTCCTTTCCCTTCCTCCTCTCCCCCTCTCTCCCCCTCCTTTCCCTTCCTCCTCTCCCCCTCTCTCCCCCTCCTTTCCCTTCCTCCTCTCCCCCTCTCTCCCCCTCCTTTCCCTTCCTCCTCTCCCCCTCTCTCCCCCTCCTTTCCCTTCCTCCTCTCCCCCTCTCTCCCCCTCCTTTCCCTTCCTCCTCTCCCCCTCTCTCCCCCTCCTTTCCCTTCCTCCTCTCCCCCTCTCTCCCCCTCCTTTCCCTTCCTCCTCTCCCCCTCTCCCCTCCTCATCTCCTCATCACTCCCCTTTCCTACAATCTTCCCTACTACCCCTCTCCTTCTTCCTCCCGACTACCCCCCTACTCTACTCTCCCCTGCCATCTCTTCCCCTCCCCCCTCCTGCAGCGAACCCTCCACTCCCTTGCCATACATTCCACTCCCCCTTCTTCATCCTCTCCCCTCTTCTCCACTCTCCTACCCTCCTCCACTCCCCTACCATCCTCTCCTCTAACCCCCCTCCACTCCTCTCCTTTACCCTTTTCTCCCCTCCCCTCCTTGAACATCCTCCTCTCTCCCCTCTACCACCCCCTCCCCTCCCGCGATGGTCCCTGCAGCTGTAGCAGGGTGGGTGGGGTATATCCTGAGGTGGGGTGAGGGGTTGGCTGGGGTGTGGGCTGTCGTGGGGAAGGGGTTCAGGCTGGAGGAGGGTCAGGGTGATCTCTGCCCCTGAGGGGGGGCTTTGTTGGTGCGTTTCTGAGGAGGTGTACGTGGGATCGCTGTGGGGAGGGGGGTCGGTTGCAGGGGGCCTCTGTCCCTGGCGAGTCAGGGTGGGCTTTGTCCCTGGGGTGGGAAGAGGAAATATAGAAATATAGAAAATTGTTGCAGGAGTAGGCCATTCGGCCCTTCGAACCAGCACCACCATTCAATACGATCATCGCTGATCATCCGAAAATCAGTACCCCATTCCTGCCTTCTCCCCATATCCCTTGATTCCACTAGCCCTGAGAGCTTAATCTAACTTAATCAGCTGTAGGGTGGGGGAGTCAGGGTGACATCTGTTCCCAGGGAGGTGGGAGTAGGATGGGCATTCTCCCCAGAGAGCTGGTAGCATGGGCTCAGTCCCTGTGGGTTGTGGAATCAGGATGGGGCTACCCCAGGCAAGGGGGTCTCGCGGTGGACTGTCCCCACGGGAGGGGGAGGAAGTGAGGGTGGTCTTGGCTTCGATCATTGGACCCCTCGTTCCCCCTCCTCCTCCCTCTCCTGGGAGTAGTATGACCTTCCTTGCTGGAGGACCCCAACTCACCACAACTGATGTGTAAGAAAGAACTGCAGATGCTGGTTTAAATGGAAGGTAATGTTTTCTGGACTTGCCTACGCCTCCAACTTTTTAACTCTCTCACTGCTCCCTCTCTGTGATTCCTCCTTCCCTCCGGCTCTACGACCACGTCTTAACCCAGACCCGCTACCACGGCCACCTTTGTTTTCTTGGGTCTTGCCTATGCAGCATTAGTCCAGCAATTTGTGTCTACCCTCTCCACAACTGAAATGGTTTAGGGGGTGTGTGTGGGGACTTCTGTGTGTGTGTGTGAGGGGGGGGGGGGCATCGAGAAATGGGAGGGGGTGAAAGCTTGGGGTGTGTGTATGTTGCTGGGGAACTCCCAAATGCAAGTCAGGGGGCAATGGAGAGAGCCCAGGCGGTCACGGGGAGAATATACAAACTCCATCGGGACAGCACCTGTAGTCGGGTGCGGGCGTTGATGTTGGCATGTGTGGATGTTGCTGGTAGAGTGGTACCCACTGCCCACTGTGGGTCACCTCCATCACCCCCTGTGTGGGCAGTGAGGTGGTCCCCTCACTGTGGGGAATCAGGGACTCAGACCACCATTTTAGTTTGGTTCAGCCCCTCGGCCCACTGAGTTCACAGTGACCAGCGATCGCCCCGTACACTAGCACTCGGTGTTGAGTGAACTTTTGTAACTTGTGGCGTGGCTAAGCTTGTGTACTGCCTAGGTGAGGTGAGCTGTATAATTTTACTGGGTCGTATGCAAAACAGAGCATTACACTGTACATATGCAAATACAGTATCATTCAATCGTTGAGTTTAGTTTAGGGATACAGCGTGGAAGACGGTCCTTTGGCCCACCGAGTCCACGCCGACCAGCGATCCCCGCACATTAAAGGGCCTGTCCCACTTGCCGATTTTTTTTTTTGGCGACTGCCGTCGTCATATCAGTGTCGCCAAAAGATTTTGAACATTTCAAAATCCAGCGGCGACAAATAAAATGTTGCGACATTTGAAAAAACGCCGCGCGTCATACGTCATCACGCCGCAAATGTTTCGGTGACCTTATACGTCAGTCAATGATGCCGGCAGTCGCCCAAAAAAACCTGCCAAGTGGGACAGGCCCTTAACACGATCCTGCACATTCGGGACAATTTACATCTACAACAAGCCAAGTGACCTACAAACCTGTACATCTTTGGAAGTGTGAGAGGGAACCGGAGCACCCGGAGAAAACCCACGCAGGTCACGGGGTGAACGTACAAACTCCACACAGACAGCACTCGAGATGTCAGGATGGAACCAGGGTCTCTGGCCCTGTGAGACAGTAACTCTACCGCTGCGCCACCGTGCCACCCACGCTGTCTGTGTGGAGTTCGCATGGTTCTCCCTATGACACTGTACCTTCCCTATTTTGGGAGATGTTGACAAATCTGGAGTATAAGTGTATAGGTGAACTACTCTGCATGTGTCTCATGAAAAATACTGAGTTCTAGAGCATTGTATGATTAAAAAATATATATGAATGGTGACGCCTGTGTTCCCTGGTAATTAACTGACTACAGCACATTTTTCAAAGAGTTGAAGAAACAGGGAACTGTAGATGCTGGTTTACAAAAAAGATACAGAGTGCTGGAGTAACTCAGCGGGTCAGGCAGCATCGCTGGAGAACATGGATAGGTGACATTTCAAGTTGGGCCCTTCTTCAGACTGAGTTACAAAGTTGTAATTTACGTTAGTTCATAGATACAGCAGGGAAACAGGACCTTCGGCCCACCGAGACCATGCTGATACTATCCTACGCACTAGGGACAATTTGCCATCTTTCTGAAGCCAATTAACTTACAAATCCTGCTGTACAACTTTGGAGTGTTGGCGGCAGCACCCTTAGTCAGGATTTAACCTGGGTCTCAGTCGCTGTAAGGCAGCAACTCTACCACTGAGCCACTGTGTTGCTCACACTATCTGTCTGGAGTTTGCACGTTCTCCCTGTGACTGTTCTGGCAGATGTTGACCAATCTGGAGTACAAATGTATGAGTACACTTGTTATGACAGTTAATGAGTAAACAGTACACCACTTGTTTTTCATAGCATATACTGAGTTTTGGTGCTTTGTATATTTAAATTTTATATATTATATATATATTAATGGTGACACCTTTATTCTCTGATAACTAATTGACCAAACAACATTTCTCAAAGTTGAATAAACAAGGAACTGCAGATGTTGGTATACGGAAACAGGACCCATTGTGTTGGAGTAACTCAGCGGGTCAGGCAGCTTGGTTGGAGAACGTGGATGGGTGACGTTTTGGGTTGGGACCCTTCTTCAGACTGAGTTACAAAGTTAAAAGGCATTCGCTTTCAGAAAAGACGCAGACCTGTATCCAATTGGAATGTGATGACGGTATTTTGGAGAGAGACTGGGGTGTGGGATGAACTGACTAGCCTGAGCTTAAGGCCATGGAATGAATAATTGGGCACTTTGTAATCCATGGATAAACGACTAATGATCTCAGCTTCTGAGAGGATTACTGAAGCCAGGTGCTTCGGAACAAAAGCAGGAAGGATGATTGGTGAGATGACTAACCATTAGTCATGGCACTGACTGTGGCCTGTGGGTATTTTCCCCGCTTGCCTCTTCCTGACCTCCTCTGGGCCCTTCCACGCTCTCCTGAGATGCTGCCTGACCCGCTGCGTTACTCCAGCACTTTGTGTGTCTTTTTGTCTCTTCTGGGGTGAGATGTTCCAAGTTTAGTTTGGAGACACAGCGCGGAAACAGGCCCTTCGGCCCACCAAGCCTGTGCCGACCAGCGATCGTCCCGTACACTAGTTCTATCCTACACACCAGGGACAATTTACAGAAGCCAATCAACCGACAAACCCTGCACGGAGTCTTTATCCCGGGTCTCTTGCGCTGAAAGGCGGCAACTCTACCGCTGTACCACCGTACCACTGTTATCAGGCTACTGAACAGTCCTCTAACAAGATAAGGGTGCAGTCCAAATTTCTACTGACAAAGCTACGGTCTATATATAGTCTTTGACACTTTCACTCTGGGAGAAAAAGGTTCCGATCTCCTAATTCTGCTTCTCATCATTTTAAATAGTTTAATATAGTTTTATATAGTTGAATTTGGAAATACAGCCTGGAAATAGGCTGTTCGGCCCTTCAAGTCCGTGCCGACCAATGATCACCCGTTCATTGGTTCAATGTGACCCCAATTTTACACTGGAGGCAATTAGCAGAAGCCAACTAACCTACAAACCTTCACGACTTTGGGGTGCGGGAGGAAACCGGAACACGCGGCCAAAACGCACGTGGTCACGGGGAGAACGTGCAAACTCCGTACAGACAGCACCCGTAGCCAGGATCGAACCTGGCGCAGTGAGGCAGCTCCAACAATCGGAGGGGCTTAGATTAGGAAAGCTGAATTCGTCAATCTGACCAGCATTTATGCACCACTTTCTTCAAATCACAGACCAGCCCAAAGTGCTTCATTACCAATGCAAGCTCTTAAAGTCGTGAATGTGAAGTAAGGATTGCAGCAGGCACACACAACAAGATGTTGATGATCAGATAAGGTGTTACATGTTGGAATATTGGGTGTAGTTTTGGCCACAGGAAGGATGCCCGGGCTTTGGATAGAGTGCAGGATGCTCATGTTCTTAAGGCATAGGATCAGAAGTAGGCCATTCAGCCCATCGAGTCTGCTCCGCCATTCGATCATGGCTGATCTATCCCTCTCTCTCAACCCCATTCTCCTCCCCATAACATTTGACACCCTTACTAATCAAGAACCTATCAATCTCCTCTTAAAATACACAATGACGGCCTACACAGCTGTCTGTGGCAGTGAATTCCACAGATTCACCACCCTCTGACTAAAGAAATTCCTCATCTTCTCTATTGTAACGGTGCATCCTTTAATTCTGAGGCTGTGCCCTCTGGTCCCAGACTCTCCCACCAGTGGAAACATCCTCTCCACATCCACTCTCTCCAGGCCCGTTTCAATGAGATTGCCCCTCATCCTTCTAAACCCCAGCGATTGCAGGCTTCGTGCCATCAAACGCTCGTCATGCATCAACCCACTCATCCCCGGGATCATTCTCTGGACCCTCTGCAACGTGCACATTCTTCCTCCGATATTGGGCCTAATACTGCAAAGAAATCCCAAAATTCACAATGCTGTCTGGATTAGAGTGTATTAACTGTAAGGAGAGGATGAGGGGAAACCTGATAGACCTATGTATGATCCGTGGAAAGGGGAGCACCCGGAGAAAACCCACGCAGGTCACGGGGACAACGTACAGACAGCAGCCGTAGTCATTGAACCCGGGCCTCTGGCGCTGTGAGGCAGCAACTCTACCGCTGCGCCACCGTGCCTCGCTAATGTTTGGAACAAGATTCACTTTGTAGAGAATGTGGATTGGGAGTATGTCATGTTGCTGTTTACTAAACGGGCCCCCCCCCCCCCCCCCCCCCCACCCCCTCCCAACGAACGCCCACCATCTACGGTTCAGATATTCCTATATCTACCTGTGACTGTTGGTGAATTGTGTGGTGGAAAGCTTCATGTTTGTCAGTTTAGTTTAGTTTAGAAATACAGCAAGGACACAGGCCCTTCAGCCCACTGACTCCACGCCCACCATCGATCACCAGTTCACACTAGCTCTATGCTATCTCACTTTCTCATCCACTCATGTTCGTGTGATAGGAGCAGAATGAGGCCATTCGGCCCATCAAGTCTACTCCACCATTCAATCACGGCTGATCTATCTCTCCCTCTTAACCTCATTCTCCTGCCTTCTCCCCATAACCCCTGACATCTGTACTAATCAAGAACCTATCTACATATCTCTGCCTTAAATATATCCACTGACAGCCTCCACAACCGTCTGTGGCAATGAATCCCACGGATTCACCACCCTCTGACGAACGATATTCCTCCTCATCTCCTTCCTAAAGGAATGTAATTTAAGTCTGAGGCTGTGACCTCTGGTCCGAGACTCTCCCACTAGTGGAAACATCCTCTTCACATCCACTCTATGCAGGCTTTTCACTTCGGTAAGTTTCAATGAGGTCCCCCCCTCATCCTTCTAAACTCCAGCGAGTACAGGCCCAGCGCTGTCAAACGCTCACCATATGTTATTCCTACTCATTCCTGGGATAATCCTCGTAAACCTCCTCTGGTCTCTTTCCAGAGCTCAGCACATCCTTCCTCAGATATGGGGATCAAAATAGCTCACCATACAAATGCATTCTGACCAGCGCCTTATAGAGAGAGTCTCAGCATTACATGCTTGTTTTAGTACTCTAGTCAAAGTCAAGTCAAAAGTCAAACAAACTTTATTGCCATTTAGAAATACATCGATATATGCAGTTCCAGACGAAATTCCGTTGCATTTGGCTCCCTGTACAACATGATAATTAACAGAAGGATAAAATGGATAAAATGGATAAATAAAGAATTGTGGCAGCCCATTACATGGCATTCAGGAGTCTGATGGCTCGTGGGAAGAAGCTGTTGCAGAACCTTGATGTTCTGCTCTTTATGCTACGATATCTTTTGCCTGAGGGCGCTCGAAATAAATCCCTACAAGCTGGCAGCAATATATCGAGGCCATTTAACCCAGAAACCCGCATGTCTTTCTTTGGGATGTGGGAGGAAACCGGAGCACCCGGAGGAAACCCACGCGGTCACTGGGAGAACGTGCAAACTCCACACAGATGGCACCTGAGGTCAGGATCGAACCCGGGTCTCCAGTGCTGTGAGGCAGCGGCTCTACCAGCTGCGCCACCGTGTCGTTAACTGAGTTGTATGCGTGTGGGCCGGCATATCAGCATTCATTTCATTCCATTCGGGGACTCGGGGTTGGCAAGGAGTCTTTGGTTCTTGTTGGAGTGAAACTCACTGCAGCCACGACTGGCGGTCCTTATCAGTTCCAACTCATCCCATAGCTATCACAGGAAAATGTCACGCTGGTGTTCGTGAAATACAAGACAAAGCAGCTTAGTTTCAGTTTAGAGTCACAGAGTCATTCAGTGTGGAAACAGGCCCTACGGCCATACTGACCAACATGTCCCATTTACACTAGTCCCATCTGCCTGCGTTTGACCCATTCCCCTCCAAACCTGTCCTATCCACGTACCTCTCCAAGTGTTACTTAAACGTTGCGACAGTACCTGCCTCAATTACCTCCTACAGCAGCTCCTTATAACCCTCCCCCCTTTGTGTAAAAAAACAGTTGCCCTCAGATTCCTATCAAATCCCCCCTCCCGTATATCCTCTGGGCCTCTATTCCCCTACTATGAAACTATGCGCCTATTCACACTTATACTTAAGAATAAGGGGTCGGCCATTTAGGGCTGAGATGAGGAAAACCGTTTACACCCAGAGAGTTGTGAATCTGTGGAATTCTCTGCCACAGAAGGCAGTGCTGGCCAATTCACTGGATGTTTTCAAGAGAGAGTTACGTTCGCTCTTAGGGCTAAAGGAATCAAGGGATATGGGGGGAAAAAGCCAGAACAGGGTACTGATTTTGGATGATCAACCATGATCATATTGAATGGTGGTGCTGGCTCGAAGGGCTGAATGGCCTATTCCTGGACCTATTTTCTATGTTTCAATGATCTATTCCCCATGATTTTGTAAACCCACCATCCACCTGCCCTCCAAGGAATCATGTCCTATCCTTCCCAACTCCTTATAGCTCAGGCCCTCGTGTCCCGGCCACATCTTCGTAAATCTTCTCTGGGCCCTTTCCAGTTTGAAAACCTTGAAGCCTTTATCGTCAACTTTCTCCCTCGTAGGTAACTACCCTGTCTATTACTTTCATCTTGGTCCTCACGTGCTGGTGGATTTCTGGCATCATTTGTAAAATCTTTGCTTATAGTTCCTGCAATAAGATTGGCCATTCTGTGTGAACAAAACAGTGGTGAGATCCACACCTGTGAATAATAAATGTACTGCACACCGCAGATTTATTGCAAGGTGAATATTTGGTCACAGCCCTGTCTCTGCACTTCCCTCTGAGGCTGTCCTCCGAGCCACTCCTTAAAATCTATCCCCGTGACTTATCCTTTGATCACCTGCCCTGAAACCTCATTATTAACTCTGCCCAGTAATTAATAACATAACCGGGTTCGATCCTGACTATGGGTGCTGTCTGTACGGAGTTTGCACGTTCTTCTGCGTGGGTTTTCTCCGGTTTCCTCCCACACTCCAAAGACGTACAGGTTTATAGGTTAATTGCCTTGGTAAAATTGTAAATTGTCCCTAGTGTGTAGGATAGTGCTAGTGTATGGGGATCGCTGGTCGGTGTGGATATGGTGGGCCGAAGGGCCTGTTTCCACGCTGTATCTCTAAACTAAAGGCAGACAAAAAATGCTGGAGAACCTCAGC
The DNA here is from genome assembly GCA_963514005.1 of Raja brachyura. The sequence continues at coordinate 6,848,032 of OY740818.1, forward strand.
GGGTGCGGCAGCATCTATGGAGAGAAGGAATTGGTGGCGTTTTGGGTCGAGACCCTTCTTCAGACTGATGAAGGGTCTCCACCCGAAACGTCACCAATTCCTTCTCCATAGATGCTGCTGCACCCGCTGACTTTCTCCAGTACTTTTGTCTACCTGCAATTTTCCAGCATCTACAGTTCCTTCTTGAACATTTGGACAAACTGGGAATGGTTTCTCTGAAGTATTAGAGAATGAGGGAACTATAACATTTATTCCAAATGTTTTTAAAAAAGAAAAATTCTTGCAATAAAATAAATAGCTGGAATGGGTCAAAGTGATTGCAGCACTCACAGGTTGCAGTGAAATCTCTATTAGTTCATTGACGAAGACAAAATAATGATGCAAACTTCTCTTTGATGTGGCTTTGCTAGATTTTCTGTGGCTTCAGATCTGGTTCAGAATCACTTTTCTGATCAATGATACTGATTTTGTTAGAAATCCACAGACAGGCAGACAGGCACGCAGACACACACAGACGCAGACACACAGACATGTGCAGACACACAGACGCGCACAGACACACACACACACACACACACATGCAGACACACACGTAGACATACACACGCAGACACACACGCGCAGACACACACAGACACACACACGCAGACACACACGTAAACATACACATGCAGACGTACACACACGCGCAGACACACACACGCGCAGACACACACGCGCAGGCACATACACACGCAGACACACAGACACACACAGACATATGCAGGCACACACATGCACGCACACACACAGACACACACACGCCCAGACACAGTCACCACACACATATACCGACACACATCTGGTTCTGGTTGATTACTACACAAACACCTCAGAAGTGGTTATCTCGCGCAGTTACCCCAATACACACACACACACACACACACACACACACACACACACACACACACACACACACACACACACACACACACACACACACACACACACCCATACATAGGAACGTAGAAAATAGGTACAGCAGTCGGCCAATTGGCCTTTCAAGCCAGCACCACCATTCAATATGATCGTGGCTGATCATCCAAAAGTCTGAAGGAGGGTCTCGACCAGAAACATTGCCCATTACTCTTCTCCTGAGATGCTGCCTGTCCCGCTGAGTTACTCCAGCATTTTGTGTTTACATCCAAAATCAGGACACCATTCCTGCTTTTTCCCCATATCCCTTGATTCTGTTAGGCCCAAGAGCTAAATCTGACTGTCTTGAAAAAATCCAATGAATTGGCCTCCACTGCCTTCTGTGGCAGAGAATTCCACAGATTCACAACTCTCTGGGTGAAAACATTTTGAGTCCTAAATGGGCTACCTCTTAATCTTAAACTGTGACCACTGGTTCTGGACTCCCTCAACATCGGGATCATTTTTCCAGCATCTACCCTGTCCAATTCTCATAAGAATTTTATATGTTTCTATAAGATCCCCTCGCATCCTTCTAAATTCCAGCGAATATGAAGGTGCGTGTGATAATAAATGTAGCTTGAATACAAGCCAAGTCGACCCATTCTTTCAACAGAGCATACATACAGAGGTAGACACACACACACGCACACACACACGCACACACACACGCACACACAGACACACACACAGACACACACACAGACACACACACAGACACACACACAGACACACACACAGACACACACACAGACACACACACAGACACACACACAGACACACACACAGACACACACACAGACACACACACACAGTCACTCACCCACACACACACAGCCACACACACAGCCACACACACACACACAGCCACACACACACACACAGCCACACACACACACAGCCACACACACACACAGCCACACACACACACAGCCACACACACACACAGCCACACACACACACAGCCACACACACACACAGCCACACACACAGCCACACACACAGCCACACACACAGCCACACACACAGCCACACACACAGCCACACACACAGCCACACACACAGCCACACACACAGCCACACACACAGCCACACACACAGCCACACACACAGCCACACACACAGCCACACACACAGCCACACACACAGCCACACACACAGCCACACACAGCCACACACACACAGACACGCACAGACACACACGCACAGACACACACGCACAGACACACACACACACACACACACAGACACACACAGACACACACACACACACACACACACACACAGACACACACAGACACACACACAGACACACACACAGACACACACACAGACGCACACAGACACACGCACACGCACACGCACACGCACACGCACACGCACACACACAGACACACACAGTCACACACACACAGCCATACACACACACACACACACACACACACAGACACACACAGTCACACACAGTCACACACACACACACAGACACACACAGACACACACAGACACACACAGACACACACAGACACACACAGACACACACACAGACACACACACAGACACACAGACACAGACACACAGACACAGACACACACACGCACACGCACACGCACACACACACACACAGTCACACACAGCCACACACACACAGTCACACACACACACACAGACACACACAGACACAGACACACACACAGACACACACAGACACAGACACACACACAGACACACACAGACACACACAGACACACACACACACAGACACACACACACAGACACACACACACACAGACACACACACACGCACACACACACACACGCACAGTCACACACGCACAGTCACACACGCACAGTCACACACGCACAGTCACACACGCACAGTCACACACGCACAGCCACACACGCACAGCCACACACGCACAGCCACACACGCACAGCCACACACGCACAGCCACACACGCACAGCCACACACGCACAGCCACACACGCACAGCCACACACGCACAGCCACACACGCACAGCCACACACGCACAGCCACACACGCACAGCCACACACGCACAGCCACACACGCACAGCCACACACGCACAGCCACACACGCACAGCCACACACGCACAGCCACACACGCACAGCCACACACGCACAGCCACGCGCACAGCCACGCGCACAGCCACGCACACAGCCACGCACACAGCCACGCACACAGCCACGCACACAGCCACGCACACAGCCACGCACACAGCCACGCACACAGCCACGCACACAGCCACGCACACAGCCACGCACACAGCCACGCACACAGCCACGCACACAGCCACGCACACAGCCACGCACACAGCCACGCACACAGCCACGCACACAGCCACGCACACAGCCACGCACACAGCCACGCACACAGCCACGCACACAGCCACGCACACAGCCACGCACACAGCCACGCACACAGCCACGCACACAGCCACGCACACAGCCACACACACAGCCACACACACACACACACACACACACAGCCACACACACACATGTGCTTGCTTGCTTCAGGGAGGAGCTCTGCCTCATCCCGCTCACAGAATAAGGAGGAAAGAAGATGAGAGTTTATTGCCTTCCATCACAGTGAGGAATCTGTGGGGGAGGCCGCTGTCGTAGATGTTTATATTAACCTTTATGTAGTTGTGTGTCTTGTTGCTTTTTTCTGGTATGACTGTATGGTAAATCACCTTTCACTGTTCCTTAAATGGTACACGTGACAATAACGGATCATTGAACCATTGATGAATCAGTGAAACCAAGCAGGGGCCACGAGGCCACAAGTGTGGTATTGAAAGAAGCTAAGTCTGGCCAATGTTGTAATGGAGGAAGCACAACAGCCCATTTCAAGTTCCTGCAAACTTAGGCTGTGCAATGGCTAGATTAAATATCTTTGCTGTTGATTTGAACTGGTCACTTCAGCAAGGATGCCATGACCCAAGGTTGGCAACACAAAGATCGTTGCATGTGCAGGAAGGAACTGCACATGGCGATCGTTTTGCTGAACACCTCCGCTCAGTCCGTCTTGGTCTTCGCCGTCTCCTGTTTGCGAAATTACTTTAACTCCCCCTCCCATTCACTGACCTTTCTGTCCTGGGCCACCTCCACTGTCAGAGTGAGGCCACACACAAATTGGAGGAACAGCACCTCGTATTTCGCTTGGGCAGATTACACCCCAGCGGTATGATTGTTGATTTCTCCAACTTCAAGTAACCTTTACTTCCCCTCTCTCTCTCCGTCCCTCCCCCACCCTAGTCGTTGTTCTACTTTCACTGTCGTCCTGCTGAGTTTCACTGTTTACGTCAATCATTATCACCTTCTCCACAGCCAACAATGGACCATTGTGGGCTCCACCTTTCCTCGATCATCGTTGCTGGCTTTGTCCTGTCCTTTTGCAAACTTTCCTTCATTTGCACTTCCTATCTCTCGTTTCCCTCTCCCCTGACTCTTTAGTCTGAAGAAGGATCTCGATCCGAAACGTCACCTATTCCTTTCCTCCAGAGATGCTGCCTGACCCGCTGAGATGTCCAGCATTCTATGTCCATCTAAAAATCATTGAATGTTGGAAACACTCAGAGGGTCAAGCAGCATCTGTGGAAAGAGTTGAACAGCCGATAAACAGACCCTTCGGCCCACATTGTCCATGCTGACCAAGTTGGCATACCAATGTCAACACCAAATGAAAGACACAAGACAAAAGAAAGTGCTGGAGTAATTCAGCAGGTCAGGCAGCATCTCTGGAGAACGTGGATAGGTGACGTTTTAGGTCGAGAACCTTCTTCAGACAATGTTCTCCAGAGATGCTGCCTGACTTACTGAGTTACTCCAATACTTAGTTTCTGTATGTGTACAGCATTAGCCAGCATCTGCAGTTCTTTAGTTCAGTCTAGTTTGTTATTGTCAGCTGTACCAAAGTACAGTGAAACATCCTTGTTGTTTGATATCCAGTTGGTGAAAATGCTGGAGTAACTCAGCGGGTCAGGCAGCATCTCTGGAGAAAAGGAATGGGTGACGTTTCGGGCGGGGACCAAGAAGGGTGACCTGCGGAGTTACTTCAGCATTTTGTGCCCATCTTTGGCATTAACCAGCATCTGCAGTTCCTTCCTCCTCAGCGAAAATACTAAACATGATTACAATCAAACTGTCCACAGTGTACAGATAGCAGATAAACGGAATAAAGTGTAGTGCAAGATAAAGTCCAATAAAGTCCGATTGAAGATAGTCCATTGGCCTCCAATGAGGTAGATGGGAGGTCAAGCTGATGAATTACCTGATAAAAACTGGGAAGAAACTGTCCCTGAATCTGGACTTTGTTTGTTCACACTTCTGTACTTCTTTGCGTCTGCAATGTTGATACCAATACATGACTGGTCCCATTTGTCTGCATTTGGCCCACGTCCTTCTAAACTCTTCCCATTCATATATCTGTCCAAATGTCTTTTAAAGTCCGTCATTGTATCTGCTTACATAGCTTCCTTTGTCAGCTCATTCCTGACACAGACTATCCTGTGAGTGCACATGTTGCCCCGGGGGCCATCTTAAATTTCTCCTCTCGCATCTTAAGCCGATGGCCTCCAGCTTTAGAATCTTCTCCCTTGTGAGAGGAAAAGACTGAATGTCCACTTTATCCATGCTCCATGATCTTGTACGGTGGCATGGTTGCGCAGTGGTAGAGTTGCTGCCTCACTGCGCCAGAAACCCAGGTTCGATCCTGACTCCCGCCGCTGTCTGTACAGAGTTTGCCAGTTCTCCTCGTGACCTGCGTGGCTTTTCCCCGGGTGTTCCGGTTTCCTGCCAGACTCCAAAAACGTACAGCTTTGTAGGTTGTTTGGCATGGTACCCAGTGTGTGTAGGGTAGTGTTAGTGTACGGGGATCGCTGTTCGGTGCAGGCTCGATGGGCAGAAGGGCCTTTTTCTACACTGTATCTCTGAACTAAACCTCAATAAGGTGATTCTTCGATCTCCTATGCTCCGAAGATTAAAGTCGCAGCCTAACCAACCTCTCCCTGTAACTGGAGTTCACAAGCCCAGGTTACGTCAAACTTCATCTTGCAAAACATTCTTTTTAATCTTTGAAGTTTTCTCCTTTTTGCCTTTGTTTCTTTTTTTTCCCCACTTTCTTTCCTGAAGTTGTCATGCACTTTGTCATCCTACTTTGTTCTTTATGATTCATTTAACTTCTCCTGTAGGTTGTTTTAAAATCACCCCTTTGTTCCATCATTCACCCTTCCAGTTCAATTATTCATAATAAAACCAGAACGTGTTGGAAATGTGTGAAAAGAGAAACAAAGCTAACGTCCCAATTCAACAAGCTCATTCAGAACCAGCTCCGTTTTATTTCAGTATATCTATTTCTTCTTGTTGAAACATACCGAACAGTCAAAGGCCTGGATAGAGTGGATGGAGAGAGGATGTTTCCACTAGTGGGAGAGTCTAGGACCAGAGGTCACAGCCTCAGAATTAAAGGACGTTCATTTAGAAAGGAGATGAGGAGGAATTTCTTTAGTCAGAGGGTGGTGAATCTGTGGAATTCTTTGCCGCAGGCAGCTGTGGAGGCCAAGTCAGTGGATCATTTTAAGGTAGAGATTGACGGATTATTGATTACATAGAACATAGACAATAGGTGCAGGAGTAGGCCATTCGGCCCTTCGAGCCTGCACCGCCATTCAATATGATCATGGCTGATCATCCAACTCAGTATCCCATACCTGCCTTCTCTCCATGCCCCCTGATCCCTTTAGCCACAAGGGCTACATCTAACTCCCTCTTAAATATAGCCAATGAACTGGCCCCAACTACCTTCTGTGACAGAGAATTCCACAGATTCACCACTCTCTGTGTGAAAAATGTTTTTCTTATCTCGGCCCTCAAAGACTTCCCCCTTATTCTTAAACTGTGACCCCTTGTCCTTGACTTCCCCAACATCGGGAACAATCTTCCTGCATCTAGCCTGTCCAACCCCTTAAGAATTTTGTAAGTCTCTATAAGATCCCCCCTCAATCTTCTGAATTCCAGCGAGTACAAGCCGAGTCTATCCAGTCTTTCTTCATATGGAAGTCCTGACATCCCAGGAACCTTCTCTGTGCTCCCTCTATGGCAAGAATTAGTACGGGTGTCAGGGGTTATGGGGAGAAGGCAGGAGAATGGGGTTGAGAAGGAAAGATAGATCAGCCGTGATTGAATGGCGCAGTGAACTTGATGGGCCAAATGGCCTAATTCTGCTTCTATCACATAAAGTTATGAAGATATTGACCTATTCTTTATACATCGACATTAGTAATTTATCTAGCTTAGTTTCATTCTTGGTTTTCTCGTTTCATTTTTCTCTCTTTTGCTTCTCTCATCCGCTCTCTCTTTCTCATTCTCTCTCTCTTTTTCATGTCAATACACTGTTCTTCCTGTAATCAGTTCTGGTAGCACCTTCTCCTTTACTGTGTCTTCTCTGTTGTAGCAGAGAATAAATCATGTACTATAGGATTTGGGTCAGGTTGCATTTGGAGTATTGCGTGCAGTCTTGGTCGCCCCAATACAGGAAGGAAGTGGAGGAGGTTTATCAGAATGCTGCCTGGATTAGAGGGTTTCAGCTACAGGGAGAGGTTGGATAGACTTGGATTGTTTTCTCTGGGGCGTTGGAGGTTGAGCGGAGAGTTGATAGAAGTATATAACATTATGGGAGGCATAGATAAGATAGACAGTCGGAACCTTTTTCCCAGGGGAGAAATGTCCAACACTAGAAGGCGTAGCTATAAGGCGAGAGGGGGAATGTTTAATGATGTGTGGGGCAGGTTTTTGTACACAGAGTGGTGGTGGGGGTCTGGGACACATTGCCAGGGGTGGTGGTGGAGGCAGATATGACAATGTAGTGGCACTTAGTGGTGAAGCTGGGTATTCTGAACCCTCGTCATTGGTTGGAACTGTCACGTGACCGGGAGTTCGTTCGTGGGCTTTTGAGAGCGATCAGTAGTTAGTGCTTCGGCCCAACTTGCATCGACAGGAGGCTTTAATCGTTAATTCTTGACTAGTTATGCGGTAGTTCGAGCATTTGTTTTTGCTAATAAAGAATATTTAGCTCAACCTGCCTGGTCTCACTACAACAGGAGTGTTTAAGAGGCTTTGAGATGGGCACATTGAAATGCAGGGAATAGAGGGGTATGGATCATTTATAGGCAGATGAGATCAGTTGGACTTGGCATCATGTTCGGCACGGACATTGTGGGCTGAAGGGCCTGCCCCTGTTCTAGTTACTTGATGCTGGACGTTTTAGACTGTTGCTGAAGCTCAGCTTTCATCTAGTTGTTTCTACTTGTGTGAACTTATTGTGGTTTTCCAATGGGCTCCAGCTGGGTGTGAAACAGGATGTGGTTTGGAGTTTGGAAAACCAAGCCTCTGAAGCACTGGTAGATAGCATGAAACAGGCCCTACGGCCCAACTTGCCCACACCGACCAACAGGCCCCATCTACACTAGTCCCACTGACTGCCTGCATTTGGCCCATATCCCTCTACACCTGTCCCATCCATGTATGGTCCAGATGTGCTTTGAATGTTGTGATTGTACCGGCCTCAACTACCTCCACCGGCAGCTCTATCCATACACCCACTGCCCTCTGTGTGAAGATGTTGCCTCCCACGTTCCTGCCTATTATTTTCCCTCTCACCTTAAGCCTATGTCCTCTGGTTCCGGATTAAAGCCCATTAAACTACACCCCTGTATATCTTTGGAATGTGGGCGGAAACCGAAGATCTCGGACAAAACCCACGCAGGTCACGGGGAGAACGTACAAACTCCGTACAGGCAGCACCCGTAATCGGGATTGAACCCGGGTCTCCGGCACCGCATTGTCTTCTTGGTTCTTGATAGGTTCTTGATTTGGAATTAGCTCAAAGGTTACGTGGAGAAGGCAGGGGAAAGGTGCTGGGAGAGATAAAAACAGATCGGCCATGATTGAATGGTGGAGTAGACTCGATGGGCTGAATGGTCTAATTCTGCTCCCATGACTTATGGTCTTCCACCAGCAGTTTGGGTTTTGCTCGAGATTCCAGCAACTACAGTCTCTTCAGTCTGACAAGAAGTTGCATTAGTATTAGTTTTAATATGAGACACACAACACAGAAACAGGCCCTTTGGCCCACCGAGTCTGTGTCGACCTGCGACCCTGCACTCTCATGCTATCTGGCACACTAGAGACAATTTACAATTTGACCAAAGACAAACCTGTGCGGCTTTGGAGTATGGGAGGAAACCAGAGCTCCTGGAGATAACCCACAAGTTCTCCCCTTCGGGAGAATAGACAATAGACAATAGGTGCAGGAATAGGCCATTCGGCCCTTCGAGCCAGCACCGCCATTCAATGTGATCATGGCTGATCACCCCCAATCAGTACCCCGTTCCTGCCTTCTCCCCATATCCCCTGACTCCGCTATCTTTAAGAGCCCTATCTAGCTCTCTCTTGAAAGCATCCAGAGAACCGGCCTCCACTGAGGCAGAGAATTCCACAGACTCAGAACTCTCTGTGTACAAGCTCTGTGCAGACAGCACCTGTAGTTGGGATCGAACCGGGGTCTCTGGCGCTGTAAGGCAGCAGCTCTACCCGCTGCGCCACCGTGCCGTCCTGTTCTGCATTGCCTTAAAATATTGATCGATACTCCAGCTGCACACCGAGAACAACAATTTCTCATTGTTTTAATAGTTTGGTTTGAATTGTTTAATATTTTTAATTGTTTAGTTAGTGGTGAGTTCAGTTGCCTGTGCAAGGCACTAATTCTCTGTCTGCGTGTGAGGGAATGGTCAGACACGTTCGTGCTTTGTTTAGGCTTTGTCGTGATCAGTCTTGCTGTATTTATTATCTCCCCAAAACACTCCCTTTCCTGTTGAAATTTATGGTTCATTCTTGGACTTGTCTGGTCAGCGTCTAATTATGTGAGTGAGCTGGAATGTAGTTCTTTGTGTTACCAAGTTAAAGGGACAGGCCACTGTATGTGGAGGGAAGTAAATGATAATGTTAGAATGAGGATATGTGCAAGAAGGAACTGCAGATACTGAGTTACTCCAGTATTTTGTGTCTATAGCCATATAACAATTACAGCACAGAAACAGACCTTCTCAGCCCTTCCAGTCCGTGCCGACCATTTATTTTCCCCTAGTCCCATCTACCTGCACTCAGACCATACCCCTCCATTCCCTTCCCGTCCATATACCTATCCACTTTACTTTTAAATGTTAAAATCAATCCTGCCTCCACCACTTCTGCTGGAAGATCATTCCACACAGCCACCACTCTCTGAGTAAAGAAGTTCCCCCTCATGTTACCCCTAAACTTCTATCCCTTAATTCTCATGTCATGCCCTCTTGTTTGAATCTTCCCTACCCTCAACGGGAAAAGCTTATCCACGTCAACTCTGTCTATCCCTTTCATCATTTTAAAGACCTCAATCAAGTCCCCCCTTAACCTTCTGCTCTCCAAAGAATAAAGACCTAACTTGTTCAACCTTTCTCTGTAACTTAGTTGCTGGAACCCAGGCAACATTCTAGTAAATCTCCTCTGTACTCTCTCTATTTTGTTGACATCCTTCCTATAATTAGGTGACCAAAATTGTACACCATACTCCAGAATTGGTCTCACCAATGCCTTGTACAATTTTAACATTACTTCCCTACTCCTATATTCAATGCTCTGATTTATCTTCGGGAGAACATGAAAACTCCGTAAAGACAGCAATTGTAGTAAGGATGGAACCCGGATCTCTGGCGCAGTGAGGCAGCAACCCTAATGCTGTGTCTATACGCCCATAGGCGGAAGCGTTGAGTGTAACTTGGCATCATGCTGGCCACGGACATTGTGGGCCGAACGGCCTGTTCCCGTACTGTACGCTTCTATAGACCAGCGGCACGGTGGCGTAGTGGTAGAGCTACTGCCCTACAGCGCCAGAGACCCGGGTTCGATCCTGACCTCGGGTACTGAGTTTGTACGTTCTCCCCGTGACCCACGTGGGATTTCTCCCGGTGCTCCGGGTTCCACCAACTCTCCAAAGACGTACAATTTGTCTTAAAATTAATTGTCCCCAGAGTGTAGGATAGTGCTAGCGTCCGGGGATCGCTTGTCAGCGCAGAATCGATGGGCTGAAGGGCCTGTTTTCGCGCTGTATCTCTAAACTAAGCTGCTGTGTAGGAAGGAACTGGTTTAAACCGAAGATAGACACAAAAAGCTGGAGTAACTCAGTGGGTCGGGCAGCATCTCTGGACAGAAGGAATGGGTGACGTTTCGGCTGGAGGCCCTGCTAAACTCTTAGCAGGAAAGATAATGTCTGAAGAAGGGTCTCGACTCGAAACGTCACCCATTCCTTCTCTCCAGAGATGCTGCCTGTCGCGCTGAGTTACTCCAGCTTTTTGTGTCTGTCTTTGGTTTAAACCAGCATCCGCAGTTCCTTCCTACACAAGATTATGTTGAATTAGCCCAATTTGGCAGGGAGTGGAAAACTTCAACTGCTGACTGTGGTCACATATCGTCATCGAACAGGGAACGTGTCCAGGCTCATTGTGGCTTTGATGTTGATTCTGCCTTTAGTTGGAATGTAAATGCTTTTTCCTCCCCCCATTTTGCCGTGGGACGAGGGCCCTCGATATTGTTGCCCTTCAAACTCGTGAGTCAGTGGTTCGTTACCTGCAGTTTGCAGCTCTCGTCAATTGGATCTGAACTTTTCATCGCTGCCAAGGTACAAAGAGCAGAAAGTGAATAAGCGGTGTGGGGAGGGAAGGTTTGCATTGTGGCCAGGCCTTTCCCCAGAGGGAGGTGGAATCACAGGCTGACGTAAAGGCCCAGCCCTTTGAAGTTCCTGCCAACATGACAGCTCTTGTGATACTGCCATTGGGTGCTGGCTGTGTGAGGTTTGGCCATTTTAGTTTAAGTTCACAACTGACAGGAGCAGAATTAGGCCATTCGGCCCATCAAGTCTACTCCGCAATTCGGTCATGGCTGATCTATCTCTCCCTCCTAACCCCATTCTCCTGCCTTCTTCCCATAGCCTCTGACACCCGTACTAATCAAAAATCTAATACTAAATCAAATTTTGTTAATTTTAGTTGAGTTTAAAACTTAATTTGTCTTAATTTGTCTAAACGAGTCTTAACTTGAAATAAAGGCTATGTGACCATAGATACATAGAAAATAGGTGCAGGAGGAGGCCACTCGGCCCTTCGAGCCAGCACCACCATTCATTGTGACCATGGCTGATCGTCCCCAATCAATAACCCGTGCCTGCCTTCTCCCCATATCCCTTGATTCCACTAGCCCCTATTTATTAATTAAGTGATTATTAATTTAATAATAGTTAGTTAACTATTTTCGTTCTTCAGATTCAAATGGGCTGGGGTCATCTGTTTTCACAGGGTATGTCTCTCTGATTATATTAAAGGTTTAGTAAAGACCTACTGTCCAGCAAGTTGGGGATTGAATGTGGAGGTGTGCATGCAGCAACGATTTTTTAAATTTAGAGATACAACCTGAAAACAGGCCCTTCGGCCCACCGAGTCTGTGCCAACCAGCAATCCCCACACACCAACAATATCTGACACACACTGGGGCCAATTTACCATTTACACAAACCAACTGACCTTCAAACCTGCACGTTTTTGGAGCGTGGGAGGAAACCGGAGCAGCCGGAGAAAACCACGCAGGTCACGGGGAGAACGTACATACTCCACACAGACAGCACCCGTAGTCAGGATCGAGCCTGGGTTTCTGGCGCTGGAAGGCAGCAACTCTTGGAGCTTGAGATGACCTGTGGGTGATTGAGGCCACGACCTTTAGTACATTTGAGGCTTGTGATGCAACTGGAAAAGAGCAGAGCAACATTAAAATACAGAACATTTTTTCTCTCCCTCGATATCAAAGGATCTTTGAAATGTGAGCATAAATGAACAAGTTCAAACAAGCGTTGCGGATTTTAAGATTGTTAACAGCCTCTTTGGGAAAGCGTGCATGAGGGTTGGGAAATTAGGGAGGGATAAAGAGAAGTCAACATGATGGTTTTACAAGACACTGCAGGGGAGAAACCTTCTCCTGAGAACTGTCTAGATCAACTGTACCTACTGCGTAGCAGTATAGTTGCTGCCTCACACCGCCAGAGACCCCGGTTCGATCCTGACTACGGGTGCTGTGTGTTGCCTATAGAACAGACAACAGTACAGTACGGGAACAGGCCCTTCAGCCCACAATGTCTGTGGCTGACACAATGACAATTAACGTAATCGCTTCTGTCTACGGTGCAGCGGTAGAGTTGCTGCCTCACAGCGCCAGAGTCCCGGGTTCGATCCTGACCTCGGGTGCTGTCTTTGTGGACTTTGTACGTTCTCCCTGTGACCGCGTGGGTTTTCTCCGGGTGCCCAGGTTTCCCCCCACGTTCCAAGGAAATGCAGGTTTGTCGGTCAATTGGCTTCTGTAAGTTGTCCCGAGTGTGTAGGAGCGTGCTAGTGTATGTGTGATCGCTGTTCGGCGCGGTGGGCCGAAGAGCCTGTTTCCACGCTGTATCTCTAAATGAAACTAAATTAAACTAAATTAAACTCAACCAAACTAAACTAAAGTGAATTAAGCACTGTGGGACATGCAAACTCCACATAGACAGCACCCGAGGTCAGGATCGAACCTGGGTCTCTGGCGCTCTGAGGCAGCAAAGCCTCAGCTGTGCCACCGTACTGCCTGATGTAGGGTGAAATTTGGGTATCACAGTATCTTCTAGTCCACTGTCGAATTGAAGTGCACATGAATAACAATGTTCTTGCAAAAACTATGTTCTGTCACGGACGGCTTTGGATGCTTATAGATTCTGGCAACGCTTTTGAATCTTGGACGCGGTTTTGGAAACTGAACAGAATGTTAGAATGTTTTGGGCATAAATAAAATCTCTGCCACATGTTTTAAACATTCTGGAAACCAAATGTATCTGCGTTTCCCAGACATGGCTGCGTTTGACTTCCAGAAAATGAAAGTCGGTCAGAGCCATGTAATCGTGTTCATTGCTGCATGTAAGGAGGAATTTGGATTGCATTTCATGGAATCAGCTGAAAGCGATCAATAATTTGGTGGTGTGCTTGCAGCCCATTAGTCTGTCACATCTGCAATGGATCTGTACAATTTGACCAGTTGTTTAAAAAGAGGACACAAAAGTGCTGAGGTAAGGGCAGTCACGGTGGCGCAGCGGTAAAGTTGCTGCCTTACAGTGCCAAGTTCGATCCCGACTGCGGTTGCTGTCTGTACAGAGTTTGCACGTTCTCCCCGTGACCTGCATGGGTTTTCTCCGAGATCTTCGGTCTACTCCCACACTCCAAAGACGTACTGGTTTGTAGGTTAATTGGCTTGGTATAAATGTAAATTGTCCCGAGCGAGGGTAGGATAGTGTTAGTGTGTGGGGATGGCTGGTCGGTGTGGACTCGGTGGGCCGAAGGGCCTGTTTCCGTGTTGTATCTTTAAAGTGCTGTGGCAGTGGAGGCTGATTCATTGGATATTTTCAAGAGAGAATTAAAGCTCTTGGGGCGAACGGAATCAAGGGATGTGACGAGAAAGCACGAACGGGATACTGGTGTGTTTTGTAGCAATGTTACAAAATTTTGAGATTTTAAAAATCAAGTCTGCAATTTATCCCATCAGATAGAGCATAAAAAGAAGTTTAATTTGACACCTAATTCACTTTCATATCTTCAGTATTAAGAAAGTTATGACCATTTCCATACTCGGAAATTAGCATCTTGTTCCCCATTGTCTTTCAATTGACTTAACTCAAAAGCTGTGATCTAGAACAGTTAAAAGCCCATAACTTTCTTAAAAATTAAGAGAACTCAATGAAATGTTCAGTTATTATAGATTGAAGCATTCTGAAACAAATATGAAACAATCTTGCTTGGATGACCTGAAATTAAAGCATATAATTAGTTAGTTATCTAATTGTAGCTAATTACAAAATTCAATGAGTAGACCTAACACATCTATCCATTTCTTGAGAAAAGATAAACTTTTTTAAAATTGCCTAAGTGTCCAAATAACATTCACACAATAATCCACAATATAACATAATTTTTAGTAAATCTCCTACTAAGCAGTAGATTCTTCAAGGCGAAGAAATCTAATTGTGAGCAATTTTGGGCCGCATATCTGAGGAAGGATGTGCATACGCTGGAGTGGTTTACAAGAATTATCTCAGGAATGAGTGGTTAACATATGATGAACATATGACGGCACTGGGCCTGTACTCGCTGGAGTTTAGAAGGATGAAGGGGGGGGGGACTTCATTGAAACGTACCGAATAGTGAAAGGCCTGGATAGAGTGGATGTGGAGAGGATATTTCCATTAGTGGGAGAGTCTACGACCAGAGGCCATAGCCTCAGAATTAAAGGACGTACCTTTAAGAAAGAGATGTGGAGGAATTTCTTTAGTCAGATGGTGGTGAATCTGCGAAATTAGTTGCCGCAGAAGGCTGTGGAGGCCAAGTCAGTGGACGTCTTTAAGGCAGAAATTGATAGATTCTTGATTGGTGCGGATGTCAGATGTTATGAGGAGAAGGCAGGAGAATGGGGATTAGAGGGAAAGATAGATCAGCCATGGTTGAATGTCGGAGTAGCCATGATGGGCTGAATGGCCTAATTCTGCTCCTATAGCTTGTGAACATATGAAGGTGTGACACACTGTCGCTGCCAACCATCATGAGAGGATTCCCCTACTCTTGCCTACAGTAGGGGAATCGAGGATCAGAGGGCATAGGTTTAAGGTGGGCGGTGGTGGGGTGATGGACAGATTTAATAGGAACTTGAGGGGGAAATGATTCATACAGAGTGCAGTGGGCGTATGGAACAAGATGCCGAAGGAGGTAGTTGAGGCAGGTACTATTGCAATGTTTAAGAATCATATGGAAGGAGTAGGATGGGGACCCACAGTCCTGTTTATATCAACGGGTCGATGGTTGAAGGGGTCAAGAGCTTCAAATTCCTGGGCGTGCACATCTCTGAAGATCTTTCCTGGTCCGAGAACACAGATGCAATTATTAAGAAAGCTCATCAGCGCCTCTACTTCCTGAGAAGATTACAGAGAGTTGGTCTGTCAAGGAGGACTCTCTCTAACTTCTACAGGTGCACAGTAGAGAGCTTGCTGACCGGTTGCATCGTGGCTTGGTTCAGCAATTTGAGTGCCCTGGAGAGGAAAAGGCTACAAAAAGTAGTAAACACTGCCCAGTCCATCATCGGCTCTGACCTTCCTTCCATCGAGGGGATTTATCGCAGTCGCTGCCTCAAAAAGGCTGGCAGCATCATCAAGGACCCACACCACCCTGGCCACACACTCATCTCCCTGCTACCTTCGGGTAGAAGGTACAGGAGCTTGAGGACTGCAACAACCAGGTTCAGGAATAGCTACTTCCCCACAGCCATCAGGCTATTAAACTTGGCTCCGAACTCTGAACATTAATATCCCTCCATCTGTTATTTGCACTTTATTAATTTATTAATTCATGTGTGTATTTACATATGGAATTGTAGTCAATGCCTACTATGTTCTGTTGTGCTATGCAAAGAAAGATTTTCATTGTCCTGTCAGGGACACATGACAATAAACTCTCTTGACTTGACTTTGACTTTGACTTTGAATCATTTAGACAGGAACATAGGTGGGACAAGTTTAGATGGATACGGGCCAAACACAGGCAGGCAGGTGGAACTAGTAGAGATGGGAAATGTTGGCCGATGTGAGCAAGCTGGGCCGAAGGGCTTGTTCGCATGCTGCAAGACTCCGTGACTCTATGACTCAACGGTATTGCATCTTATATTTCGCTTGAGTAGCTTACAACACAGCGGTATGAATATTGATTTCTCTAACTTCAAGTATCCCTTGCATCCCCCCTCTCTCTCCATCCCTCCCCCACCCAAGTCGTACCAGCTTCAAAGTCGTCTTGTTGAGTCTCATTGTCTGTAACTCATTTTCACCTAGGCCAATGGCCTGTTTCCTTTATCATCGTTACATTTTAGCATATCTCTCATTCATTAGTTCTACATCTCTCTACATCACCGTCTATATCACTCGTTTCCCTTTCCCCTGACTACTTCTTCTTTCGTGTGGCGTGCACAGCCTAAAGTTGTAGGACAACTTGTTCTATTTGATCTTCTGCTTGTGCACGTCGAGTTGATTGCATTAGTCGAAACAGGGCGGACCACGTCAAGGTTGCAATCTTCCACCCCTCCCCTGACTCTCAGTCTGAAGAGGGTCTCGATCCAAAACATCACCTATTCCTTTTCTCCAGGGATGCTGCCTGGCCCGCTGAGTTCCTCCAGCTTTTTTTGTCTATCTTTAGTGTAGACCCGCATCTGCAGTTCCTCCCACGCAGTTTGTTGCTGTGCCTTCTCATGCAATAAGATGGTGAGCTAGTGATGTGGGAGAATGTAACGCTGGGAAAAGTCAAATGTAATAGAAACCCTTGGGGAATATTGAGGAACATCAGTAAATAAGGAAGACTCTGACCACAGTCTTACAGATATCTTTGAATATGGAACTTGGCCAGGACCTAGTGTGTCCCAGTGTAATGTGTAGGAAGGAACTCCCGATGTTGGGGAGGCCCAGGACAAGGGGTCACAGCTTAAGGATAAGGGGGAAATCCTTTAGGACCGAGAAGAGAAGGACTTTTTTCACACAGAGAGTGGTGGGTCTCTGGAACGCTCTGCCACAGAGGGTAGTTGAGGCCAGTTCATTGGCTATATTTAAGAGGGAGTTAGATGTAGCCCTTGTGGCTAAGGGGATCAGAGGGTATGGAGAGAAGGCAGGTACAGGATACTGAGTTGGATGATCAGCTATGATCATATTGAATGGCGGTGCAGGCTCGAAGAGCCGAATGGCCTACTCCTGCACCTAATTTCTATGTTTCTATGTTTCTATGAACTGCAGATGCTGGTTTAAATCGAAGATAGACACAAAATGCTGGAGTAACTCAGCAGGACAGACAGACAGGGACTGGAGAGAAGGAATGGGTGACCTTTTGGGTCGAGACCCTTCTTCAGTCCAAAAGCTTGGCCAAGAATGACTAATCCATGTATGAATTGGGACCATGTTACGCACTATAGAACCTCTTGACCTGCGCACAGTTTGGCTCCACTCAGCTCCCTCTTACCCGAGATCGTATTAAAATTCCCCACGGTTTGGAGCTGGATGAGTTGACTGGGCACCATGTTAAAGGAAAGATGTTGTCAAGCTGGAAAGGGTACAGAGAAGATTACCAGGATGTTGCCAGGGCTAGAGGGTCTGAGCTTCAATCACCCATTAACACAGGTTGCTGAGAGGAATAGATCGGGTAGATGTACAGAGTCTCTTGCCTAGAGTTGGTGAATCGAAGGAGCAGAGGACATAGGTTTAAGGTGAAGGAGGGAAGATTTAATAGGAATCTGAGGGGTAACTTTTTCACACAAAGGTTGGTGGATGAATGGAACAAGCTGACAGAGGAGGCAGTTGAGGCTGGGACTATCGCAACGTTTAAGAAACAGTTAGACCGGTAGATATGGATTAAACGTGGGCAGGTGGGACTAGTGTAGTTTGGACATATTGGCCAGTGGGGGCAAGTTGGGCCGAAGGGCCTGTTTCCACACTGTATCACTCTATGACTCTGTGACTAGATTCCACAGCAGAACATTTATGGCCAAGTTTTTAAGTCTCCATAATTCTCCAGAGGAATTTCTGCTTGGTCCAAGCCTCCCGTAATTGTGCCAGGAATCCAAGTGCGCTTTCCTTCAATCCAAAATAGAACACCACCGATGGCTTGCAATACATTTCACTCTGAGTAACACTGCCCATAAAGCCAGCAGTTTGAACAGTACTTGTTATCTGTTTGTGGACTATCAATTGTGGCAGGATTGAGATTTGCTTCTGTCCATGGCATTGCTACTGGTGTTACAGAACCAGTTTTTTTTATTTTCCTTTAGTTTAGTTTAGATATGCAGCGCAGAAACGGGCCCTTTGGCCCACTCAGTCCACATCGACCAGCGATCCCCGCACACTAACACTACGCTACACACATTAGGGACAATTTTAATCTTGGGGCTAACGGAATCAAGGTATATGGGGAGAAAGCAGGAACGGGGTACTGATTTAGGATGATCAGCCACGATCTTATTGAATGGCGGTGCTGGCTCGAAGGGCCGAATGGCCTACTCCTGCACCTATTTTCCATGTTTTTATGTTTCTAATTTTACATTTATATCAAGCCAATTGACCTACAAACCTGTACTGTACGTCTTTGGAGTGTGGGAGGAAACCCGGGATCTCGGAAAAAACCCATGCAGGTCACGGGGAGAACATACAAACTCCGCCCAGGCAGCACCCGTAGTCAGGATCGAACCCGGGGCTCTGGTTCTGCGAGGCAGCAGCTCTACTGCTGCGCCACCGTGCCACCCACTTTACTTGCCCTTACAAGGTCCTCTTATCTCAACCAAATTGCCATTCCCTCCTCTGTTTACCAAGCCTGCCTTCCAATAGCTGTACAGAAAGCAGTGTTGTTAGTTTAGAGGCACAGCAGCATGGAAACAATCCCTTCAGACCGACCGTCGATCACTATTTCACACTAAAGATAGACACAAAGTGCTGGAGTAACTCAGCAGGTCTGGCAGCAGCTCTGGAGACAATGGATAGGTTTGGATGTTTCGAGTCTAATGTCCTGGCCTTTTCTTGCTTCCAGTTGCCACCCCCCTCCCACCACCAGCAATCACTGAAGAAGGGTACCGACCCTAAACGTCTAAACCTATCTGTCTTCTCCATGGATGCTGCTTGACCCGCTGAGTTACTCCACCTATTTTGCCTCTATCTTTGACATAAACCAGAACTTGCAGTTCATTTTTCATTGCTTTGTCTCCCTTGTCCCATGTAATCCCACCTTCTCATCCAACCCCTACTCACACGGGGTAATTAACCGACAAACCCACGCCCCTTTGGGATGTGGGGGGAAGCCTGAGCACCCGGAGAAAACCCTCGAGGTCACGGGGGGGATGTGCAAACTCCACACAGGCAGCACCCAAGGTCAGGATCGAACCTGGGCCTGTGGTATTTCGAGGCAGCAACTTTACCAACTGTTAAAACTGCTGCCTCGAAACACCACGGGCCCAGGTTCGATCCTGACCTTGGGTGCTGCCTGTGTGGAGTTTGCACAACTGCACATTATTGCCTTTTTGTTATTGTCTTTTGAACTTCACTGGCTGCGGGCCAAACGATACGCTTGCGGCAGCAGCCAAACTGTTTACTAAGCAGGCTTCTACAACCTCAGACACAAAATGCTGGAGTAACTCAGCTGGACAGGCAGCATCTCTGGCGAGAAGGAATGGGTCTTCAAGGAATAGAGAGAATGAGAGGGAAGGAAACGGGGAGACCCAAATTATGTAGAGGCCAACGTTCCTTCCCCTTGGCACCTGCGGACCATGTTTTACTTAGTTTAGCATTGACACATTAGAGATACAGTGTGGAAAACAAGGCCCTTCGGCCCACCGAGTCCGTGCCACCAGCGATCACCCTGTACACTAGCACTATCCTGCACACTATGGACAATATACAATTTTTACCAAAGCGAATGAAACTACTGAAGAAGGGTCCCCACCCTTTTTCTCCTGAGATGCTGCCTGACCCATTGAGTTACTTTAAAACCAGCATCTGCAGATCTTTGCTTCTAAATGGAACTTGTGTTAATGGGTGATTGAAGATCGGCACGGACTCGGTGCTCAGAGACTCGGATTCCTTACTGCATCCCGAAACTACTCTAAACACACAAACATAGAATTATTCTTTCAACTTGAAAGGTCTGGCAATTCTGTTGCACAGTGAAGTGTTTTCGGACACGCGCTCCATTTTGAAGTTTGGAAGAGAGACACAAAATGCTGGAGTAACTCAGCGGGACAGGCAGCATCTCTGGAGAGAAGGAACGGGTGATGTTTCGGGTCAGCCTTCTTCAGGCTGAAGTTTGGAAGATCTGACTGCTGAGCTTCTGAATCCTCCTTTTCAAGAGAGAATTAGATATATAACTCTTAGGGCTAACGGAATCAAGGGGTAAGGGGGGGGGAAAGGAACAGGGTACTGATTTTGGATGATCATATTGAATGGTGGTGCTGGCTCGAAGGGCTGAATGGCCTACTCCTGCACCTATTTTCTATGTTTCTATGGATTTCCTTTGAAACTCAGTTAAGTTTGAACAGTGTATATGTAAACCTCAGATACCGGAGCCGTGCAATGCATACGCCGATCTAGGCGTTGAACTGTGGCGATGCAAGCCTTGAACACTACAGCCGATCATTGGGGCTTCCCAAAGACGTGCGGGTTTGTAGGTTAATTACCCCTCTGTGAATTGCCCCGAATGTGCAGGGAATGGGTGAGAAAATGGGATAGCGGAACTAGTGTTAGTAGAGCAGAGACCCGGGTTCGATCCTGACCCCGGGTGCCGTCTGTGTGGGGTTTGTGCGTTCTCCCAGTGACCTGGTGGGTTTCCTCTGGGTGCTCCGGATTCCTCCCACGTCTCAAAGATATTTCCCCAGATCCCAAATCCATAAAGACATAGTCCCATCCAAAAGGTTTGGAGGTTAATTGGCCCTCTGCAAATTTCCCTTAATGTGGATGAGAAAGTGGGATAACATAGAACTAGTGTGAACGGGTGATCGATAGCCAACATGGACTTGGTGGGCCGAAGGGCCCGTTTCCATGCTGTATCTCTAAACTGAGTACATTTCCATCAATAACTCCGTTGACAATGCTCATTTCTCCCTCCAATCCACATCTAATGACAACGTCATGCGATTATGCTCTTTAATATCTTTGACACCAGGAAATACTTTGCTTATTACGTAAGTACGTTTATTGGCCAAGTATTCACATACAAGGAATTTGCCTTGATGCTCTGCCCACAAGTAACAACATGTCACACAGTGACAGTTACGAATGACTCAGAAAACACTAAACATTAATAATAATAAAACATTAATGATAAAACACTATTGATCAAGCATGTGGACCAACAAAATACCAGATCAAAGGGAGGCTACAGATTTTTGGCTGTTGAGTAGAGCAACTACTCGTGGATAAAAACTGTTTTTATGTCTGGGAGTGGCTCAGTACACAGTGGGGTGTTCTCTAAGAAGGGACACACTTCAGAGGTCCTTACAAGGTTTACAAGGTTTTGCAGCGGTAGAGTTGCTGCCTCACAGCGCCAGAGTCCCAGGTTCAATCCTGACTACGGGTGTTGTCTGTACGGAGTTTTTCTCCGGGTGCTTCAGATTCCTCCCACACTCCAAAGACGTACAGGTTTGTAGGTTAACTGGCTTGGGTAAAATTGTAAATTATCCCTAGTGTGTGTAGGGTAGTGCTAGTGCTCCAGGCAATTGATCGCTGGTTGGCGCTGATTCGGTGGGCCGAATGGCCTTATTGCCCACACTAAATCTCTAAAGTTTTAAAGTTAAAAATGTGGACTTTCTCTCATCAGATAACACCAGGGAGTAAAGCAGACTCTGCCAAGCTATGTGTCGGGGATATAATCTTGGACATAGATGGAGAAAACACTGATGGAATGACCCACTTGGACGCTCAGAACAAGATCAAGGGATGTGGAGATGAACTGACTTTCCTAATTGGCAGGTAACTTTCAGCGTCATAGTATGAATAAAATACTTCCTCTTCTGCTAAATGATGAGTAGTCTGAGAGGCAGGAATCGACGAAAGCCAGTTCTGGCCACCAAGCATGCCTCAATCAATACTCACCCCCACGAAGTTGTGAGATCAAGTCCCACTCCAGAGACTTTACTGTGGGCAATTGTGGGGCCTCATATCTGAGGAAGGATGTGCTGGCTCTGGAGAGGGTCCAGAGGAGGTTTACAAGAATTATCCCAGGAATGTGTAGGTTAACCTGTAACCTATGATACAGCACTGGGCCTGTACTAGCTGGAGTTTAGAAGAATGAAGGGGGACCTGATTGAAGTGTACAGAACAGTGTAAGGCTCGGATAGAGTGGATGTGGAGAGGATGTTTCCACTAGTGGGAGAGTCTTGGACCAGGGGACACAGCCTCAGAATTAAAGGATGATCTTTTAGGAAGGAGATGAGGAGATTTCTTTAGTCAAAGGGTAACAAATCTGTGGAATTCTTTGCCACAGACGGCTGTGGAGGCAAAGTCAGTGGATTTTTAAAGGCAGAGATAGATAGATTCTTGATTAGTACGGGTGTCAGGGGTTATGGGGAGAAGGCAGGAGAATGGGGTTAGGAGGGAGCGATAGATCAGCCATGATTGAATGTTGGAGTGGACTTGATGGGCCAAAGGATGAAATTGCTAACATTTACTTGGATAACACCCGAGAAAAATATCTTATATTTAGTTCAGGTTCAGGAACAGGTTCTTTTGTACAGTCATTAGCTTATTGAAAACTCCAACTCCAAATGGGCTCTGATCTACGTAGACTTGGGGGCATTGGTTTTGTCTTTTTGCACTATTATTGTATGTTTGTTTGGTTTTATGTGTATGTATGTTAGTGTGTGTGTCTCTCTCTTTTTTTCATATCTCTCATTTCCCTCTACCCTGACTCTCAGTCTTAAGTAGGGTCCTCGACCCAAAATGTCACCTATTCCTTTTCTCCTGACCCGCGGAGTTATTCCAGCATATCTCTCTATATTCTGTGTACCCCAGCATCTGTAGTTCCTGCCTTCAGAGGGTACAGACCATGGCTGGTTCATGACTGCCAAGAAACAATGATTCAATGGTTTCATTATTATCATGTGTATTAAAGTGCAGTGAAATACATTTATTGCATACAGCTGAGCGAGACTATCCCCATACATTACGCACCATCCCCCGGTATGTGCTCAATGTATAGGACAGCCCATTGAGTCCATATGCAAGAGGTGCCATGTTAGGGCCATTTCCCAGTCCCAGGTGTAGCCGGCCACAAAGGCCCGTTGCAGCCATCGCCTGCATTCCTGTCATCCCATGAACCGTCATCCCTCTCCCCGCCCAGCAATCTTCAGCCTTTGTTCCCCGGGAGGGAATGGGGAGGGGTGTGGGGGGGGGGGGCGCCTCCTGCAACCGACCTCGTGGGTGAGGCAGGTATAATTGCAAAGATTATAGGGGTTTGTACGTTCTCCCTGTGGGACCGCGTGGGTTTTCTCTGGATACTCTGGTTTGCATCCACATTCTAAAGACGTGCAGGTTTGTACGTTTTTGTAAATTATCCCTAATGTGTTGGATAGTTCTAGTGTACGGGGTGATCGTTGGCTCACAGTCCGAACAAGGGTCTTGACCATTCCTTCTCTCCAGAGATGCTGCCTGTCCGGCTGAGTTACTCCAGCATTTTGTGTCTACATATCTCCGTGAATTACCACCTTATCGTGGTGGAGAAGCTTGTGTGGACCTGAGATCCTGAGAGCGATGCCGTCTGGAGCAATGCTCCTGGTAGGGCCACCCATGGCGGTAAGGTCGAGGGGGAGGTCTCTGACAAAGAGCAATCCAACGAAGACCTCAACGGTGAAACAGGCGGAGGACGATGGCTGACCTTAGTGGAGCGTCACAACGGCTGGGAAGTATGAAGGCTGCAGCAGAAAAGGGTTTCCGGTCGCCTCGCACTCCATGCCACTGGATCCTGACCCAGATCTGTGCACCAGTCCCCCCACGTTAAACAAAGTCACGCACAGGCGCCCCCAACCCTGGAGACACCCATGGTCAGCCATGACCAAGGGTGGGTCTAAGAAGAAGAAGATCGTGTAGGCTTGATATCAGGGATGGGGTTGAGTCAAACTCCAGAGAGTGATATGGATACCAACCACCAGTGCTGGAGCAAAGGGAGGGCTCCACACCAAGTCCATTGGCAACCGGGACAGGACTGAAAATGACTGGAGGTGGGATGAGGCTATGGAAGCACTCGCAGTGAAGTTTGGGAACTTGCAGCCTGGAATGCTTTGGGACGTTATAGAGGCTCAGTCACACAGTGTAGAAACAGGCCCTTCGGCCCAACGTGCCCACTCCAACCAACATGGTCCATCTACACTAGTCCCACCTGCCTGCATTTGGCCCTTATCCCTCTACACCTGCCCTATCCATGTAACTGTCCAAACGTTTCTTAAACGTTGCGATAGTCCTTGCCTCAACTACCTCCTCTGGCAGCTCGTTCCAAGCACACACCATTCTTTGTGTGAAAAAAGTTAGGCCTTGGGTTCCATTTAAATCTTTCCCCCATCACCTTAAACCTATGTCTGGTTTTTGATTCCCAGGTTGGCTACTGGTTGGCTGTATATCATGATGGTTCATCGCAGTGACCTCTTGCACTTTCTCTCCTTCCTGTTTGTAACAACTGCTAACACTCTCTGTACAGTCAGGACCCGTAGTCAGGATCGAACCCAGGTCTCTGACGCTGTGAGGCAGCAACTGTACCGCTACGCCTCCGTGCCGCACACATTACCACTGTTCCATGTCCCTCGAGTTTTTTATCCATTTCTCATCTGCAAGCGGCTATTGCATCCTCCGCCTCTACACAGCCTGGCAGTGGATTCAGATAACCCGCCTGATGCAGAATAGACCAACGCTAACCCTGTTCAGATCGGATTCTTTTCTCAATCAACTGAAACCTGTGTCTGGTTACTGATTATTCTGCCTCGAGTCATGCTCTCTGTTTACTTATGAAAGTAGACATGATGTTATCTGATGAGAATGGTGTCAAGGTCTGCAGTCTGCCCACTTGCTATCGGTTTGGTTTGTTATTAACACGTGTTCTGAGACTCAATGAAAATCTGTTATCCAGGCAAATCATACCATGGAAACAATGAATGAATGAACACTTTATTGTCCCAGAGAAATTCTTTGCTTCCATACACAAGGTATGCCAATAGTCGCCTATAAAGGGCACTGACAAAGTTACAAAGTACCCGTTGTTCTTCCCCCTCCCTCACGGCGGTCCCCCCCACACCAGCTCCTCCTTGTTCCTTCCCCCAGCAGCGGTGTCCTCACTTCCACGTGGTCCGTCGGTCGGCGCCATCATCGACCGCCGCGCCGACCTCTCCACTATCGCCGCCGGGTTCTCTCCGGACACCTCCGTGGCGCCGACCCGGGCTCCAGCCGTGTGCTCCATCGACTCCGGCCTCAGCTTCTCTGTGGCCCTACGGGAAAACGCAGATGCAGGAATCAGTCCGAGGAATGATCCCGACCCAGAATGTCACCTATCCATGTTCTCCGCTTCGACAGCACAGCGGTAGAGTCGCTGCCTCACTGCGCCAGAGACCCTGATTACGGGTGCTGTCTGTACGGAGTTTGTACGTTCACCCGGTGACCACGTGGGTTTTCTCCGGGTGCCCCGGTTTCCTCCCACTCACAAAAGACGTGAAGGTTTGCAGTTAAATCAGTTCTAGTATAATCGTAAATTGTCCCTAGTGTGAATAGGACAGTGTTAGTGTGCGGGGATCGCTGGTCGGCACGGACTCGGTGGGCCGAAGGGCCTGTTTCCGCAATGTATCTCAACTGGAAGCATCACCTATCCATGTTCTCCAGAGATGCTGCCTGACCCGCTGAGTTGCTCCAGCGCTTTGTGTCTATTGAAGGTGATAGAGAGCTTAGTAATGTGGTGTCAAAACATAAACCTCTTCCTCTCTGTCAGCTGAGCAACAGAGCTGGTGATCGACTTCAGAACGTTGGTGTACTTCACACCCCTCGGAGCATCAACAGTACTGAAGGGCAGACGGTTGGGAGATCCAAGTTCCTAAATAATAACAATAATTGAGTATTGGGTATAGATGTCCGGAGGTCACGCTGTCGTTATATAAGACATTGGTGAGGCCACAAATTGCTGAGGATTGTGATCAGTTTTGGGCACCATGTTATAGGAAAGATGTTGTCAAGCTGGAAATGGTGTAGAGAAGATTTACGAGGATGTTGCCTGGACTCGAGGGCCTGAGCTTTCGGGAGAGGATGGGCAGGCGAGGACATTATTCCTTGGAGGAGGATAGAGATGTACAAAATCATGAGCGGAATAGATCGGTAAATGAGTCTTTTGCCCAGAGTAGGAGAATTAAGATGCAGAGGCTTTAGGTGGTCATGGTGGTGCAGTGGTAGAGTTGCTGCCTTACAGCGAATTCCCGACTACGGGTGCTGTCTGTACGGAGTTTGTACGTTCTCCCCGTGACCTGCGTGAGTTTTCACCGAGATGTTCAGTTTCCTCCCACACTCCAAAGACGTGCAGATATGTAGGTTCACTGGCTTGGTAAATGTAAAAATTGTCCCTAGTGGGTGTAGGATAATGTTAATGTGCGGGGATCGCTGGTCGGCGCGGACCCGGTGGGCCGAAGGGCCTGTTCCGCACTGTATCTCTAAAACTGAAACTAAAAGGACATGGGTTTAAGGTGAAGGGGGGAAAGATTTAATAGGAACCTGAGGGGTAACTTTTTCACACTAAAGGTGGTGGGTGTTTGGAATGAGTTGCCGGAGGAGGTAGTTGAGGCAGGGACTATCACAATGCTTAAGAAACATGGATAGGGTAGGTTTAAAGGGATAGGGACCAAACGTCGGGAGATGGGACCAGTGTAGATGGGACATGTTGGTCGGCGTGGACAGGTTGGGCCGAAGGCTGTATGACTATGACTCTCACAATTTATCCTGGTCCAATTATATTGACACTATGGCCGGGAAAGCCCATTAATGCCTCTACTTCCTCATAAGATGAAGGACATTTGGCATGAGTTTTACTCATTTCTGCAGGTGCACCATAGAAATCATCCTATGGGGATGCATCACAGCTTGGTTTGGCAACGTTGGCCTTTAGAGATTCAGCTAGGAACAGACTCTTCGGTCCATCGAGTGCCGATCGGCGATCCCCGTACACTATCACTATCCTACACACTTGGGACAATTTACACATTTTACCAAAGCCAATTAACCTACTAACCTGCACGTCACCTGGAGCAAACCCACGCAGTTCACGGGGAGAACGTGCAAACTCCGTACAGACAGCGCCCGTAGTACTTTGGTATTATGCTCAATGGTCAATAGTGCTTTTTGTCACATGTGCAATGCACAGGGAAATTCTGTTTCTGCCTTTCAGTGAAGTAAAGCCGTACCTAAACACAAACCCCGATTAGCAAAGTGTACGGAAATAGTCCACCGAGACCGCCTGCAAAAATCCCCAGGTTTTGGCACCATTTTCAAAGTCCAGTCTGCGCTCTAGGCCTTATGGAGTGTAGCCAGATCCAGGCGAGCCCCAGGCTTCCGCAGGGCCTCCAGCCGTCCCCTTGTCCATTGGTTCAGTGGGTTAATCGTTTATATGTCACATTTCCCACTGGATAGTGAAATTCCTTTTGCATATTTTACACATGCGGGCGCCGCCATTTTTGGCGCCATTATTCAGCGTCCAAAGTCCGGTCAGCCTGCGCGCTCGATGTACTGGAGCTGTTCCCACTAACCGACGTCCCTCTCCTCTCCTGGCCCGGCTGTCTCCATGTCCCCGTGTCCTGGGGACACCTCCTGCAGCTCCTCGTGGCCGACGCTCCAGCGGCTCCCTCCTGGTCCAGCGGTCCGACTAATCTTCGGGTCTCGGTTGTTCACGAAAGCAACATCCCTCTCCTCCTGTCATAAGGTCTTAAGTGATAGGAGCAGAATTAGGCCATTCGGCCCATCAATTCTACACCATTCAATCATGGCTGATCTATCTCTCCCTCTTAACCCCATTCTCCTGCCTTCTCCACATAACCCCTGATAGCCGTACTAATCAAGAATCTATCCATCTCTGCCTTAGAAATATCCACTGACTTTGACTTGGCCTCCCAGTCTTCTGTGGCAAAGAATTTCACAGATTCACCACCCTCTGGCTAAAGAAATTCCTCCTCATCTCCTTCCTAAAGGAATGTCCTTTTATTCTGCAATTATGGCCTCTGGTCCTGGACTCTCCCACTAATGGAAACATCCTCTCCACATCCACTCTATCCAAGCCTTTCACTATTGGCTAAGTTTCAATCAGGTTCCCTCTCATTCTCCAGCGAGTACAGGCCCAGTGCCGTCAAACGCTCCTGTTCTCCTCAGTGTCCCGGGGGCCCCTCCCACAGCCGACCTTGCGGGTGCGGAAGGACGGCAAGACCCCTGGTTCACTCTCCTACCACCCCTTGCCCCCCCTCTCTGGTCTCTGGTGTTCGGGGGATGAACAGAGAACCGGCTCGGTGGCTTCCCCCGACAGGCCGCTTGGATAGCAGGCCACACGAAAGTTTTCCACTGAATCTCGGCACACGATGAGGATCCTGCACCTTCTCATGAGCGCGTCTGTAATCCGAATGGCATGCAAAGAATCTGATGCCAAACTATGCCCAAGTCTGTGAGAAGATGCATGTCCTATTGTTTTGGGTAAAGCAGTGTTGTCAATGTATCCCAGGCTCTGTGTAACAGGCTAACAATAGAGGTTTACCATATACAGGCATGTCCTGCATTATTGATCCATCGTTCCCAGCTTGTTCCCATTTAAGGGATTTCTTTCCTGATCACTCAGTGCACAGATGCAATTTGTTAACCCATACTAACTCAAGGTTAATTAACTTAGTTCAGAGATACAGTGCGTAAACAGGCCCTTCGGCCTACCGATTCCTCGCCGACCAGCGATCAACCATACATTAACACTACCCTCCACACACTAGGGAAACTTTTACATTTATACCGAGCCAATTAACCTACAAACCTGTACGTCTTTGGAGTGTGGAAGGAAACCAAAGATCTCGGAGAAAACCCACGCGGTCAAAGGGAGAACGTACAAACTCCATAAGGACAGCACCCGTAGTCGGGAACGAACCGAGGTCTCTGGCGCTGTTAGACAGTATGTTTACTACTGTGCCACCGTGCCGCCCTGATCATGCTGTGTATGGAAGCAATGTATTAATTTGCACAAACTCAGCTTTAACTGATGTTCTTAACTGATCCATCTGAACCATTTACTCGATCTGATCTATTTTTAAACTGCAAGTCCAGAGAGCAAACTGCAACTCAAACTGGAGTTTTCTAAAATGACAGCTTTCCTGGCCAACACTTGGCTTTGGAACCAAGAGGCACAATGGCAGAGTCGCTGCCTCACAGCGCCAGAAACCCAGGCTCGATCCTGACTACGGATGCTGTCTCTATGGAGTTTGTATGTTCTCCCCGTGACCTGCGTGGGTTTTCTCCGGGTGCTCCGGTTTCCTTCCACACTCCAAAGACGTGTGGGTTTGTAGGTTAATTGGCTTCTGTAAAAATTGTAATTTGTCCTTAGTGTGTGTGAGTGTATGGGGTGATCGCTGGTCGGCGCGGACCCGGTGGGCCGAAGGGCCTGTTTCCACGCTGTATTTCTAAACTAACCTCCAAGAGTCACAAGGTGGGTTCACAGTAACTTTGCTGTTCCTCAGAATTGACTTGATAGTGTCCCTGGCACATTATGCGAAATCATCGTCCGCAAATATCCAACCTGGTGTGTTGGAGAGCGCTTCCCCCTTGTGCTAAAGCTGAGGAACATGATCAGACCACACACTTTCCCTTCTCCACAGTTACTTCCCTTTGCAGAAACTTCAGACATTCATAGGACATTTGGCCCATCCGAATCGACCTATGTAAAATGTGTCGGGAGTGGATGTGAAGGTGGGAAAACATAGAACTAGTGTAGAAATGGGTAATCGCTGGTCAATGTGGGCTCGGTGGGCCGAAGGGCCTGTTTCCATGCTGGAACTCTGAACAAAACTCTACTGTTATACAGTGTCATAAACAGAACTGCAGATGCTTGCTGATGCCAAAAATGGTGGAGCAACTCAGTGAATCAGGCAGCAGCTCTGGAGAAAAAGGATAGGTGACATTACGAGTCGGGACCCTTCTTCAAACCCACATTACTCCAGCAATTTGTGCCTTTCTACTGTCCTGTAGATGGACTGGGGAATTGGTGTAATGACTGTGGTGATAATGGTGTAATGTATTAACTGGTTATCTTTTAGTGTAGATTTGGGGAAGGACGAAACATGATCACAAGCGGAAGGTGTAGTATGACAGAGGTCAAGATTATTGACCTTAACGTAGAACCCAAGCTTCTCTTTCATAAATTCATGAGTTCTTGGAGCTGAATTAGGCCATTCGGCCCATCATGTCTAATCCGCCATTCAATGTTGGTGTACAATTTTGGTCGCCTAATTATAGGAAGGATGTCAACAAAATAGAGAGAGTACAGAGGAGGTTTACTAGAATGTTGCCTGGGTTCCAGCAACTAAGTTACAGAGAAAGGTTGAACAAGTTGGGCCTTTATTCTTTGGAGCGCAGAAGGTTAAGGGGGGACTTGATTGAGGTCTTTAAAATGATGAAAGGGATAG
The DNA here is from genome assembly GCA_963514005.1 of Raja brachyura. Next base: position 6,879,332 of record OY740818.1, read on the forward strand.
ACAGAGTTGACGTGGATAAGCTTTTCCCATTGAGGGTAGGAAAGATTCAAACAAGAGGGCATGACATGAGAATTAAGGGACAGACGTTTAGGGGTAACATGAGGGGGAACTTCTTTACCCAGAGAGTGGTGGCTGTGTGGAATGATCTTCCAGCAGAAGTGGTGGAGGCAGGGTCGATTTTAACATTTAAAAGTAAAGTGGATAGGTATATGGACGGGAAGGGAATGGAGGGGTATGGTCTGAGTGCAGGTAGATGGGACTCGGGGAAAATAAATGGTCGGCACGGACTGGAAGGGCCGAGAAGGCCTGTTTCCGTGCTGTAATTGTTATATGGTTATATGGTTATTCAATCATGGCTGATCTATCTCTCCCTCTCAAACGCCTTCCCCTAACTCCGTTCCATAACCCCATAAGAAACTTGGTGAAGTTTACTCGAATAGTGAGAGGCCTGGATAGAGTGGATGTGGAGAAGATGTCTCCACGAGTGGGAGAGTCTAGGACCAGAGGGCACAGCTCTAGAATAAAAGGACGAACTTTCAGAAAGGAGATGAGGAATTTCCTTAGTCAGAGGGTGGTGAATCTGTGGAATTCTTTGACACAGAAGGCTGTGGAGGCCAAGTCAATGGATATTTTTAAGGCAAAGCTAGATCGATTCTGGACTAGTAAGGGTGTCAGGGGTTATGCCACGAAGGCAGGAGAATGGGCTTGAGAGGGAACGATAGATCAGCCAGCATTGAATGGCGGAGTAGACTTGATGGGCCTAATTCTGCTCCTAGAACTTATGAATTTATGAAAGAGAACCTTGTGTTCTACGCCGAGGGATGCTCAAAGGTCCTCTTCTTGTACAGTTATCTTGACCTTTGTCCACAACAGGCCAGTCATTGAAATTGAGTTCCATGTAATCATGTTTTGTCATTTTCCTTCCCCAAAATTACGTTAACAAAAAGATAACCAGTTAATCATAATGTTGAGCCAAGTCCCCAGTCCATCTATAGACCGTAGATAGACACAAAATGCTGGAGTAACTTGGGTCTGAAGAAGGGCCCCGACCTTGCCATAGAGGGGGTACAGAGAAGATTCACCAGACTGATTCCTGGGATGTCAGGACTTTCATATGAGGAAAGATTGGATAGACTCGGTTTGTACTCGATGGAATTTAGAAGATTGAGGGGGGATCTTATAGAAACCTACAAAATTCTTAAGGGGTTGGACAAGCTAGATGCTGGAAGATTGTTCCCGATGTTGGGGGAGTCCAGAACAAGGGGTCACAGTCTAAGGATAAGGGGGAATTCCTTTAGGACCGAAATGAGGAAAACATTCTTTACACAGAGAATGGTGAGTCTCTGGAATTCTCTGCCACAGAAGGTAGTTGAGGCCAGTTCATTGGCTATATTTAAGAGGGCGTTAGATGTGGCACTTGTGGCTAAAGGGATCAGGGGGTATGGAGAGAAGGCAGGTACGGGATACTGAGTTGGATGATCAGCCATGATCACATTGAATGGCGGTGCAGGCTCGAAGGGCCGAATGGCCTACTCCTGCACCTATTTTCTATGTTTCTATGTTTCTATGACCCGAGCCTATCCATTTTCTCCAGAGATGCTGCCATGATCCACTGAGTTGCTCCAGCATTTTTGGTATAAATAAGCATCCGTTGTTCATTTTTATTGTATGGCAGTCGAGTTTAATTTAGAGTTCCAGCTTGGAAACGGGGATTATGGCCCACCGTGTCCGCGCCGACCATCCATCAGCCATTTTAACTCTAGTTCCATGTCATCCCACTTTCTCATCCACTCCCTACACACGAGGGGCAATTTACAGAGGTCAATTAACCTACAAACCCGCATGCCTTTTGGGATGTGGGAGGAAACCGGAGCACCTGGAGGAAACCCACGTGGTCACTGGGAGAACGTGCAAACTCCACCCAGACAGCACCCGAGGTCAGGATCGAACCCAGGTTTCTGGCGCTGTGAGGCAGAGGCTCCACCAACTGCACCCCACCGTGCCGCACATTATGCGGTTTGCATGTTCTCCCTGTGACTGTCTGGGCTTCCCCCCTCATACAGAGTTCAAGAGGGTTGGGAGGTTTAACTGGTTTCTATTTTGTTCCTGTGTGTCCACGTCCTCTCTCATGTGTCACAGACGGGAATCATATTTCCCTGGGACCAGTCAATTTGAAATATCGTCGAGGTCCCATCGAAGGGGAATTAACTGAGTGATATGTCAGGCAAGAGGCATGTAAATAAATATGAGTGGGATGTAAGTTATGTCCCTAAATCCTGTTCGGGATGAGTTGAATAGCAACGTTGGTTGAGGGATAATGCGTAGGGATAAAACTACCTTCTCTACACTTCTCGAAGGATTGGGAAATTGGATACTGGGGGAGTCTATTCAGCCCCTCTGTGTTGCTGGCAGCTCTTTAGGAAGAGCAGTCCAAGTAGATCTATGTCCCTCTCCTATTAATCCCTGGTAAATCCCAATCCATTTGGGAATTCTTGCTTGTATTCCATGGATCTTGGACTCAAAGCTCCCTGAACGTTGCAAGCAGATAGAGGGGTGAAGAAGGCGTGAGGTATGTTTGGCATTGACGGTATGTGAGGGAAAAGGAACTACAGATGCTGGTTTAATTCGAAGATAGATCACAAAATGCTGGAGTAACTCAGCGAGACAGGCAGCATCTCTGGAGAGAAGGAACGGGTGACATTTCGGGTCGAGACCCTTCTTCAGACTGAACTTATTTTTGCCTGAAGAAGGGCCTCGACCCGAAACGTCACCCATTCCTTCACTCCAGAAATGCTGCCTGTCTCGCTGAGTTACTCCTGCATTTTGTGATCTATCCTGCCTTTATCGGACTGGGCATGGACTATAAGAGTCAGATAATCCAGTTGCAATCTTATAGATGTAGGAAGGAACTGCAGATGCTGGTTTATACCGAAGATAGACACAAACTGCTGGATTAGCTCAGCGGGACAGGCAGCATCTCTAGAGTAAAAGGATTGGATCCTTTAGTTTAGTGTAGAGGTACTGTGCAGAAACAGGCCCTTCGGCCCACCGAGTTGGTGCCGACCAGCGATCCCCACACACAAACTCTATCCTACACACGCTACGGACAATTTATAATTTTACCAAACAAATTAGCCTAGAAATCTGTACATCTTTGGAGTGTGTGAGGAAACCGGAGCACCCGGAAGAAAATCCACGCAGGTCACGGGGAGAACGTGCAAACTCCGTACAGACAGCACCCGTTGTCAGGATCGAACCCGGGTCTCTGGCTCTGTAAGGCAGCAACTCTATCGCTGTGCCACCCACATTTCTTCAAACTCAAGTCAGACTCCAGACTCAAGTCAGTCTGAAGAAGTTGTCCTGACCCGAAATCTGCAGGCAGGAACTGCAGATGCTGGTTTAAACCGCAGATAGACACAAAAAAGCCTTTCACCAGAGATGTTGCCTGACTCTGTTACTCCAGCTCTTTGTGTCCCTCTTTAGTGAAGAATGCCGTGGGACCTTTTGTGGTTATGGGTCCTCTGGGTCGTCTCTGCATTTTGCACACCATTCTTTTGACTGATTTAATGTACTTCAGGCATTTATTTAAGCTGGGAACTTCCTCGATCCTTATCCCAGAGGAGCTACTACAATCCATGCCTCAAGGATGGAAATGGTGGGATATCTTCAGATCAGCCTGACCCAGCTGTACGAGTTTGTGAGAGTGTTCGTCACGAGACGCATTTTTACTGCTTGCTCTGTTGGAAGAACGATCTTTTACCAAATTAATTTTGAATGAACTCTGTCAGAATCACAGTTCAATTAAAAAAAAATATATAAATTATTTACAATAATTTTTACACTCCAATAATAGAACACCCACTTCCATAATACAAATTTGCCAAGCATTATTACTACTAACTAACAAATTAGTCTAGTTTAGAGATATAGCACAGAGACAGGCCCTTCGGCCCACCGGGTCCACACCAAGTAGCTATCCCTGTACTCTAACACTATCCTACACAAGTTTACCACATGTTTCCTCTCATGATTGTGTACACCTCTATAAGATCACCCCTTCATCCTCCTGCGCTCCAAGGAATAGAGTCCCAGCCTACTCAAACTCTCCTTAAATCTCAGGCCCTGCCACTCTAGAGCCTCCCGTGGCCACCTCTGCCAGCACCAGTAAACACCGCCACGGTTCCGTCTGCCGCACGGGCACAGGGAGAACGTGCAAACTCCACACAGGCGGCATCCGAGGTTAGATTTGAACCCAAGAGTCAAGAGAGGTTTATGTCCTGAAATGGACCAAAGAAATACTCGCAGCAGCACAACTGATACGTAAACATGTGCAGGAAAGAACTGCAGATGCTGGTTTAAATCGAAGGTAGACACGGAATGCTGGAGTAATTCAGCGGGACAGGCAGCATCTCTGGAGAGAGGGACTTTTCAGGTCGCGATCTTCAGTATGAAGGGTCTCGACCCGAAACATCACCCATTCCTTCTGTCCCGCCGAGTTATTCCAGCACTCTGTGTCTATCTTCGATACGTAAACATAGTACACTGCAAGATGCATAATAACCAACCCAAAGAAAAGTTCAGTGTATATATATATATATATATATACAGTGTCTATGTAGATATATATATATATATGTGTGTGTGTGTATATAAGGTCATGTGATAGGAGCAGAATTAGGCCATTCGGCCCATCAAGTCTACTCCGCCATTCAATCATGGCTGATCTATCTCTCCCTACTAATCCCATTCTCCTGCCTTCTCCCCATAACCTCGACACCCGTACTAATCAGGAATCTATCTATCTCTGCCTTAAAAATATCCATTGACTTGGCTTCCACAGCCTTCTGTGGCAAATTATTCCACAGATTCACCACCCTATATATACACAGACACACACATACACACAAGCACACACACACACATATGTGTGTAGGGTACACAAAAAGCTGGAGAAACTCAGCGGGTGCAGCAGCATCTAAGGAGCGAAGGAGATAGGCGATGTTTCGGGTCAAGACCCTTCTTCATTCTTTAACACACATATGTGTGTATGTGTATATATGTGTGTGTGTGTGTGTGTATGTGTGCGTGTATGTGTGTGTATCTATATATATACACAAACAATACTAGTGCAGAGACAAAATTAATGCCCCCAAGTTTATGTAGTTCAGAGCTAATTGGGAGGGTGTAGTGTTCAATAGCCTGATGGCTGTGGGGAAGAAGCTGCTCCTGAACCTGGACATTACAGTTATCGGGCTCCTGTACCTTCTTCACGATGGCAGGCATGAAATGAGTGCGTGGCCAGGATGGTGTGGGTCTCTGATGATGCTGGCTGCCTTTTTGAGGCAGCGACTCCTGTAGATCCCTTCGATGGTGGGCAGGTCAGAACCCGTGGTGGTCCGGGCAGTGTTCACCACATTTTGCAGTCTTCTTCATTGTGAGGCAGCAGCTCTACCCGCTGCACCACTGTGCCGCCCTCTTTTCGTTTAGTATATTTTAGAGATGCAGCGTGGAACAAAGCCCTTCGGCCCACCGGGTCCACACCGACCAGCGATCCCCGCACACTAACACTACCCTACACACACTGGGGACAGTTTACATTTATACTGGGCCAATTAACCTACAATCCTGTAGATCTTTGGAGTGTGGGCGGAAACCAAAGATCCACTTTCCTGAGCTGCTCACAAATTCTCCCGCGTTTTCCCCTTGATTCAAACTCGGAGAATGTTCGTAACGGGTCCGTAGGAGGCCGTAGATATATCGTAGCGGCTCGTTAAGTCTGCCATAGATACTCGGGGCATTGAATGTTGCAATATTTCTCTTCCCGACTGTCTTTTTACTTGTGGACATTTTGTGTCATGTTGGAAAAAACGTCCCGACTTACCCGATGCCCGGAGTACCTACGGCTGGCATAACGAGCGGCTACGATATATCTACGGACACCTACAGACCCGATACGAACATTCTCCGAGTTTGAATCAAGGAGAAAACTCGGGAGAATTCGTGAGCAGCTCGGGAAAGTGGGACAGGCCCTTAGTAACTCTCCTGCTGTGCCACCTTTTACAAAAGGTTGATTAAGGCCCAACCGAAGATGTACTTCCTGCGGCAGCTGAGGAAGCACAATCTGCCACAGGCAATGATGGTCCAATTCTACACGGCCATCATAGAGTCTGTCCTCACCTTCTCCATCATAGTCTGGTTTGGCTCAGCCACCAAGCACGACCCCCGGAGGCTGCAGCGAATCGTCCGATCGGCAGAGAAGGTTATTGGCTGCAACCTTCCCTCCATCGATGAACTGTACACTGCAAGGGCCAGGAAGCGGGCGGGCAAGATCATCTCTCACCCCTCTCACCCTGGCCACAAACTCTTTGAATCACTTCCCTCTGGAAGGCGACTCCGGACTGTCAAAGCTGCCACAGCCAGACAAAAAAACAGTTTATATCCACGAGTAGTTGCTCTACTCAACAGCCAAAAATCTGTAACCTCCCTTTGACCTGGTATTTTGTTGGTTCACATGCTTGATCAATGGTGTTTTATCATTAATGTTTTATTATTATTAATGTTTAGTGTTTTCTGAGTCATTCGTAACTGTCACTGTGTGTCATGTTGTTACTTGTGGGTGGAGCACCAAGGCAAATTCCTTGTATGTGAATACTTGGCCAATAAACTTACTTACTTAAACCTTTTTTTCTTTCTTTCTCCTTTTCTAGGTCCGAATCGAAAGTTTGGTCACCCATGACGAACGAGAATGGAAAAGCGCACCCATATCGGATGAACTTGGCATCTGACCATCAGGTAAAGGACAATGCCCTTCCTCCACTGACCCCTAAACCTACAGCCTTTTAACTTCACAGGTGACCCAGGACTTCTCTTTTTCTCAAAACAATATCTTGAGAAATATTTTTCTACGTCTTCAAGCCATGTTCGAGCCTTACTTAGAAAACAAAACACACACACACACTCTGCTTTCTTTTTTACCTATAGACAGATGAACGTTGTATAGACAGAAAATGTCAGAGTCACTCAGCAGGACAGGCAGCATCTCTGGAGAGAAGGAATGGGTGACTTTTCAGGTCGAGGCCCTTCAGTTGTATAGTTTAGTTTAGGTTAGAGATACAGCACAGAAACTGGCCCTTCAGCCCACCGAGTCCACGCCTACCAGTGATCCCCGCACACTAGCACTACCCTACACACATGAGGGACAATTTACAGCCAAATAACCTACAAGCCTGTACAAGGCTTTGGAGGTTGGGAGGAAACCGAAGGTCTCGGGGGGGAAAACCCACGCAGGTCAAGAGGAGAACGTACAAACTCCGTAGAGATAAGCACCTGTAGTTAGGATCGAATCTGTATAATGCAAATCACAGTGGTGGAGTTACTCTGCAGGTCAGGCAGCATCTGTGGAGGGAATGCATAGGCGATATGTCGGGGCGAGACCGTTCTCAGACTCTGGGCCTGAAACATCGCCCCTGGAGAACATGTTTAGATGATGTTTTGATGTGGGATCCTTCTTTGGACTGAAGTCTGAAGGGTCCCAGCCCAAAATGGCACTAGTGTGTGTGCCTGCAAGTACGTTTGTGCGCATATGTGTGTGGGTGCGTGTGTGGGTGAGTGCATGCGTGTATGTGTGTGCGTGTATGTGTGTGCGTGAGTGTGGGTGCACGTGTGTGTTTGTGCAAGTGTGCGTGTAGCTGTGTGCATGCATGTGTGTTTGTGCGGGTGCATGCATGTGTGGGTGTGAGTGCGTTTGTGTGCATGGGTGTGTGCATGCGTGTGTGTGCGTGAGCGAGTGTCTTTATACAGTGTGTGTGTGTGTCTGTGCACCTTTGCCAATGTTTAAAGTTCATTTTCTAATGTTTAATGGAACAATAGCGAGTTTCCCCGCCACTCTCATTTGTTTACCTTTGTTTTGAAATAGTTTCCTTGGAAATGTGATGAGATTGTGCACAGGTGTGGCATGGGACTCTGTGCTTAAGGGCACAGTGAGATCATCAGCTACAGATAGTGATGAGAGATTACATGGGGAGCAGTGCCTGGGGCTGGCCACTGTGTGTCCGTATGTGAACCTTTGTCACTGCTACTGCAGCAGAGGTCTGGTGCGAAGGAGGTTCACTTCAGTTTGGTTTATTATCACTTGTACCCAGGTACAGTGAAAATCTTTTTCACTGGAAAACGGTGGAAGGGTGACCTGTAGGGTTGCCAACGTTCTCACTCCAAAATAAGGGACAAACAGTCAAAATAAGGGACAAATTCCTGATGGCAATTCGTTGACCGACTCGGTCGTGGCTGGGTGAATGATGAGTTGGCCCGGGTGCTGGACTGCACACAAAGCCCAGCCGGCGGGCCAGCTGAGTAGTTTTAGCCCGGGCTGGCATCTCATCCAACTCGTGAACCGATGATCGGCCATGAGATGGAGGGGTGGTGGTGTCGGCAGTCAGCGAAGGTCCAAGGGCCAGATACAGATAGATACAGATTTTTGATTTGGCTTGATTTGATTTTATTACTTGTCATTCGAACCTCAGAGAGGCTCGAACGGAACTCCGTTTCTACAAGCCATACAACAGAACAATTCATAAAAAAATACACAGACAATTCAATTCCCACAAACATCCATCACAGTGAATCTCCTCCTCACTGTGATGGAAGGCAAAATCTTCTCTCTCCCCCGCACCATTTCTCTCCCGAGGTCGAAGCCCCAGGCAGTCAATGTTAAGTCCCACGGCCATTGAAACCGCGCCGGGCGATGTATGGCCCCGCTCTAGGCCCACAAGTCACGACGTTGGAGCCCCTGGCGGGCGCTGGAATGACCCACAGCCATGAAAGCCGCGCTGGGCGATGTACGGCCCCACTCCGGGTCGCTCCAACCCCGCGACACGGGCTGGAGAAGCTGTGTTGTGGGAGCTCCGGAGAGCGGTCTCCCACCCGGACCCGCAAGCTCCTGATATCCCGACAGTCCATTGGCAGCCGCAGCTGGAGCTGGAGCTCCGGAGTCGGGCCGCAGCGGCGAGCCACCACCGCTCCCCACGCTCCGAGGCCGGCCAGCCCCACGACGGTGAGTCCGCAGCTCCGCAGGCTCCGTGACTGGAGCCCCCAGGTCGTCCTGGTCGGAGGCCGCTCCGCTGTGCTAGGCCCCAACGACAACGGAGACCCGACAGGGAAAAAGTTGGATCTCCCGTGCAGGGAAGAGATTTAAAAGTTTCCCCCCACCACCCCCCACACATATACACAATTACAAACAATACAGAAAAAAACACGAACAACTACATTTAACTAGACAAAAAAAAAAAAAAAAGACAGGTAGGCTGTAGGGGCCGCTGCAACGTGAGTCACGCCCGCCCACAGATAGATTTTATTTGTCACATGTGCCAATTGGCACAGTGGAATGAAGTCACCATACAGCCAAAAATAAAAAACACAACACAGAGTAGACAGAAATTCAACATAAAACATCCCCTCACAGTAGGATCAAAGTTTCCCACCGTGAGGGAAGGCACCAAAGTCAGTCTCGTCCCGATGTTCCCCAATGTTCACCCGTGGTCAGGGCCTCCCCGAGCCCTCCGCTGTCGCCGCTCCGGGTGGCTCGATGTTCAGGCCCGCTGCCCGGGGTGATGTAAGTCCGACGTCGGGGCTGGGGGGACGTCCTCAGCGGCCTGGACCCCAGGTCTGTCCCCTCCTACCGGAGTCCGCGGCTCCCAAAGTCCACTGGCCGCGCCGGGTGGAGATGCAATGCCGGAGGCCCTCGGCAAAGGACACCACGATGACGGTGAGCGTCGCCCGCGTTGGGAGCTCTCCAAACCAGAGCTCCACGATGTTGGAGCAGCGGCTCAACGCTCCAGAGCTCCAACGGCGACCCAGGTAGGCATCGCCCGCTCCGTGGTGACTCCAGTGCCGCCGCTGTCGCAGCTCTGGTCCGGTTCCCGGTCCCCGGCAGGAAAGGCCGCTCGGATCCAGGAGGAAGGCCGCGAGGTGTGGGGGCGAGGACGCGACTTGGATAAATAGTCGCGTCCCCGCCAGGAAGCGACTGGGAAACAGTTTCCCCCTTACCCTGCCCCCCTCCCCACATATAAAAGTTAAAGATTCCCCCCAAAGACAGACTTTAAACTGACTAAAAAATTTTTTAAAAAAGAGGGAAAACAAACGGGCTGCGGGCAGAGGCTGCTGTCAGTGCAGCGCCCCTAGTCCGCCCCGGCCGGACAGCTGGCCGGGCTGCCGACCGACGGGGCCACGGGCGAGGCGCTGCTGCTGCTTCACTCCATGGGCTGCACTACGTCGGGATGGGTGAGGCGGGGCAGGACGCGGCCCGACAGTCCCCTCGACCCGAGTAGTAGCAGTCAAATACGGGACAAGGGTGGTCCCGTACAGGACAAACAAATTTGGCCCAAAATACAATTTGTCCCGGCCATTACGAACAGTTGGCAACCCTCGTGACCTGACTGAAGTATGAAAAATAACACAAGGCACAGCTAGAAACCCACGTCTATGGAACGTGGGAGGAAACCAGAGCACCTGCAGAAAACCTACAGGGGAGAACGTATAAACTCCACATAGACAGCACCCGTGATCAGCATGGAACCCAGGTCTCTGGCGCTGTGAGGCAGCAACTCTACTCCTGTGCCACCCACATGTCACTAGTTTATCTCTCTGTCCTGGAAATGTCAGACAAACTCAGGATTAAAGAAAAAAGTAGAATTCTAGCTTTAGACTTCAGAGATACAGCACAGAAACAGGCCATTCGGCCCATCAAGTCCCTGTTGACCCGCGATCTCCCCGTACACTAGCACTATCCTACATACTAGGGACAATTTATAATCATTACCGAAGCCAATTAACCTACAAAGCTGCACGTCTTTGGAGTGCCCGGAGCGCCCGGAGAAAACCCACGCAGGTCGCAGGGAGAACGCGCAAACTCCCTACAGACAGCACCCGAGGTCGGGATCGAACCCAGGTCTGTGGTGCTGTGAGGCAGCAGCACCACCAGCTGTGCCACTGTGCCATGAGAATGTAAACTTAAGTGCAGATACAAATGCACCCTTCGTATATTTAGCACTTACATAGTTTCAGTTTAGTTTAAAGATCTATTGTTGAAACAGGCCCTTCGGCCCTCCGAGTCCTTTCCCCAGGGAAAGGATATTAAAACCAACAGAGTAGAGGCTTACATCGAGAGGAAGAGGACTGGAGGAGTGAGGTATCACAAGCTCTCGAACTAGGTGGTGGTGGCAAATATAAGTATTGTGTTAAAGAGAGATTTGGACAGCATAGTGAGACATGTGTTGTGAATCAGAGTGATCTTTGTTGTGTTGTACAGAGAACAGCTCACGAGCGACTGGGGAGGGTTTTCGCAGAGTTCTATATATATATATATATATCAGGGCACACCGCTAAGCCACGGAAGCCTTCCCGCCAAACGCAGTTATGTGACCCTGCCAGTCGTCGGGCCGAGGGTTCGCCCGTAAGCGCGTAACCACCAGGTGGCACTACAATAGGCAAGGCACAGCAGGGTACATGGGAGGATAGATAAGAGGCTTAGAGTTAAAGGGAGAGGGGCAACTTTTAAAGGGGACATGCGGAGTAAGCTTTTGGACATGGAGACTGGTGGGTGCCTGGTTGGTTCTTCACCTGTGATAACGTCTGTGGGTCCCACTTTGCCTTATCCCTCACCAGCATCATCAAGGTCCAGTCTCACCCTCTTCTCCCCGCTCCCATCAAACAAGAGGTACAGAAGTCACGGTGGCACAGCGGTAGAGTTGCTGCCTTACAGCAAAATGCAGCGCCAGAGACCCGGGTTCGACCCCGACTACGGGCGCTGTCTATATGGAGTTTGCACGTTCTCCCCGTGACCTGCGTGGGGTATCTCCGAGATCTTCAGTTTCCTCCCACACTCCAAAGACGTACAGGTTTGGAGGTAAATTGGCTTGGTTAATTGGCTTGATAAAATATATTAAATTGTCCAAGTTGGCGATATGCAGAGTCCTGCCCTGCCGACTACAACATTCAGAAGGATTCGGAAGGTTCAGAAGTGTGAAAACACACAAACAGTTTATTCCCAGTTGTTATCAGGCAACTGAACCATCCTATCACAAACTAGTGAGTGGTCCTGAGCTACCATCTACATTGGAGACCCTCAGACGATTTTTAATCGGACTTCACTGGACATTATCTTGCATTAAATGTTATTCCCTTTACCATGTATCTGTACACTGTGAGTGGATCAATAACCTTGCACAGTCGTGCTGCTGACTGGTTAGCATGCAACAAAAAAGCTTTTCCCTGTACCTCGGTATACGTGACAATAAACTAAACAAAATCTCCAAGACCACAACACCAGGGTAGAAATAATTCCTCATCCATCCCAATAGGGTACCTGTGAAACAGATATTCAGTGGAGTAAGAAAATGGGATGAGTTGCGGATTGTACAGTCTAGTAGAGCACAGACTGTACTCTGTGTGTTAGCGGCACGGTGGCGCAGCGGTAGAGTTGCTGCCTCACAGCGGCAGAGACCCCGGGTTCGATCCTCACTACGGGTGCTGTCTGTATGGAATTTGTACGTTCTCCCCATGACCTGCGTGGGTTTTCTCCGGGTGCTCCGGTTTCCTCCCACACTCCAAAGACGTGCAGGTTTGTAGGTTAATTGGCTTGGTATAAATGTAAACTGTTCCTAGTGTGTGTGGGACAGTGTTAATATGCGGTGGGCCGCTGGTCTCTAAACTAAACTGATAGACACAAAAAGCTGGAGTAACTCAGCGGGTCAGGCAGCATCTCTGGAGACAAGCAATAGGTGACGTTTCGGGTCGAGACCCTTCTTCAGACTGAACTAATTCAGACTCGGTCTGAAGAAGGGTCTCGACCCGTATTCCTTTTCTCCAGAGATGCTGGCTGTCCCGCTGAGTTACTCCAGCACTTTGCGTCTTTCTTCGGTTTAAACCAGCATCTGCAGTTCCTTCCTACACAAAACTGATCACAAGGAACTAACTCTGACTGTGTGCTCTGCAGTCTGGCTCCTGGGCGCCACCCAGTGACTCCTGGGGAGATGTGCAGGTCTGATTGTGCCTGTGTCTGATCCCCACGTTTAAATGTTTAACATTTTCATTATAAAGTCACAGTGTGGAAACATGATGTGGATTCATACAGTGTGGACATCGTCTGCATTAGACTCAGTTATAGAGTCATTGTCATAAAGTGACACAGCATGGAAACAGGCCCTTCAGCCCAACTTGCCCACACCGGCCAACAAGTCCCATCTACACTAGTTCCACCTGCCTGTGTCTGACCCATATCCCTCCAAACCTGCCCTATCCATGTACCTGTATAACCATTTCTTAAACATTGGGATAGTCCCTACCTCAACTACCTCCTCTGGCACCTCGTTCCAATCCTGACCACGGGTGCTGTCTGCACGGAGTTTGTATATTCCCTTCGTGACTTGTGTTAGTTTCCGCCGAGATCTTCTGTTTCTTCCCACACGGTGTGTGTGTGTGTGTTGTGCGTGTGTGTGTGTGTTGTGTGTGTTGTGTGTGTGTGTTGTGCGTGTGTGTGTGTTGTGCGTGTGTGTGGGTTGTGCGTGTGTGTGGGTTGTGAGTGTGTGGGGTGTGTGTGTGTGTGGGTTGTGTGTGTGTTTGTGTTGTGCGTGTGCTGTGCGTGTCTGTGCGTGTGTGGGTTGTGTGTGGGTGGTGTGTGTGTGTGTGTTTGTGTGTGTGTGGGTTGGTTGTGGGTTGTGTGTGCGTGTGTGGGTCGTGTGTGTGTGCTGTGCGTGTGTGCTGTGTGTGTGTGTGTTGTGCGTGTGTGTGTGGGTTGTTTTACTTTAATTTAGTTTAGTTTAGGTATTTGCAGCATAGTAACGGGCCCTTCGGCCCACCGAGTCAATACCGACCATCGATCTCCGCACACTAACACTGTCACACACACACTAGTGACATTTAATTTTACAATTATGACAAGCCAGTTAAGTTACAAACCTGTATGTCTTAGGAGTGCGGGATGAAACCGAAGATCGTGGAGAAAACCCACACGGTCACGGGGAGAACGTACAAACTCCGTACAGACAGCACTGGTAGTTGGGATGGAACCCGGGTCTCTGGCGCTGTGAGGCAGCAGCTCTACCGCTGCGCCACCGTGCCGCACCCACTGATGTCACCCACCTTAATCTCCATCACCACTCCTCTCTGCTGCTCTGCTCACTTTGTACTGCTGCTCTCTGGGTCTGACTTCCACCGCTGGATATGTTGGGCTTTGTTCACGATTACGCTGTTGTCTCCTGTTTCACCTCCCATCCCTCCGCCCTCTGTCAATCCCACCTAGTGAGGCCGCGCCGCTCACACCCGACTCACAAGGCCATAAGTGATAGGAGCAGAATTAAGCCATTCGGCCCATCAGGTCTACTCCGCCATTCAATCATGGCTGATCTATCTTTCCCTCTTAACCCCATTCTCCTGCCTTCTCCCCATAACCCCGACACCCGTACTTATCAACAATCTATCAATCTTTGCCTTAAAATATTAATTGACATGTTCTCCACAGCCTTCTGTGGCAATGAATTTCATGGATTCACTACGCTCCTACTAAAGAAATTCCTCCTCATCTCTTCCTAAAGGAACGACCTTTAATTCTGAGGTTATGACCTCTGGTTCTAGACTCCACCATTAGTGGAAACATCCTCTCCACATCCATTCGAATTTGAATTGCAGCGAATTGTGGACGCAGCCCAGACCATCACACAAACCAACCTGCCTTCCATTGACTCCATCTGCACCTCACGCTGCCTCGGCAAGGCCAGCAGCATCATCAAGGACCAGTCACACCCCGGCCACTCCCTCTTCTCTCCTCTCCCATCAGGCAAAACGTATAGAAGCGTGAAAACGCTCACCTCCAGATTCATGGACAGTTCCTTCCCAGCTGTTATCAGGCAACTGAATCATCCTACCACAACCAGAGAGTGGGCCTGAACTACTATCTACCTCATTGGTGACCCTCGGACTACCCTAGATCGGACTTCACTGACTTTACCTTGCACTGAACATTATTCCCTTATCATGCACCTGTACACTGTAAATGGCTCAATTGTAATCACGTATAGTCTCTCCGCTGACTGGTTAGCACACAACAAAAGCTTTTCACTGCACCTTGGAACACGTGACAATAAACGATACTGTGACTCTATCCAGGCCTTTCACTATTTGGTAAGTTTCAATGAGGTCTCCCCCTCATCCTTCTAAACTCCAGCGAGTAGAGGCCCGGTGATTCCGCTGGTGGCAGTCTCTCTTGGAGGAACTTCTCTCACTCCCATTCCATTCCCGGTTCGATTCTTCCACATCCTCAGGCATCTCATTGCGGTGCGTTTGCCTTCTGCCTCTTACGCCCAATTTGCTGGAACCTCCACAACCCACCTCCTTTGAGACTGTACTCACAGGCCACCAGCGTTTTGAGATCTTGCCTTCTTTGCCTTTGTGTTTTCGTTGCACCTTTTCCTTGGGGGTATTTATTGTGTTTCGGACCCCCGTTGCACGGGGTGGGGGGGGGATTTCCACAAGCAGTGTGTCGACACGGTCTAGTTTTCACAGGAGTCTGCTCTGCTGTGTGAGGAGAGGTGTTGGTTAACTGATCACAAACCTGCTTTTGCACGTAGCTGCAATGAAGGGTAGGGTACGTGGGATGTGCAGTCACCGCTGGAACTCATTCCTTTACAATCACCAAATGCCTCCTGTTCACACATCTAACCTGAGACAGACACAAAATGCTGGAGTAACTCAGCGGGTCAGGCAGCATCTCTGGAGAAAAAGGAACAGGCGACGTTTCAAGTCGGGAGACCCGAATAGTCTGAAATGTTCACACACCTGTCCCTTTTTCTCCAGAGTTGCTGCTGGACCTGTTGTGTTACTCCAGCATTTTGTGCCTATCTTCGGTATAAACCAGCAACTGCAGTTGCCAGGACTTGGGAGGGGTGACAGAGAATCAGAAGATGTAGAGTCATTGTACATAGAACTGAGGAATTGTAAGGGACCCTAATGGGAGTTATCTATAGGTCCCCAAACAGTAGCCTGGATATGGGGTGCAGGTTGAAACGAGTTAAAATTAGCATGTAGCAAAGGTAATGCTACAGTGGCTATGGGAGATTTCAACATACAGGTAGACTGGGAAAATCTGGTTGGTACTGGATCCCAAGAAAGGGAGTTTGTGGAGTGCCTCCGAGATGGATTCTTAGAGCAGCTTGTACTGGAGCCTACCAGGGAGAAGGCAATTCTGGATTTAGTGTTGTGTAATGGACCGGATTCGATAAGGAACTCGAGGTAAAGGAGCCATTAGAAGGAGTGACCATAATATAATGTTTTAATCTACAATTTGAGAGGGAGAAAGGAAAATCGCAAGTGGCAGTGTTACAGTTGAGCAAAGGGGACTATGGAGCCATGAGGGAGGAGCTGGCCAAAGTTGACTGGAAAGATACCCTAGCAGGGATGACAGTGAAACACCAATGGCAGGTATTTCTGGGAATAATACAGAAGGTGCGGGATCGGTTCATTCCAAAGAGGAAGAAAGATTCCAAGGGGAGTAAGGAGCGACCGTGACTGACAATGGAAGTCATGGAGAGTATAAAAATAAAAGAGAAGAAATATAACATAGCAAAGATGAGCGGGAAGCCAGAGGATTGGGAAACAGAAACAGAAGATAATTAAAAAGGCAATATGGGGAGAAAAGTTGAGTTACGAAGGTAAGCTAGCCAAGAATGTAAAGGAGGATAGTAAAAGCTTCTATAGGTATGTGAAGAGGAAAAAAATAGTTAAGACAATTGTGGATCCTTTGAAGACAGAAACAGGTGAATTTATTATGGGGAACAAGGAAATGGCAGACGAGTTGAACAGGTACTTTGGATCTGTCTTCACTAAGGAAGACACAAACAATCCCCCAGATGTACTAGTGGCCAGAGGACCTAGGGTGACGGAGGAACTGGAGGAAATTTACATTCGGCAGGAAATTATGTTGGGTAGACTGATGAGACTGAAGGCTGATAAATCCCCAGGGCCTAATGGTCTGCATCCCAGGATACTTAAGGAGGTGGTTCTCGAAATCGTGGATGCATTGGTGATCATTTTCCAATGTTCTATAGATTCAGGATCAGTTCCTGTGGATTGGATGGTAGCTAATGTTATCCCACTTTTTAAGAAAGGGAGAGATAAAACAGGGAACTATAGACCAGTTAGCCTGACATCGGTGGTGGGGAAGATGCTGGAGTCAATTATAAAAGATGATTTAGCCGAACATTTGGATAGCAGTAACAGGATCGGTCCGAGTCAGCACGAATTTACGAAGGGGAAATCATGCTTGACTAATCTTCTGGAAATTTTTAATGATGTAACTAAGAAAATGGACAAAGGAGAGCCAGTGGATGTCCGATGAAAGCCTTTGAATATGTCCCACATTGGTGATTAGTGAGCAAAATTAGGGCACATGGTATTGGGGGGTAAGAGTACAGACATGGATAGAAAATTGGTTGGCAGACAGGAAACAAAGAGCAGGGATTAACGGGTCCCTTTCACAATGGCAGGCAGTGACTAGTGGGGTACCGCAAGGCTCGGTTCTGGGACCGCAGCTATTTACAATATACATTATTGATTTAGATGAAGGGATTAAAAGTAACATTACCAAATTTGCAGATGACACTAAGCTGGGTGGCAGTGTGAACTGTGAAGCGGATGCTATGAGGTTGTATGTAGATATTTAATGTAGATAAATGTGAGGTTATCCACTTTTGTGGCAAGAACAGGAAGGCAGAATGGTGTCAAGTTACGAAAAAAGGAAGTGCAACGGGATCTGGGGGTCCTTGTATATCAGTCACTGAAAGGAAGCATGCAAGTACAGCAGGCAGTGAAGAAAGCGAATGGCATGGTGGTCTTCATAACAAGAGGAGTTGAGTATAGGAGCAATGAGGTCCTTCTGCAGTTGTATTGGGCCCTGCCGAGACCACAACTGCAGTATGTGTGCAGTTTTGGTCTCCAAATTTGAGGAAGGACATTCTTGCTATTGAGGGAGTGCGGCGTATGGTGGGACTGTGATATGTTGAAAGAATGGAGCTACTGGGCTTGTACACACTGAAATTTAGAAGGATGAGAGGGCATCTTATTGAAACATATAAGATTATTAAGGGATTGGGCATGCTAGAGGCAGGAAACATGTTCCCGATGTTGGGGGAGTCCAGAACCAGGGGCCACAGTTTAAGAAAAAGGGGTAGGCCATTTCGAACGGAGATGAAGAAAAACTTTTTCACCCAGAGAGTTGTGAGTCTGTGGAATTCTCTACCTTAGAAGGCAGTGGAGACCGATTCTCTGGATGCTTTCAAGAGAGAGTTAGATAGTGCTCTTAAAGATAGCCGTGTCAAGGGATATGGAGAGAAAGCAGGAACGGGGTACTGATTGTGGATGATCAGCCATGATCACCGGTGCTGGCTCAAAGGGCCGAATGGCCTACTCCTGCACCTATTGTCTATTGTCCATTGATGGTGGAACATGCTAAAAACCCTGAAGATAGACACTAAAATGCCGAAGTAACTCAACGGGACAGGCAGCATCTCTGGAGAAAAGGTGACTTTTCCGGCCAAGACCCTTCTTCAGACCGAGAATCAGGGGAGAGGGTGCCTCGAGATATGGAAGGGTAAGTTGTGAAAACATATCTCTAGATGTTTTCACACTTTACCGATCCATATCTCTAGAGTTTTCACACCTTACCCCTCCATATCTCTAGTCTCCCTCTCCCCTGATTCTCAGTCTGAAGAGATGCTGCCTGCCCCGCTGAGTTATTCCAGCTCTTGGCGTCTATCCTCGGTGTACACCAGCACCTGTAGTTGCTTCCTGCACATGGTAACGGCTCCAGTGGCTGCACACCCCTCGGGTTGTAGGTGTTGCCGTGCATGTTGCTTGGCTGTCCCCCTCACGCC
The DNA here is from genome assembly GCA_963514005.1 of Raja brachyura. The sequence goes on from OY740818.1 coordinate 6,898,249, forward strand.
TGCACCTCTTTGTCCTTTTGCCCCTTTGCACGCAGGAGGTCACAGCCATAGGAAGTGCCCACAACCGGAGCGCTAAGCCATTCGGCACAGCGGCCACATCCAACTTGTCTCCCAAGGTCATAACCTCACAGTACAACAGCCCCTCTGGCCTCTACTCTGCGGCCAACGTGGACAAAATCAACAGTGCCCTGGACTCCAGGATGGCGCCCAGCAACCGCGAGGCGGGCAAGATGTAAGTACCAAGCGCGCTGACGTTCGGCAACCTCAGTGACCCTCAACTTTGTGCTCGAAGCTCTCTCCACCCTGGTACCTCACTCAATTGCTCATCTAGTGTCTGGGGTTCCTGCCTCTGGGGAAGACCTTTCACTGGTCTTAAAAGACCCGGTTGCTAGCCTGCAATGTGTATGAGATGACATCGTCTTTTGCTAGGCGTGCACAGCCTAAAGTTGTTGGACAACTTGTTCTATTTGATCTTCTGTTTGTGCACGTCGAGTTGATTGCATTAGTCGAAACAGGGCGGACCAAGCGAAGGTTGCAAACTTCCACCCCTATGAGATGACCATGCAAGGTTAGCCCCAGATGGAGCGGGAATTGCAAGGAAATAGTTGCGGTGAAGGCAAGAGGAGAAGGTGGACTCATGTCTGGTGGACTCACTGGTCCGGGTTTGTAACACGGAGAACTTCAACCTGTGTCCCATTCACCCGTTCACTAAAATAAATTATCTCTTGAGATTTCTCTCTGCAGGTACCACCTCGAGCCGGGTACGCCCGCAGATTGCCAACTTGGCGTTGGACGTGCCTCGTTTTAGTTGAGGCGTCGGCGATAGCGTTGAGCTGGCAGTAACTCCCCCAACCCCCCACCCACCTTGTCTGTCTTTGTGCTTCCTTCCCCAGCGACCGGCTCAGTTCCAGCGCACCTTCAGCCTGGTAAACACACCCGCCAGACGGTCGCCAAGCAGGTGCTGACCGCTGCCTGAGCGCTCACCTCCGTTAAAACGGGCCTTCTTCACAACCCGCGGGCTTTCCAGAGCGCACCACCTCAGGGCAAGGTTATGGTTGGCCGCGGTGGAACCCTGCCCTACTCTGCTCACTGGGAGAATGCGAGGCACTACATCTTGGCTTGCCTGAGTGTGTCTTGTGAACTGTCTCTTATCTAGACCGTGCAGGTTCTGATCTTTATCTCAATCACAACTTTAGTTCCGTGTTTCCAATGCACCGTTTTAGATTTGTAATTTTAATGCACAACTTTATAGATTGGTATTTCGCAGTGCACAGTTTTTGTATTTTCTATGCACCAAATTAGATCCATGTTTTGAATGCACACTTTTAGATCCATATTGTCTAAGATGCCTGAGTACATTGAAACCTCGTAAATCTTGTCCATCCTAATCCACACTTAATGGATTTCAAATGAGCTAACAGCGCATGGTTAGAAACCAGGCATGATAACATCATCATCTGAGGCCATCTAGGTCTTTCCTCACCTCACTTCTGCATGCTTTGGGCTGCCTTGTCTTACAGCTAAACTCCTTAAATGCCGTGTGGTCACCAGGATCTCAGTTACGGTGGATTACGGATTGGACAGACCAAAACTAAAAACAATTTTAGGGCGGCACGGTGGCTCAGAGGTCGGGTTGCTGCCTCACAGCGCCAGAGGCACGGGTTTGATCCTGGCTACGGGTGCTGTCTGTCTGGAGTTTGCACGTTCTCTCTGTGTCAACATGGATTTTCTCCGGGTGCTCCGGTTTCCTCCCACACTCCAAAGGCATGTGGGTTTCTCAGTTAGTTGGCTTCTGTAAAATTGTAAATTGTCCCTAGTCTGTAAGATAGTGCTACTGTGCGGGTGATCGATGGCCAGCACGGACTCGATGGGCCGAGGGGCCTGTTTCCACTCTGTATCCCTAAAACTAGAGCTACAAACCGAGAATACTGGGATGTTGTATTGATGACAGCATTGTTCCATCCGGGCGTGGGGTGGCTCTCTGTGGCACTCACCGTGAACCAGTCCAACCTCCGGCACTCACCGCGGGCCTGTGCTCGGCCACCCGCTGCCTGGCCCTCTCCTGGACGGCTCCAGAGCTTCCAACCACCATTAGCGACTCTGCCTCCCCCGCTGGGCACTTGTGTGCAGCTCATGCTCTTTTTTGAAAATCAAAAAATGTATTCAATTATTCAAAAACAATATTTACAATACAATATTGTAAACCAGAACACACCCACCACCATAATACAAGACAAACAAATATACTACATGAACTACTATACAACAATGCTACAATCCTTGTCCAGGATGCATTCAACCCCCCGCGGTGCCCAGCGCTCCCGTAAATCCCCCAGGGTGCCCGTGGACAGCGCGTAGTCTCTCTCTAACACCACCCGGGCGCGGACGTAACCCCAGCAGCCGACTCGGGCCCGAGCTCAGGCTCTTTTGATGGATCAAGTGGGAGGTGGGGAAGTCAGTGCCGAACCTCTGTCACCGTGATCCTGGAGCGGAAATCCATTGAGTAATTGTTCAGCACAGTATAACAGCAGGGTGGGCGTGATCCTTGATGTGGAACTCCAGGGTACAGCGTTAATTAGTTTAGTTTAGAGATACAGCACAGAAACAGGTCCTTCTGCTCATCAAGACCGAGCCGACACACTCAACACTATCCTATGCATGAGAGAGAATTTACAATTATACCAAGCCAATTTACCTACAAACCTGCATGTGTTTGGAGTGTGGGAGGCAACTGGAGCACCCGGAAAAAACCCACCTTGTCACGGGGAGAACGTGCAAACTCCGTACAGACAGCACCCATAGTCACAATCGAACCCGAGTCTCTGGCGCTGTAAGGCGGCCACTCTACCGCTGCGCCTCCGTGCCGCCCTGGGAGAATATTAATACTGGGAGAAACATAAGGATTTGTTTTGGGAACAGTGTAAACAGGTTCATGGCCTCTGCTATTATATATACAGTGCCCTCCATAATGTTTGGGACAAAGACCCATCATTTATTTATTTCCCTCTGTACTCCACAATTTGAGATTTGTGAAAGACAAAATCACATGTGGTTAAAGTACACATTTTCAGATTTTATTGAAGGCCATTTTTATACATTTTGGTTTCACCATGTAGAAATTACAGCTGTGTTGATACATAGTCCCCCCATTTCAGGGCACCATAATGTTTGGGACACATGGCTTCACCGGTGTTTGTAATTGCTTAGGTGTGTTTAATTGCCTCCTTAATGCAGGTATAAGAGAGCTCTCAACACCTAGTCTTTCCTCCAGTCTTTCCATCACCCTTGGAAACGTTTATTGCTGTTTATCAACATGAGGCCCAAAGTTGTGCCAATGAAAGTCAAAGAAGCCATTATGAGACTGAGAAACAAGAATAAAACTGTTAGAGCCATCAGCCAAACCGTAGGCTCACCAAAATCAACTGATTGGAACATCATTAAGAAGAAAGAGAGCACTGGTGAGCTTACTAATCGCAATGGGACTGGCAGGCCAAGGAAGACCTCCACAGCTGATGACAGAAGAATTCTCTATAATAAAGAAAAATCCCCAAATACCTGTCCAGCAGATCAGAAACACTCTTCAGGAGTCAGGTGTGGATTTGTCAGTGACCACCGTCCTCAGAAGAAATAGGATGGCCATGTTACTGTTTCCAAGAAGTACTTAAAAGAGCAACCACAGTTCTGGAAAAAAGGTCTTGTGGGCAGATGAGACGAAGATTAACTTATATCAGTGTGATCGCAAGAGCAAATTATGGAGGAGAGAAAGAACTGCCCAAGATCCAAAGCATACCACCTCATCTGTGAAACACGGTGGTGGGGGTGTTATGGCCTGGGCATGTATGGCTGCTGAAGGTACTGGCTCACTTATCTTCATTGATGATACAACTGCTGATGGTAGTAGCATAATGAATTCTGAAGTGTATAAACACATTCTATCTGCTCGTTCAAACAAATGCCTCAAAAATCATTGGCCGGCGGTTCATTCTACAGCAAGACAATAATCCCAAACATACTGCTAAAGCAACAAAGGAGTTTTTCAAAGATAAAAAATGGTCAATTCATGAATGGCCAAGTCAATCACCTGATCTGAACCCAATTGAACATGCCTTTTGTATGCTGAAGAGAAAACTGAAGGGGACTAGCCCCCAAAACAAGCATAAGCTAAATATGGCTGCAATACAGGCCTGGCAGAGCATCACCAGAGAAGACACCCAGCAACTAGTGATGTCCATGAATCGCAGACTTCAAGCAGGCATTGCATGCAAAGCATATGCAACAAAATACTAAACATGACCACTTTCATTTACATGCCATTGCTGTCCCAAATGTGCCCTGAAATGGGGGGGGGGGGGTTGTTATGTATAAGCACTGCTGTAATTTCTACATGGTGAAAGCAAAATGTATAAAAATGACCTTTATTAAAATCTGATAATGTGCACTTTAACCACATGTGATTTTTTTTCTATTAAAAAACCCAAATTGTGGAATACAGAGGCAAATAAATAAATGTTGGGTCTTTGTCCCAAACATTATGGAGGGCACTGTACATAAATCCAAAAATCGCAAACTTGGCGACCATTAGGTAAAAAAGTGAGATATTTTCTACCTCTAAAAATGATCCTGGTGACAACACGGGTACCGACTGTTTTCTGTGTATTGTGAATTTTGCCGACATTTTAATGCATCCTCAAGTCTCTGACAGTGTTCCTCTTTCCCCATCATCATGCCATCGCTTGCTCCTCTCAAATCATTCCTCTCCTCTCTCCTCTCGATATTCCCGCATCTAATCCTGCGCTCTAGCCCGCTGTGCCCGTCTGGGATCTATCGGGCCCCCCTGGCCTCTGTCTATGCTCCTCTTCTCTCCTGCTCTCCATCCGCTCTGCACCGGAGGCACAGTACCTCTTCCATCCCAAGCCAGCGGCGGGTCGGGCCCCAGGAGCTGAAGCTGGCCGCCCGCTACTGCCCTGCTGGCCCCGTGGAGGTGGACGTGCCTGGGCTGCGGGTAGTCCACACCCAGTTTAACTCTCCTCTCCAGCTTTACTCCCAGCAAAACATCATGGACAGCTTGCAGGGACAGATCTCGACCATAAGTCCCACTGCCGCCAGGTAACATGCCCTTCCTTCTGCGCCGTCTCATTGATCGAGCGATCAATCGATTGATACTTTACTATCACCCGTGGCATGTCACCGTGAGATTCGGTGTTTTGCATGCCGTACACAAGGTATGCAAAGAGTCGCCACCTATAGGGCGGCAACAAAGTTACAAAGCCTGTTTATTGGGGTTGTGGAGGGGAGGTTGCTTTGGAGATTTGCTGCACAATTGGATGTCCCTTCTGCCCTGGGTTCCTGCATGCATTGTGGCTTTGACCTCCTCAACATTAGACTCAGTTAGTCTTCTAAGTTACAGTATTACTCTGTGTATGTCATCTTCTTCTTCCTGTGGCGTGCACAGCCTAGAGTTGTTGGGCAACTTGTTCTATTTCATCTTCCGTTTGTGCACGTCGAGTTGATTGCATTAGTCGAAACAGGGCGGACCACGTGAAGGTTGCAATCTTCCACCCCTCTGTGTATGTGGTACAGTATTACTCTACTAACTGAGTCTAACACAGGGTGGCTTTTATATCCTCGGCATTATAGAGTCATAGAGTCCGAGAGATACAGCGTGGAAACAGGCCCTTCGGCCCAACTTGCCCATACCAGCCAATATCTCCCAGTTACACTAGTCCCATCTACCCACCTTTGGTCTATATCCCTCCAAACCTGTCCTATCCATGTACCTGTCTAACTGTTTGTTAAATTTTGGGATTGTCCCAGCCTCAACTACCTCCTCTGGCAGCTTGTTCCATACACCCACCACCCTTTGTGTGGTAAAAGTTACCCCTCAGGTTCCTATTAAATCTTTTCCACTTCACCTTAAACCTATGACGTCTTGTCCTCAATTCCCCTACTCTGGGCAAGAGCCTGTGCGCATCAGACTTGGTATTCTAACCGAGTTACAGAATAACACTGTATTGTACAGTGCAACAATTATATCTAACTGAGTCTAGGACAATGTCGGTGTGACATCTTCTCCTAACTCAGCTACTTCTAGGAGTTCCAGTAAAACTGTGTAGTATAATGTAACTCATTTAGTTCCTAATTGAGCCGAGCACATTGTGGCTTTGACCCCCTCTTTATTAGATTAATTTACTTCTAACTGAGTTACAGTATCAGTTTCTAAGTGAGTCTTAACTCATTACAGCTTTCACATCCTCTGCAGTAGAATCAGTTAGTTAGTTAGTTTCCGAGTCCAGTTCGTTGCAGTTTTTACATCTGCTTTAGACCCAGTCGTCTAACTGAGTTACAGCATAACTTTACACAGGACGGCTTAATGGGCCTGTCCCACTTGGCGATTTTTTAGGCAACTGCCGGCGACTGTCATAGTCCCAGCAGGTCGCCGAAAAACCGGCGACAACCTACGACAGCACCTACGTCAGGAGAAGTCAAGCGACACGCATTGGCGTCAAACCCACTGACACCGAAAATGTTTCAACATGTTGAAAATTTAGCGGCGGCCAGAAAGAAGCTACGACTTTTTTGCGCGACTGAGGAGAGAGGAGACGACTCCCGGTGACCACCGGCAAACATGTGGCGACAAACTAATCGCCTGTAGTTGCCTGAATAATCACCTAAGTGGGACAGGCTCGTTACTCAGCTCGTTTGTGACTCAGTCCAACATGTGACTCTGACCTCCTTTGCATTGGACTCAACTGGTCACATTTGAAGCCAATGTCTCGAGCGGTGGCTTTACATGAACATTAGGCCCCATCTCTCCGTCCCCTGGCCCCCGGACCAGGCCCGACCGGACGGGTCCCACCACCACTCCTTTCTCATCACACTCACCCAGCCCAGAAACAGACCACGGCTTGTTGGTCCGTTCTAGTTTTTCAGCTTCCCAAGCACCTTCTCCTGATCCTCTTTCCAACCCCTCTCGGCCTATTCCTGCCATTCATTCCAATCGAGGAACTGCAGATGCTGGTTTACCAAGGAAAGACACAGAATGCTGGAGTAACTCAACGGGGCAGGCAGCATCGCTGGTGACGTTTCGGGGCCGAGACCCTTCTTCAGTCAGAAAAAGCCATCTCTTCCACTTCAGTCTGAAGAAGGGTCCTGATCCGTAACGTCAACCATCCATGTTCTCCAGAGGTGCTGCCGAACCCGCTGAGTTAATCCAATACTTTGTATCTTTCCTTGTTTGTCACTAATTTTCCTTTCGATCAGTACACTCCTCCTCCACCCGCTGGTCTGCATTCTCAAGCCATAATGTCATAGAAAGACACAGATGGGAAATAGGCCCTTCGGCCCATCAGGTCTGCACTGACCAGCAATCACCCATTCACACAATGATCCCAGGAATTTGTAGGTTAACCTATGAAGAGCGTTTGTCGGCACTGGGCCTGCACTCGCTGGAGTTTAGAAGAATGAGAAGAATTCTCGTAAACCTCCTCTGGACCCAATGCCAGCACATCCTTCCTCTGATATGGGGCCCAAAACAGCTCATTAAGCCCCTGTCCCACTTTCACGACCTAATTACGACCAACATCTTCCGAGTTTGCCCTTGAATCATACTTACAGCATGGTCGCCACGAGGTCATAGGAGGTCTTCGTAACTCTTCCTCGCGCTTGTGAGTGGTCTCCGCGTACGTGTGGCCTCAAGTGGGTCACGGCGTTTTTTTTCCAGCCTGATAAAAAATGTCCACAAGTGAAAAAAAGGTCGGGATGGAAATCGATAGTTTTTATTCGTAGGTAGGTCGTACGTTGGTCGTGATGGTGGTCATAGATAGTCGTAGGTCGATAACTGGCCCGAGAAAAAAAATGCAAACATGACATCATTTTGGTCTTAGGTGTGGAAGAGGTCGGGAATCGTAAGAGGTCGTAGGAGGTCATTTACTTTGGCGAGTCTACACGACCTTGACATTTTTTTCAACTCATCTAGGATCTTCTCAACTCGTGGATTAGGTCGTCCAAGTGGGACAGGCCCTTCATCAAATATTGGAATACCCCTTCATTCTCTACATATCCACGAGCCTATCTAAAAGTGTCGTCGGCACCACTGGAAGCACAATGCAGATGCTGTAGATCTGAAATTAAGTGGAAAATGCTGGGAATACTCAGCGGGTCAGGCAGCCCCTGAAGATGAAGAGGCTGATTTCATGTTTCAGGTTGATGACTTTCTCTCAGAGAAATCGAGCTGTGCCCCCTGCAGATGCATTTGTCTTCTTTTGTTGAATGGATGAATGAATGGAGGGTCATAGAGATACAGTGTGGAAACAGGCCCTTCAGCCCAACCTACCCACACTGGCCAACATGTCCCAGCTACACTAATCACACCAGCCTGTGCCTCATCCATATCCCTCCAAACTTGTCCTATCCATGTACCTGTCTAACTGTTTTTTAAATGTTGGGATCGACCCAGCCTCAACAATCTCCTCTGGCAGCTTGTTCCATACACCCACCGCCCTTTGTGCGAAAATGTTACCCCTCAGATTCCTATTAATTCTTTCCCCCTTCACCTTGAACCTGTGTCCTCTGGTCCTCGATTCCCTTACTCTGGCCAAGAGATTCTGTGCATCTACCTGATCTATTCCTCTCATGATTTTGTACACCTCTATAAGATCACCCCTTATCCTCCTGCGCTCCAAGGAATAGAGACCCAGCCTACTCAACCTCTCCCTATAGGTCAATGCCTCTAGTCCTGGAAACATTCTTGTAAAACAGTCGCATCAGAGAGGCTTTTAGATGGGCATATGGATATTTAGTGAGTGGAGGGATATGGGTCAGGTGCAGACAAAGGAGATTAACCTAACCAGCTATCATGTTTGTCCTTTCTGTCCTGGGCCTCCTCCACTATCAGAGTGAGGCCACACGCAAATCAGAGCAACAGAACCTCATATTTTGCTTGGGCAGCTTACACCCCAGTGGTATGAATATTGACTTCATTCATTTCAAGTAACCCTTGTATTCCTTATATCTCCGTCCCCCCACCCTGGGTGTCCTGCTAGTGTCGTTCTTATCACCTTATTATCACCTCCTCCACAGCCAACAATGGACCATTGTGGGCTCCACCTTTCCTGGGTCATCAGGGCCGGCTCTGATTTGTCCTGTACCTTTTCACACCACGGGTTTCCCCTTTCCCCTGACTCCCAGTCAGAAACGCCACCCATTTTTCTCCAGAGATGCTGCCTGACCCGCTGAGTTACTCCAGCATTCTGTGTCTATCTTCACTGTGAACCTGCATCTGCAGCTCCGTCCGACACATAGGCATCATGTTTGGCAGGACCTTGTGGTTCCTGCTCTGCATTGTTCCATTTTCAGTGAGTATGCACCAAAGTGGCTGGAGCGGTGTGGGAAAGGGGTCGGAGCTGAGGTGAGACGTTCAGCTCTTTTAAAAAAGCTTTTAGTTTAGTTTAGTCCAGCCCTGAAACAAGCCCTGTGGCTCAACTCCACGACTATCATATCTGCCACCACCACCACCTCTGGTCGCATGTTCCAGGCTCCTAACACTTGCTCCACACGTTTACTTAAACTGTGCCCCTCTCGCTTCTAGACATTTCCAATGGGGAAACAATTCAGACTGTGCACCCTATATGTGCCTCGTAAGTGTACCTTTCAGACTAGGGTTGCTAACTTTCCCGTATTAGCCGGGACATCCCCTATTTTGGGCTAAATTGGTTTGTCCCGTACAGGACCGCCCTTGCCCCGTATTTGACCGCTACTACTCGGGTCGAGGGGACTGTCGGGTCGGAGCACCGCGTCCGGCCCTGCCTCACCCGCCCCGACGTGGTGCAGCCCATGGAGTGCAGCAGCGCCTCGCCCGTGGCCCCGTCGGTCGGTTGGCAGCCCGGCCAGCTGTCCGACTTTCGGACCTTCGCTTACCGCCAACACCACCACCCCTCCCTCTCATGGCCGATCATCAGTTCATGAGTTGGATGGGGCGCCGAACTTTGCGTGTGATGTCACGCGGGCCAAAACTCCACAGCTGGCCCGCCGGCTGGGCTTTGTGTGCAGTCCAGCACCCGGGCCAACTCATCATTCACCCAGCCATGGCCGAGTCGGTCAACAAATTGCCTTTGGGAGTTTGTCCCTTATTTTGACCTTTTGTCCCTTATTTAGGAGTGAGAAAGTTGGCGACCTCTAGTGTTGCGGAGAAAATAATACATTTGTCCAACCTTTCCTTGTAGCTAATATCCCCCGAATCCAAACTATGTTACTCAATTTAGTTTAGCACTGAATCTTCCTCCCCCCAACTTGGCCGCCGGAACATCTTGGTCTTTGCGACTCTCTACATTACAATTCTAAACTCCCCTCCATTTCTTTGGCGATTGGTTTGATTTGTGGTTGCGGACCTGTGTCTCATTAATGAATCAAAACTCCGCCGTTAGAATTTACACTTTAGAGGGACTGGTAACGGACACTTCTTCCCATCGAGATCGTGTCGACCCACCATCATCCCATCGCATCCTCTGCGGATTGTAGCACAGAACGCCACAGGAGATCTTTCTTCCCTGTGGCTATCAAACTGTACAACTCCTCCACCTTCTGTTGTGGGGTAGACTGATTTTCCCCCCCACCCCCATCCCAATCTTTGCACATCCCCAATCCTTGACTTTCCACTCGTCACTTCAAAAATGTCATGTTTCATGTATCTTACAGTGTTTTATGACTGTTGGCAGATCAATTTCCCTCCTGGGATCAATGAAGTTCTATCGTATGGTACACACTCACACTCTCCTACACATGAGGGCCAATTTACAAATCACCTAATTTGGAGTGTGGGGGGAAACCAGAGCACCCGGAGCAAACCCACGCAGGTCACGGGGAGAACGTAAAACTCCGTACAGACAGCACCCGTAGTCAGGATCGAACCCCAGGTCTCTGGCGCTCTGAGGCAGCAGCAATACCGCTGCGCCACTGACCCGCACTTACGCTATCGTTTTCTCTCCATTCTCTACCCCATTTGCCAGTCGGTCCCCAAACCAGCTTGCAGCACACTTGGGTAGCTGCCCCTTTGAAGTTTTCAAGGAAGGCTCAGAACTGAATTAAGAGCCTGGTGGACAAAAACAAAGTGTGGCACAAGGAAAACAGCCGCAGGGCAGGAGCTGTAGGTTGTGATCTGATTCATAAATCATTGAGTAAAGCTCCCCGCACACTGCCCCATCTCACACACCCAGGGCAGAGGCAGCGCAGGTGAGCACTTCACTGACCAGCTACACTCTCTGCCAGCCTTTCACATCATAAAGTCCCGTGGTTTATTGCCACGTGTGCTGGAACGGAACAATGACATTCTTACCTGGAGCAGCCAAACAGATGTGTAAGCATAGTGCATAGTAACCAACACAATGTATATATGTACATGTGTGTGTATATATGTGTATGTGGGTGTATGTGTGTATCTATCTACATATATACAGTATATATATATATACAGAAAGAGACACACACACATTATTTAAACATATACACTATAAGCTGTCAACTACCTACACTTGGGGGCATAATTTTTCACCAAGCACAATTACTGTTTGTTTTTATATATATATATATATATAGAGGGAGAGAGATAGATATGGTTGTATATATGTATGTGTGAATATTTTATATATAAACAAATAATAATGGTGCTAGGTCATAAACCGATGCCTCACAGTCTATGTAGTTGGCCAATATGTTTATTGGCCAAGTATTCACATACAAGGAATTTGCCTTGGTGCTCTGCCCGCAAGTGACAACGTGACATACAGTCAAAGGGCCTATTTGGAGTCGAGTCAAGTCGTCACTTTTATTTCTACAGCACATTTAAAAAACAACTCTCGTTGGCCAAAGTGCTTCGCATTGGTGGAGGCACTATCGATATACAACAGTGGTTCATAGATTAAGTACATACATACATACATACATATAGCCGTCCCTCAGAGGACGTCAAGAAAGGCTTGGGAGTAAAGACGAGTTTTAAGTCTCGACTTAAAGGAGTCGATGGAGGGGGCAGTTCTGATGGGAAGAGGGATGCTGTTCCACAGTCTAGGAGCTGCAACCGCAAAGGCGCGGTCGATCGCCCCTGAGCTTATGCCTAGACGTTCAGTGACCCCAAGTCGGCCGATCTGAGGGACCTGGAGGTGGTGTGGTGGGTGAACAGACTTTTGATGTAGGTGGGGGCTGTAGTGTTCAAGAGCCTGATGATTGTAGGGAACGTGGACGTTATGGTTTTTCAGGCTCCTGCACCTTCTTCCCGATGGCAGGAGTGAAATGAGAGCGTGGCCAGGGTGGTGTGGGTCTCTGATGATGCCGGTTGCCTTTGTGAGGCAGGATCTCCTGTAGATCCCTGTGATGGTGGCGATGTGATCTCAGTGTGTGACTCCCCTTGCGTTGGTTTGCTGTCACCCTTCACTGATGTGCTTTCTGTTGCATGATTTCTGGCGTGAGACCAGGCATGGATCTTCACCCCGCCGGGCGTAGACCTAACGGCATGCGTTGATGCTCTGTGTTTTTTTCCTTGTGTTCTGCCCCCCAGTTTGGAACCGATGAAGCCCCCGACCCGACCCGCAGTGGACACGGAGTCCGAAGTTTACAAAATGCTGCAAGATAACCAGGAAGCTGAGGAGCCCCCTCGACAATCGGCCTCGTTCCGGGTGCTGCAGGAGATCTTGGAGAGTGAAGCTGATGGTAGGACCACCAGCCTAGTTCCGTTTATTATTGCTGCATGCACTGAGGTACAGGAAAGTCTGATGAAGGGTCTCGACCTGAAACGTCACCCATTCCTTCTCTCCAGAGATGCTGCCTGTCCCGCTGTGTTACTCCAGCATTTTGTGTCTACAGTGAAAAGCTATTTGTCGCGAGCTATCCAGTCAGTGAAAGGATTATACATGATTATAATCAAACTGTCCACAGTGTACAGATACAGGAGATTTCTTTATTTTTCCTTCCTTTTCCTTTCCCATCTTTCCCATGTTTTTGCTCAGCTCTGCCTCCATGCATCATCCCACTGCCTCCCGACCCCATCCCTCCTGCTTCCCTCTCTGGCTCCATCCGCCTGCCACGGCTCACCCTTGTCCGGTCCATCAGTCATCTCACACTTCTCTCTCATCACCCCCCTTCCTAAGTTCCTAAGTTCTAGGAACAGAATTAGACCATTCGGCCCATCGAATCCACTCCGCCATTCAATTATGGCTGATCTATCTTTCCCTCTCAACCCCATTCTCCTGCCCTCTCCCCATAACCCCTGACACCCGTACTGATCAAGAATCTGCCAATCTCCGCCGTAAAAATATCCATTAACTTGGATAATAGACAATAGGTGCAGGTGTAGGCCATTCGGCCCCTCGAGCCAGCACCGCCATTCACTGTGATCATGGCTGATCATCCACAATCAGTACCCCGTTCCTGCCTTCTCCCCATATCCCCTGACTCCGCTATCTTTAAGAGCTCTATCTAACTAAGGCTATAGGTTTAGTGCAAGATAAAGTCTGATCAATGAGTTGGATTTCTTGATGAGCATGGGAGAACGTCCACTGTTCATCATGGGCTCCACCTCTCCTGGTTCCCTGCTGCAGCTTAAAGACTAAAGGTAGAATTCCATGTTTTTTCTGTAATACTGTCCTTGTCTGATATTTCCAGGAGATACGAAGAAACCATCGGGGTTCCGGAAGGTGAATTCTCCTGCCACCAGGGTGGGATCCTCGGTCGGGAGTGGACAGAAGCTGCCTGTCTGTGAGATATGTGACACAGGGATCGTGTGAGTGTGGAGTCCATTACATTGGGGCCGCGGTGTGGGGACTGGTGGGGAAGACGGGAGGATCGACCGGGACCCAGCGGTGGGCGGCACAGTGGCACAGCGGTAGAGTTGCTGCCTCACAGCGCCAGAGGCCCGGGGTCGATCCTGACTACGCGGAGTTTGCATGTTCTCCCTGTGACCACGTGGGTTTTCTCCGGGTGCTCCAGGTTCCTCCCATATTCCAAGGACGTTGGTTAATTGGCTTCATTAAAGTTGTAAAACTATCCTTGGTGTGTAGGATAGTGTTAGTGTGCGGGGATCACAGGTCGGCACGGGCTCGGTGGGCCGAAGGGCCCGTTTCCACACTATATCTCTATAGTTTAATGGCTCCTGTAAATTGCCCGTAGTCTGTAGGATGGGACTAGTGTTAACGGCGATTGCAGGTGGGCCGAAGGGCTGAAGGGCCTGTTTCTGCGCTGTATCTCTAAACTAAACTGTCTCACAAAGTAAAGCTGCTGTTGCCTGGTGCCGTACATCCCTACTGACCTGTTATCCTCATGGTCCTCCCCCCCCCCCCTCCCCCGCACCCCTCCCCCACTCCCCACCCCTCCCCCTCCCCCCGCACCCCTCCCCCCGCACCCCTCCCCCACTCCCCACTCCCCCCACACCCCTCCCCATTCCCGCCACACTGCTCCCCCTCCCCCCTCCCCACTCCCCCCCTCCCCCCGCACCCCTCCCCGCTCCCCCCCTCCCCCCGCACCCCTCCCCCACTCCCACTCCCACTCCCCTCGCGCCCCTCCCCTCCCACTCCCCCTCCCCCCACACCACTCCCCCCACACCCATCCCCCCGCACCCCTCCCCCACTCCCCCTCCCCACTCCCCCCTCCCCACTCCCCCCACACCCCTCCCCCTTCCCCCTCCCCACTCCCCCCTCCCCACCCCCTTCCCCCCTCCCCACTCTCCCTCCCCACTCCCCTACACCCCTCCCCCAACACACCTTCCCCCTCCCCCACACCCCTCCCCCACACACCGCCCCCACACCCCTCCCCCACACACCTCTCCCCTCCCCCCACACACCTCCCCCCACACACTTCCCCCTCCCCACTCCCCCCACCACCCTTCCCCCCTCCCCCTCCTCCACCCCCCTCCCTGTGCCATGTCACCTGGGTAAGAATATGCCAGCGTTCAATATATGTATATCTATATTTATAAACAAAAAAAGTCCAGTGTTACATATATATATATAAGCAAACTATAATTATTTGCTTTTAGACAATAGACAATAGACAATAGATGCAGGAGTAGGCCATTCGGCCCTTCGAGCCAGCACTGCCATTCACTGGCTGATTATCCCCAATCAGTACCCCGTTCCTGCCTTCTCCCCATATCCCCTGACTCCGCTATTTTTAAGAGCCCTATCTAGCTCTCTCTTGAAAGCATCCAGAGAACCTGCCCCCACCGCCCTCTGAGACAGAGGATTCCACAGACTATCCACTCTCTGTGTGAGAAAAAGTGTTTCCTCGTCTCCATTCTAAATGGCTTACTCCCTATTCTTAAACTGTGGCCCCTGGTTCTGGACTCCCCCAACATTGCGAACATATTTCCTGCCTCTAGCCTGTCCAAGCCCTTAACAATCTTATATGTTTCAATGAGATACCCTCGCATCCTTCTAAACTCCAGTGTATACAAGCCCAGCTGCTCCATTCTCTCAGCATATGACAGTCCCGCCATCCCGGGAATGAACCTTGTAAACCTATGCTGCATCCCTCAGTAGCAAGAATGTCCTTCCTCAAATTAGGGGACCAGAACTGCACACAATACTCCAGGTGTGGTCTCTGTACAACTGAGAAGGACCTCTTTGCTCCTATATTCGATTCATCTTGTTATAAAGGCCAACATGCCATTCGCTTTCTTCACTGCCTGCTGTACCTGCATGCTTACTTTTGTGTATATAAATGAGAAAAAGATATTCAGTACACATACACACATATATATATATCTATATATATGTATACATATACACTGAACTTATTTTCTCGTTTATTCCATTGTTCACAGAGTAGCATGTGGACATATTCTGTTGTGTTAGCTGGTGCAAGTAAGATTTCATTGTTCTGTCTGGGAACACAAAGCAATATAACACTCTTGACTCTTGACTCTGTCTGGACCTGTTGCAGGGGACTGATGGTGAAGGTGCGCGAGGGGTTCCGTCACCCCGAGTGTTACGTCTGCACGGACTGTGGGACCAACTTGAAGCAGAAGGGACATTTCTTCGTGGGCAACGCCATCTACTGCGAGCAGCATGCCAAGGAGCGGGCCACTCCGCCAGAGGGCTACGATATCGTCACTGTCTTCCCAAAGTCGTAAACCCCTCTGGGAAGCAACGTTCGCATCCTGTGGAATAACCGGCCATAGACACAAAAAGCTGGAGTAACTCCAGCGGGTCAGGCAGCATCTCTGGAGAGAAGGAACAGGTGATGTTTCCGGTCGAGACCCTTCTTCAGCTAACAATTTCCGTTGATCTCCATTCCCTTTGTCCTGGTTTCACACCTTACCCTTCCTTATCTATGTATCTCCCTCTCCCCTGACATCAGTCTGAAGAAGGGGCTCGCCTAGAAACGTCATCCATTCCTTCTCTCCAGAGATGCTGCCTGTCCCGCTGAGTTACTCCAGCATTTTGTGTCTATCTTCGGGTTTAAACCAGCATCTGCAGTTCCTTCCGACATAATAATCAGCTAACTCTGCATGCCTACCTGTGTACATGAACTGCTTTTCACATACTCTGAAAAGAGAATATAGATTTCTTTAACCACTTGGTACAACTTACTCTTGAATGGAACGAGTCACAATTAAACTACAAATGTTTGCTTATATAGTTTTTGTCTTTATTTTAATCCAAATGGTTCCTCTTTATGTCTATGAGTTTCTTCCACATTGGGATTATTCTATGATTGAGTCTTCTGCGTTTGCAGTTCTATCAGACCCTGCTCTCCATCAGAAGCACTGATAGAGTCATTTAGGTGTACAGCATGGAAACAGGCCCTTCAGCCCACTTTATTCATGCCAACGACTGGGATAGTCCCATCTGCCTGCATTTAGCTTAGCCAACATCACTCTGAAGGGCCTGTCCCACTTTCATGACCTAATTCAAGATCTTTTTCACTCGTGGACATTTTTCATCATGTTGAAAAAACGCCCCGACCTACTTGATGCCACGAGTACCTACGACTAGCATCACGACCTACCTACGACCTCGTGACAACCATGCTGCAACTATGAGTCAAGTGCAAACTCGGCAGAGGTCGTGAATTAGGTAGTGAAAGTGGGCAGGGGCTTTAGCCTTTCCTATCCATATATCTGTCCAAATGTCTTTTAAATGTAACTGTATGTGTTTCTATCACTTCCTCTGGCAGCTAGTTCCAGATATGAACTACCTCCTGAGTGAAAAAAGTTCCCCTGCCTGATGTTCCCCTTAATTCTCTCCCCTCCCTCCTTAAGCCTGTGCTCTCTAGTTTTAGAATCCTCCAACTGGAGAAAAACTCTATTTTCTGGGGCTCTGAGCAGTGGTAGAGTCGCTGCCTCACAGCGACAGAGACCCGGGTTTGATCCTGTCTACGGATGCTTTCTGTAAGGAGTTTGTATGTTCTTGCCGTGACCTGCGTGGGTTAGCTCCGGGTGCTCCAGTTTCCTCTCACTTTCCAAAGCCATGCAGATTTGTAGGTTAATAGTGAGATTAAACGAGAACTTACCTGTTCGAAGTTTGATCTTTATTTTATAAGGAGTTACGATGAGGGATTACGTGAAGAAGACCCCGCCTGGCGCTGGAACGGCATACTTCAAAGCAGCGGCATGAAAAACACAGAACCAATAGCCGGAGTAAAATAGTAAGGCTTAAAATAGACTAGAACTACCAGATGATCATTTACATTATGAGGGTTGGGAGTGGAGGGCACATAATCCCTCATCGTAACTCCTCATAAAATAAAGATCAAACTTCGAACAGGTAAGTTCTCGTTTAATCTCACTATTTTACTTCGGAGTCACGTGAGTGACTACGTGAAGATTTTAAAGCCCTGTGTTTTCCATGTCGTAAACTCATTTCATACGACTCTGTTTGGTCAAAATAGTAGTGAGTAAAAAGTATTTTAACACATTGTTATAATTTATGTAATAAGTCCTTTAATTATAAAAAGAACAACTTTTTTAATAATAACCCCTCTATTGCAGGGGAAAATTACAAAATAATTGATAAATGATGTCAATGGTAACATAAATCGATAATATAAATCGATAATATAAAACAAAGCAAGCATTTAAAGAGAACCCAGTACTGCGTGTCCAAATCCTGGCACCGTGACAACAGGTTTATTGTAGAACTTTGAAAAAGTTTATTCTCTAGACCACCCTGCGGCCTCTAAAATTTGATCGAGTGGTACGTCCTGTACCTTCGCCGTGGACGTAGCTGCCGCCCTAGTGGAGTGAGATTTAAACATATCAGTGTCTATTCCTGCTAGACCCAAAACCTGTTTTAACCATCTAGAAATGGTTTGAACTGAAACTTTTGTATGTGGTTTTTTGTGTGTTATCAATAACGCTTTCTCAGAACCCCTGAGATTTTTGGTTACCTCCATGTATTGAGTTAAATGCTTAACTACACACAATGTTTCATCAATAGGATATGCTTTAAACATTACCTTCATTCCAGTTCTCCCTGGTCTGCTTTGTTTGATCAAGTCATAGACATAAAACACAATGTTATCTGAAGTCACATGCATGCAATCCAACCTTAACAATTGCAAAGTCTGTACTCTTTAAGCTGATACCAATGCCATTAACATAACCACCTTGAATGTTAAGTTCTGCAAAGACATTGAATTAATTGGAGTCCATTGTTTAAGTAAAGTGAGAACAATGCTAACATCCCAAATTTCTGTATATCTGGGCTTGGGAGGATTTTTATTAAAAATACCTTTCATGAATCGGGATACTAATGGGTGAGACCCAACTGAATCCCGATCCGAAATTTGTCCCAAATAGGATGACAATGCACTCCGAGCACAATTAATGGCACTATTACTCAAATGCTCATTAAAGTGCAACCCAGCAAGGAACTCCAATACATTTGAAATGTTTGCAGAATGATAAGATATCTTTGACTGTGTACAAAAGGCTTCCCATTTTCTTATATACGACATATATTGTTTTTTAGTGCTAGTCCTCCAAGCTGTATCTATAACATCCATGGTCCTGTCCGACAGTTCAAACTCTTGCAATGGTCTGGTCAGAACCTGCAGATTAACAAATTCATATGATCATGCAATGGATGAATTTCTTTTGTTACTGGTTGTGTCAACAGATTGTTGCAACTGGGAATTACCATACATGGTTCAATAATCATTTTAAGCATCAATGGGAACCATGACTGTGTGGGCCAATTTGGCACCACCAAAATGCCTTTGGCAGCGTCTTGCGCTATTTTCTTGAGACATTGCCCAATGAGACAGAATGGGGGAAAAGCATAAAAGAACATATTCCCCCAGTGTAGCGAGAAAGCATCCACCGCTACTGCCCCTGGATCGTGTTCCCAAGACACGTATTTCGGCAATTGGTGATTCAATCTAGATGCAAACAGATCAATGTCTGGTACTCCATACCGACTGACAATATTTTTGAAAATTTGTGGATTTAACATCCATTCTGTATTGTCTTTAAATATTCGTGATCTTTTGTCTGCCACAACATTGTCTCTCCCCGGGAGATAAATAGCTGAAAGCCAAATATTTTTTGCGATACACCACTGCCATATCTGGTTTACCAGATGATCACATGAAATTGATCTGACACCACCCATGTGATTGATATATGCCACAGCTGTGGTATTATCTATTTGTACTTGGACATGCAAATCCTTTAATGAAGAGCAATAAGCTTTTAATCCATAAAATGCTCCCAGTAGCTCCAAATAATTAATACCATATGTTTGGAGCAATAAATCCTCTTGGACAGCCCATCTGCCTCCACAGCTGGTCTCCTTGTCCATAGCCCCCCATCCGAGAGAACTTGCGTCAGTTTGTAAAAACACGACTGGCTGAGGAACTAAAATGTTCTTAGCAGCTTGTGGAACATTCTCAATCCACCAATGTAATTCCGATAAAGCTTCCTTAGGCAATTGCATTGGCCTATCAAAATGGCCTGCTCGCTGAACTAGCGCTTTAGTTTTTTCCCTTTGAAGATTTTGGTAATGTAAACGACCAAATTCTACTGCTGGAAATGCTGCTACCAATTTACCAATACCCTTGGCAACCTCTCGGATGGAGGGATAAGGTTTGTTAATCAGGTTTTGACACACATTTGTCAAATCTAACTCCTTATCCATTGGTAAAGTTACCAACATGGTGACTGAGTTAATCACAAACCCCAGATATTCAATGGTTTGGGATGGCTGTAACTTAGACTTTGTTGGATGGATCAGAAACCCCAACTTCTCAAACAAGCTCATAGTTGCTGAGACTGATTTCCCAGCTGATTCCTGATTAGCATTGACAATTAAAATGTCATCTAGATAAGCCATAACAATGTGTTTTTGTGCCCTTAGCAGTGCAAGTGCTGGCTTTAACAATTTAGTGAACAATCTAGGTGCTGAACTTAATCCATTAGGCAAAGCTTTGTATTGCCACAGCTGTCCCATCCATTTAAACTTTAAATACCTGCGAAAATAATTTTCTCGATAACTCCTTTTTTACTCAAATTCTTAATCTCTTTGTCCATTTGATTAATCTCAAACTCTGAGAACCTCAAAGGATGACTAGGCTCATTCTGTCCCAATGGAACCATACCTTCCACAAAATCAATGGTAGATCCTAGTACAGTGTCTAATACCACACGATCAACTGTAATATTGTCCCATTCCTTATAAAACATTTGGAGTCTACCACCAATCTGTGGCTCATCCCAGCATTCCTCTTTAACAGGATAATGTTTATGTACCTCTCCCACTGGACGAAATGATCTCCTTTTCCCAATGAATGGGTGTACATTCGGCTGTGTTGGCTGGAAATTTTTCCTTATCATACTCCTGCCTCGGCTTGTACCAGCTCCAAAATCAAATCTCTTCCTCGAATAGCCAGTCCATCTCTGGCCAAAGTTGAAGGATTTCATACGACCAAAAGTTTTTGCTTCTTCATCTATTTCTTTAATTTGTTTAGACAAATCCTCTCCGAACAAAAACCCAGGAGTTTGAACATTGCTTGGTTTACACAATCCTGCAAATCTTGGATGTAACAGAGGTCGAATGGCAATCTTCCTCATGCAATTAATCTCAAAAAATGAGTTGCAAAATAAGGCCAACATATGTTTCTGCACTTTGGTCATTCCACAACCTTCCACTTGTCTGCCAAGTGCAGTAATGCCAGCTGAAATCAGCTTGAGGACTCTTTGAAATCAAATTTCCTGCGCCCGCATAATTGATGACATTGGCGCCCAAACAACTGGATTCACCGTAGGTACCTTCAATGAGGCACAATTGATAGGTGTTTTATACATTTCTGCTGTCTCAACCATAACAGCATCTTGAAGCGGGTGAGAGACCATATAATGAATATTGGCCGCCAGGTTATCTTCCATGGCCTCACCGCCTCCTCCAGGTATAGCAAAATCTTGTGCCACATCAGGCACACCTGGATCCATATATTTGTATTGTGGTGTGTACTCCGGACCACAATCACCACTTTCAGGGTCTGTCTCATACAGCCCTGGTACTCCTGAAACTTGTTCAAAGGAGACTTCCTCCAGTCCATACCCAGGCACTGGGGTTTCAAATTTCCAATTCGAATTGGCACCATAGTCACGATATGGAACCCCCTCAGGGGCTGCCTGGGAATATTCTGGGTTCTTAGACCCTTGGTTGATTATAGTTTGGAGCATTTTCTCCATTTGGTCCATTCTGAGCCATAAGGCTTTCCTTTCTGGACCTTCAGAATCAGAGTCCTCAGAAACCCCAGGCCCTTCAGCTTTTCTTTTACTTTTTTTTAGGCACTGGGATTTCCTCTACAGTTTCTGTTTGTGGAGCAATCAAAGCCTCACTAACGGGTATTTCAACGGCCACCGGTATCGGAACCGGCTCCGCAATAAGCTGCTGTCCCGACTCTTCTGCACCCCGGGACGCACGTTTTACCCGCTGTTTTTTGGCCTTCTCCATTTTGTTTTTTTTACTAACTCCTCCTGGTTTTCCCACCAGGCTACGGAGTTCTGAAACCTCGCCCTAAATTTTGTAAAACTTTCTTACCTGCGGGCCGGTTCCGTACCGCTGTGTGGAGCTGCGCTCTGCAGCTCTTTCGCTGCCGACAGCGACGACGTAATGTTGTTCCAGCGCCAGGCGGGGTCTTCTTCACGTAGTCACTCACGTGACTCCGAAGTAAAATTAGCTATTGTAGATTGTCCCTAGTGTGTATTAGAGTGCTACTGTACAGGGATCGCAGCTCGATACATTTAGTGCGGCACGGTGTCACAGCGGTAAAGTTGCTCCTTTACAGCGGTTGCAGTGCCGGAAACACAGGTTCGATCCCGACTACGGGTGCTGTCTCTACGGAGTTTGTACGTTCTCCCCGTGACCGCGTGGGTTTTCTCCGAGATCTTCGGTTTCCTCCCACACTCCAAAGAGGTACAGGTAGGTAGGTTAATTAGCTTGGTGTATACAGTGGCTAGCAAATGTTTTCATACCCCTTGAACTTTTCCACATTTTGTCAAGTTACAACCACAAATGTAAATGTATTTTATTGGGATTTTATGTGCTAGACCAACACAAAGTGGTGCATAATTGTGAAGTGGAAGGAAAATGATACATGGTTTTCAAATTTGTTTACAAATAAAAAACTGAAAAGTGTGACGTGCAAAAGTATTCAGCCCCCTTTACTCTGATACCCCTAAATAAAATCCAGTGCAACCAATTGCCTTCAGAAGTCACCTAATTAGTAAACAGAGTCCACTTGTATGTAATCTAATCTCAGTATAAATACAGCTGTTCTGTGAAGGCCTCAGAGGTTTGTTAGAGAACATTAGTGAACAAACAGCATCATGAAGCCCAAGGAACACACCAGACAGGTCAGGGATAAAGTTGTGGAGAAGTTTTAAGCAGGGTTTGGTTATAAAAAGATATCCCAAGCTTTGAACATCTGACGGAGCATTGTTCAATCCATCATTCGAAAATGGAAAGAGTATGGCACAACTGCAAACCTAGCAAGACATGGCCGTCCACCTAAACTGACAGACTGGGCAAGGGAAGCATTGATCAGAGAAGCAGCCAAGAGGCCCATGGTAACTCTGGAGGAGCTGCAGAGATCTACAGGTCAGGTGGGAGAATCTATCCACAGGCCAACTATTAGTCATGCACTCCACAAATCGTGCCTTTATGGAAGAGTGGCAAGAAGAAAGCCATTGTTGAAACAAAGCCATAAGAAGTCCCATTTGCAGTTTGCCACAAGCCATGTGGGGGACACAGCAAACATGTGGAGGAAGGTGCTCTGGTCTGATGAGACCAAAATTGAAGTTTTTGGCCTAAATGCAAAACGCTATGTGTGGCGGAAAACTAACACTGCACATCACCCTGAACACACCATCCCCACTGTGAAACATGGTGGTGGCAGCATCATGCTGTGGGGATGCTTTTCTTCAGCAGGGACAGGGAAGCTGGTCAGAGTTGATGGGAAGGTGGATGGAGCCAAATACAGGGCTTGGAAGAAAACCTGTTAGAGTCTGCAAAAGACTTGAGACTGGGACGGAGGTTCACCTTCCAGCAGGACAACGACCCTAAACATACAGCCAGAGCTACAATGGAATGGTTTAGATCAAAGCATATTCTTGTGTTAGAATGGCCCTATCAAAGTCCAGACCTAAATCCAATTGAGAATCTCTGGCAAGACTTGAAAATTGCTGTTCACAGACGCTCTCCATCCAATCTGACTGAGCTTGAGCTATTTTGCAAAGAAGAATGGGCAAAAATTTCAGTCTCTAGATGTGCAAAGCTGGTAGAGACATACCCCAAAAGACTTGCAGCTGTAATTGCAGCGAAAGGTGGTTCTACAAAGTATTGACTCAGGGGAGCTGAATACTTTTGCACGCCACACTTTTCAGTTTTTTATTTGCAATAACATTTGGAAACCATGTATTATTTTCCTTCCACTTCACAATTATGCACCACTTTGTGTTGGTCTATCACATAAAATCCCAATAAAATACATTTACGTTTGTGGTTGTAACGTGACAAAATGCGGCAAAGTTCAAGGGGTATGAAAACTTTTGCAAGCCACTGTATGTAAATTGTCTCTAATGTGTGTTGGATAGTGTTAATGTGCGGGGTTCGCTGGTCTGTGGGACTCGGTGGGCCGAAGGGCCTGTTTACGCACTGTGTCTCTAAACTAAACTCAAAGCTGCGGGTGACTTGTTGGGAAGGGAGTGGAGGAGGGAGGTATTCTGAGACGTATGGACATACCAACTATCTCCTTCAATGCCACACTGTCCACAAATATCAACTAAAGACTGTGACAGAGAATGCTGGATAGACTCAACAGGTTAGGCAGCGACCGTGGAGATGTTCCATGTGAAACGTCCTTCCTGCTGACTTGAAAGATAAATAGGTTCAAAGAGTCATGCAAAGTGGAAACAGGCCCTTCGGCCCACTGAGACTATGCGAACCATCAAGCGCCCATTAAAAACAAATCCTAAACTAATCTCAATTATTCATCCATTTTTGTACCAAAGACAGACACAAAATGCTGGAGTGATTCAGCAGGGCAGGTAGCATTTCTGGAGAGAAGGAATGGGCGACGTTTCGGGTTGAGATCCTTCTCGGCCTGAAACATTGGTGTGAATCACCATCTGCAGTTCCTTCCTACAGGTTTCTGACAACTCCTGTCACAAACCATGGTGGCAAATTGGAGATACTAGGAACTACAGATCCTCGAATCTTGAGCAAAACACAAAGTGTCGGAGCAACCCAGCGGGTCAGGCAGCATCTGTGGAGGAAATGGACAGGCGAAGTTTCAGATGCTGCTTGACCCACTAAGTTGCATTTGTGTTTTGCACTGTGGCAAATTAATCTTCTCCACGGATGCTGCCTGACCTATGGAGCATTCCAGCATTTTCTGTCCTTTTCTCAGGGTGTCAGGGGTTATGTGGCGAAGGCAGGAGAATGGGGCTGAGAGGGAAAGATAGATTGAATGGTGGAGTAGACTTGATGGGCCGAATGGCTGAATTCTGCTCCTATGTATCCGAGTCGTAGAGTCATACAGCATGGAAACAGACCCTTCGGCCCAAAGTGCCCATGCTGACCAATAAGCCCCATCCACACTAGGCCCACCTGCCCACACTTGGTCCACATCCCTCTAAACCTAGAGCTGATGAACCTATTTACAGCATCTGTGATATTTTTAATTTTTCATTACCAATTGTACTTTTTTTCTGAATTTTCGCAGGCAGCTTCAACAAGCTAAAAGCAAAAACTGCTGATGCTGGAAATTTGTTAACGTCAGTATTTCTTAATACCTCCAATGATATACTTGCATCTACAGGACTAGTGTTTTTTTGCGTCAAGTCAAGTCAAGTCTATTTGTCACATACACATACAGGATGTGCAGTGAAATGAAAGTTGCAGTGCTCGCAGACTTTGTGCAAACAACCAAACAACCAACTTAATATGTAGGTAGCTGTTTTATGCATACGGAGTTATTTACTGTAAGTTGGTATATCCAGTTAGATAATACTTTGGCTATGCGCTTGGTTTTCTTGGTTGAGGGCTTATCTTGGAGTTAAGCACCTGTCCCACTTGGGTGATTTTTTAGGCGACTACAGGCGACTAGGCTGTCGCCACATGGTCTCCGGGGTGTTGCCTGTACGGTCGTGAGTCATCTCCTCGGTCGCCCAAAGAATCGTAGCGTTTTTCTGGTCGCCACTGGATTTTGAAATGGTCAAAACCTTTTGGCGATAGTCGGTGACAGTGGGCTTGACGCCAATGAATGTAGCTTCTCCGGACTTCTCCTGACGTAGGCGTTGTCGTAGGTTGTCGCCAGGATGACGCAGGTTGACGCCGATGCTGACTTTGGTGAATTCCATTGGCGACTACCTACGTCAACCAGCGGCAGGTACCGGCGACTGGATTGTGTTACCTTGTCGCAGCTTGTCACGGGCGGTTGTAGGTTGTCCTAGGTGTGGTCATAGGTGGACTTTCTAATGGGTCGCCGGTTGTTGGTAGCTTGCCGTAGCTTGACGTCGACTAGGTGGTAGGCAGGCACGTGCCGTCAGGGTAGGCAAGGTAGGCACTGGCTACCCTGACTAAAATTATAACATAGTAATTACTAAATATAAATAATAAAGGCATGGGAGAATGATGCCTGTGTAAGAGACCGATCTCTTAGGTAGGCATAATTCTCCGTGCCTTTCATCCGCAGCGCTTGTAACACAGGAAGCTCTGTGCAGCCCACGTGCCGTCAGCGCCAAAGATTATAGAGGAGCAAGATGCGCCACTCAGTGGAAATCCAATGGACTGGTGTGTAGTACGTAACGGAGCGTCACGGCCGCCATTTTGGCGGATTCCCTCCCCATGTGTAATCCGCTCCAAAGCTACAGAGCAGTTGTAAACAAAGATTATAGAGGAGCAAGATGCATTAGAAAGTTATTAGATTTATTTGTAATAGATCTTTACTTACCTCTCGATCCCTCTCTCTCCCCCTCTCGATCTTTCTCTCCCTCTCGATCCCTCTTTCTCTCGATCTTTCTCTCCCTCTCCCTCTCTTCTCTATCTCCCCTCGATCCCTCTCTCCCCTATCTTCTCTCGATCTCCCTCCCTCCCCTCCCCTCTCCCCCTCCTTCCCTCTCTCTCTCCCCCCCCCCCCCCGTTCCCCCATTTCCCTCGCATCTTTCCTCCCCAGCCCCTCCTTTGCGTAGTTTACCTTGCATTGTACAGCTTCCCTTGTATTGCTTTAACACACACTGTGCACAAAATTACAGGCACACAAACACACATTCATATAAATATACGGTGGGACAGATAGAAGCAAATCTTTGGATAGAAGAGCTTATTAAAATCTTCGTACAAAGACCATTATGTAATTTATTTCTATCCTCTTTTGGGCCAAAGGCATAGCAGGGCTGCCAACTCTCACACAGAGGGAAGGGAGGGAGAGAGGGAAATGGAGAAGAGAGGGGAGAGAGAGAGATCGAGAGGGGAGAGAAAGAGATCGAGAGGGGAGAGAGAGAGTTCGAGAGGGGAGAGAAAGATCGACAGGGGAGAGAGAGCGATCGAGGGGAGAGAGAGCGATAGAAAGAAGAGAGGGTGATCGAGAGAGAGGGGATAGAGAGGGATCGAGAGGTGAGTAAAGATCTATTACAAATAAATCTAATAACTTTCTAGTGCATCTTGCTCCTCTATAATCTTTGCTTACAACTGCTCTGTAGCTTTGGAGCGGATTACACAGTGGCAGATGGAGAGACAAAGATTATAGAGAAGCTCAGTTTCCCAGTAGACGCCATAGTCGACGCCATCTCTGGTCCGCTAATATGGCGTCGACAATCGCACACGGGATACTACGCCTTTTCCACGGAGTGGCGCATCTTGCTCCTCTATAATCTTTGGTCAGCTCTGCCTGAAGCCGTCACTTTCAAGCGGGGCTGAAGGCAGCAGAAACTCTGCCTTTGCTGCACTGCGCATGTGCATCAGTCTACTGCGCATGCGCAGTGCTAGTTTCTTGGCGGGGATTTCAAATATTTCAAAAATGGATTGGCAATATTTTAAGTGCATATTAGGAAACAGGGAGTGAAGAATGGAGTTCGTGTACCAATAATGTGGTAAGTACATTTTGTGTTTATGTTTTTAAATACCGTATTTCCCGGGATGTGGGGGTGGGGGGAGAGCTCCTTTCACAGCGTTTGGGGAGTCTGGCCCGGGGTAAAGTTGCGGGGAGGGCACGAATGTTATGATTGATGGGTCGGGAGCATCCACTTGCGACGCTCCTTGCACGGAGGCGTGAAATGCCACCACCCTGAGGCTGGGGGGGGGGGGGGGGGGGAAGAGAAGTAGCTCGGGTGGCTGAGCGGCCGCCAGACCGGACAGCGGAACCAGCCGCCACCTTACCTCCTTCTGCCGGTCCCCGCTCACCTCGGGCAGCTCTCCGTCTAAAAACCTCTCTCCTGCCGCTCGCTGGCCTCACTCATGTCCTTAAATTCCGACAGCGCGATTGAGGTTACTCGGCTGTGGGAATTTAAGGATTTGCAGGAAGCCGCTGACATGAGCGAAGTCGGCGAACGGCAGGTGGCGGGTGTTCCAAAGGAGAACACTGCCAGAAGTGAGCGGGCCGGCAGAAGGCGCTGAAGTGGCGGCCAGTTCTGCTGTCGGGTCCTGGTGGCCGCTCGTAGTTCCCCGAGCTGCTTCTATCCCCAGCTACAGTGTGTGGCTTCGCGCCCGGAGAGCTGCAGTAGCGGTGAGTGAGTGAGTTACTGGCAGTATCCCCGACACCCTCCTTCCCAACACTTGTGCCCTCCCCACGACTTTACCCCTGGCACAGACTCTCCACACGCTGTGAAAGGAACTGTTCCCCCAATTGGTCTGGGACTAGGAAGCCTAGGAAGGGCAAATTGAAATGTCACTGTCTTTATTTATTTATTTAACGGAGCGAATAATCTGCGCATGAGCGGTTTAATTTTTTTTAAAGCGGGCTGAGTGCCTACCCTGAGTAATTACTCACGGCACGTGCCTGGTGGTAGGTTGTTGCAGACATTGTCGTAGGGGGTTTCAGACGCCAGCTTTTCGGCGACCTGCTACGTCTATGACAGTTGCTGGCAATCGCTGAATAAATCACCTAAGTGGGACAGCCCCTTTATAGTAGCAGTACTTTGTGTTTGAATTGTAATCTGGTATCAAGGAAACCCTCGAAACCGACACCGAAATGAAGCCAGTGTGCGGAACGGGTTGGTCCGGCAGCCAGCGTGCCCGGCTCGCCCACCGCAGAACCGGGAACTCACCTGGTGTGGGATCCTGGTCTGAGGCTCCTCTCCTGCCCGCACCCAAAGACAGGAACCAGAGAGCTCATAGGTTCTAGGAACAGAATTAGGCCATTCAGCCCATCAAGTCTACTCTGATATTCAATCATGGCTCATCTATCTTTCCATCTCAACCCCATTCTCCTGCCTCCTCAGCATAACTCCTTACACCCGCATTAATCAAAAATCTATCTCTGCCTTAAAAATATCCACTGACTTGACCTCTACAGCTATCTGTGGCAATGAATTCCACAGATTCACCACCCTCTGGCTAAAGCAATTCCGCCTCATCCCCTTCCTAAATGTCCTTTTATTCTGAGGACGTGCTCTTTGGTCCATGACTCTCCCACTAGTGGAAACATCCTCTCCACATCCACTCTATCCAGGCCTTTCACTGTTCTGTACGTTTCAAATGAGACCTCCGCTCATCCTTCTAAACGGGATTGAGTAAGGGCCCAGTGCCGACAAACGCTCATCGTACATTAACTCACTAATTCCTACCGTGCCCTCAAGATTGGCTGCGGGAGCCACCCCTGGGACATGAAGGCTGAAGGTGCCTGGGCGAGGAGAGGGATGGCTGTTCGCTGGACGATCCGGACCGAGGCGACGGCTGCAACAGCCCTTCAAGGCCAACTACAGATGGGACTGGACAATGGTGCCCAAACCTTGCATATGGACTCAGTGGGCTGTTTCTATACATTCTGCACTTAACTGAGGATTTGATTGATGGTATTGCAATCATTTTACTGCATTCAGCCACAAAATGCTGGCGTCACTCAGCGGGACAGGCAGCATCTCTGGAGAAAAGGAATGTGTGACGTTTTGGATTGAGACCCTTTGTCAGACTGGCTGGTGTTCATAGCAGAGAGGCACAAAGTGCTGGAGTTACTCTGTGGGCCAGGGTCAATAATCTTACTGATGTATGTGCAAAGTAACAATTGCACAGTACCTTGACACACCGATAATATAGAACCGTTGTCCATTGGCGTCCCAGTCAGTGAATAGCTTGATCCTGTGGACACTGTTCTTTATTAATATTGATTCTACCACATGTAACATAAAGCACGGTGAAAGACTTAGTTTTGCATGCTTTCCAGGTCATTCATCCATATACATCAAGTAGTGCAAAAGGAAAAATAAATAAAGTGTGGAACATAGTGTGACAGCTAAAAGGAAAGTGCAGGTGAAAAGAAAGTGCAAGGGAGGGAAATGATGTAGGTTGGAAGATCGGAAATTCGTCCAAATCATCCCCCTCAGTCAAATTGTGGATTTCGGGAATGGCGGAGACTTTACACTTGGAAAGAATAAGACTTGCACTTTTGGGCAAGTTAGACCAATTTAATGGGATTTGGTCTCCATTCCTTGAATATCTTAAGGGGTCAATGTGACTCGGTTCGAGGGCCTGACCGAGACCTGAACGAAGGAATGGACGAAGAATAATATATTAATGATCACGGATATATTACTTCATAAATACTTTGTATAATACACCACTGTTATTCTATTATTTTTCACATTTTCCTACTTTTAACTAAAAAAAATCACAATAAAATCTTTAGAAGTATAAACATGAAATGACGGTAACTTTAAACAAATACTGGAATGTTTGTAATGAAAATTTTATTCCTACTATCCATCTCTTTCTTAAGAATGTTGTTTTAATATGTATCTATACTTCTAATAAAAAATATTTAACAAATCATATGGGAGGCCCAATCAAGAGCCCGATAACAGTTGGCAGCACGGTGGCACAGCAACATCAGAGACTCGAGTTCAATCCTGACTATGGGTGCTGTTTGTACGGAGTTTGCACGTTCTCCCTATGACCCTAAGGGTTTCCCCCGGGTGCTCCCACAGTCTAAAGACATGTAGGTTCATTTGGCTCCTGTAAAACAAAATTGTATATTGTCCCTAGTGTACGTAGGATAGTGTTAGTCTGCGGTGATCACTGGTTGGCGTGGAATCGGTGGGACGGAGGGCGGGTTTCCGGGTGGCATCTCTAAACTAAACTAAACTAAAAAATGGGGAAGGAGCTGTTCCTGAATCTGGTGCTACACGGTTTCGTGCTTCTGCATTTGGTGTGTGATGGGAGAGGGGAGAAGGGAGAATGACTAGGGTGAACATTATTATACTAGCTGAGTTCCCGAGGCAGAGGGAGGTACAGATATTGATGTGGGGTAAAAGTATCATAAGTACATAAGTGATAACAACAGCAAAGGCCGTTTGGCCCATCTAGTCTATTCAATCATGGGTGATCTATCTCTCCCTCTCAACCCCATTCTCCTGCTTTCTCCCCATTAGCCCTGAAACCCAAACTAATTTTCAATCACAATGTATTTGCCTGTTTAATTTAGTTTAGTTTTGTTTAGAGATACAGCACGAAAACAGGCCCTTCGGCCCACCGAGTCCACACCGACCAGTGATCCCCGCACATTGACACTATCCTACACACACTAGGGACAATTTACGTTTATTCCAATCCAATTAACCTGCAAACCTGTACGCCTTTGGAGTGTGGGAGAAAACCAAAGGTCTCGGAAAAAACCCAGGTCACGGGGAGAACGTACAAACTCCGTGCAGACAGCACCCGTAGTCAGGATCGAACCAGGGTCTGCCTCAGAGGTTATGGGGAGAAGGCAGGAGAATGGGGTTAGATGGGAGAGATAGATCAGCCATGATGGAATGGCAGAGCAGACTTGATGGGCCGAATGGCCTAATTTTGCTCCTATCACTTATGACCTATGACCTCTACCACTGTGCCACCGAGCCACCCAATATTGGGACATGTTGGGGAATTGAGTTGAACTGTTAGTTTTTGTGCTACGTTGACACCTTGGACTGACGGCCAAGATATTAGTTCATGTTCATTTTAATACACTCTCCTAATCACTGTTCTTCCATTGGCAAGTGTACAAATGCATTGGTTCACACTACACGGCATCTTTCAGTGTGTTAGAGCTTGGTGCCAGACATGGCTGATGATAGTCTGTTGCCATTGGAGACCCCCACTGGCCTACACACAGGTTGTGTTTGCGTTTCGTCCCTTCCCCTCCCGTCTCAGCTCAGTCACCACATCATTCTCATCTCACATTTAATCCAAGTCTTTACTGAAAAAATAACAAACAGTCTGGCTCTCGTTGCTCTTTTCACGGAGAGCCCAAAGTGTGGAGAGAACAAGGCCCAGCATTTCTAATTCACTTTCATGGCAGGCATGCTTAGTCTAGTTTAGTTTAGAGATACAGCACGGAAACAGGCCCTTCGGCCCAACGTGTCAGCACCAGCCAGCGATCCCCGCACACCAACACAGAGACCCGGGTTCGTTCCTGACTACGGGCACCGTCTGTATGGAGTTTGTACGTTCTCCCTGTGATCTGTGTGAGTTTTCTCCGGGATCTCCGGTTTCCTCCCACACTCGAAAGACGTGCGGGTTTGTAGGTTAATTGGCTTGGTGTATGTGTAAAATTGTCACTAGTGTGTGTAGGGTATCGGCAGGGGGCATGGGTGGTCTACCCAACTATTGCTGTTGTGTTGTGTTTGCCAACGCAGCCTTTCCCATAGAATGGCCTGGGAAAGACTGCATTCCCAGACAATGATCACAGGTGCGAGGGGATGATGCATCTGGATACTTGTTTTCGAGAGGCTATGGAATGTAGGGCTGCTAACTTAGCTGATAACTCCATTTCACATTTTAGCTGAAATTGTCAGTTTAACGCTTACACTACAGGAAAAGATAGAATGAATACATCCAGGGTTTGGGGGAATCAAGAACTAGAGGACATAGGTTTAAAGTGAGGAGGGGAAAGATTTAATAGGAGCCCCTGGTGCAATTCCGCTCCCGGGATAAATAAAGTTCTATCATATAGTATCATATCGTATCGTGGATAGAAAAGGTTTAGAGAGATATGAAGAAATGTCAGCAAATATAACTAGCTCAGATGGGGCATTTGGTCGGCAGGGACAAATTGGTCTGAATAGCCTATTTCTGTTTTGTATGGCTCTAAGATTATTACTGTTCTAGAATCAGGCAGCACCCAGAGAAAACCTAACTGTGGGGCTGCCCTGCCATGTCATCCACAATAGTGTGACAGATACGAAGATTCCTCGAATGCTGGATAGACCCATAAATGGCTGTCGGATGTATGGCGATGACCCATAGGATGGGCACGGTGGCGCAGCGGTAGAGTTTCTGCCTTACAGCGCTTGCAGCGCCGGAGACCCGGGTTTGAACCTGACTACGGGTGCTGTCTGTACAGAGTTTGTATGTTCTGCTCGTGACCTGTGTGGGTTTTCTCCGGGTGCTCCGGTTTCCTCCCACACTCCAAAAGACGTGCGCGTTTGTAGGTTAATTGGCTTCTGCAAATTGTACATTGTCTCAAGTGTGTAAAATAGTGTTAATGTGCGGGGATCGCCGGTCGGCGTGGACTGAGTGGGCCAAAGGGCCTGTGTCTGCGCTGTATCTATTGCTAACTTCTATTGCCTTTGTGGAGCAAGGCTAAACTTTGCCCTTGTGCCACAAACTCGCTGCCGTCGTTAGGGTCATCTGCTGTTGTCAAGCGGCTAAAGGTCAAAAGAAAGTTGCTTCAGAATTGCTGAGGCACGGAGAAGCATCCTAATTAATGTTTGTATCTACAGGGACATCATCAAAGACCAACGCCACCCTCGCCACACTCTATATAGAGATTATATCATTGATAAAAAAAGTCTATTAATGCTCCTGAACTCACCATCAGTGATGTAACCTGGGGTCGTTTGGTGTTTTGGGTCTTTCAACATCAGACACCCTCACCTAAATATAATGTGTAATATATATTACTGAACACACACACACACACACACACACACACACACACACACACACACACACACACACACACACACACACACACACACACACACACACACACATATATATATTTATATACACACACACACATATACACACGCACACAGATATGCACAAATATATATATATATATATATAAAGTTCAGTACATATGTCAGAAATATATATGTAGGAAGGAACTGTAGATGCTGGTTTAAACCGAAGATTGCAGTCTGCCGCCTATCCATGTTCTCCAGAGATGCTGTCTGACCCGCTGAGTTAGTCCAGCTTTTTGTGTCTATCTTCAGTAGAAATATAAATACAATCTACATCTATACATATAATTTCTACGGAACCTTTTCTTTATTTGAGTACTTTGACAACAAGGTATAATGTTTAAACTCACATGCACATGCAAATACACACGTATACACATACATATACACACGTATACACATGCATATACACACGTATACACATGCATATACACACGTATACACATGCATATACACACGTACACACATGCATATGCACACGTATACACATGCATGTCACACATATACACATACATGTACACACGAATACACATGCAGGTACACACGTATACACATACATATACACACACGCACAGATATATATATATATATATATATATATATATATATATATATAACCTGTGTGTATATAAAGTCTACAGGTACATATATATGTACGTACACACACACACATATATCTGTATTTATAAGTACATATGTTTATATATATATTACTACTGAATGTTTTTTGTTTATTACATTGACTACAAAATATTTTGGTTACATATTCTGTTGAGCTGCTGCAAGTAAGAATATCATTAGAAGGGTCTAGACCCGAAACGTCGCCCATTCCTTCTCTCCAGAGATGCTGCCTGTCCCGCTGAGTTACTCCAGCATTTTGTGTCTAACCCCAGTGAGAATGTCATTGTCATTGTAAAACACTCTTGCTCTCTGGACTTCTTTTGTTGCTTGTTTGTATCCTCGTCACCAGCGCATTAAGTGGGGCGTTCCACGTGTTGTCTTTAGTGATTATACACAATGCGGCTGAGGGCCTCTCCTGCTGGCATTTATCTGTTAGCTGAGCGCCGTTCTACCATGGTTTGGTGAGCAGTCGACTTGAGATGAATTAAACTCTAATGAACTGACACCCTGCTCTTAAATGCTCGCAGCGAGCGGTGCCAAACAAACCCAGCGTGTTCAGTGGTTAAAGAGATAGAGAGAGAGAGTGAGAGAGAGAGGGAGAGAGAGAGAGAGAGAGGGAGACGTCATCTACAGTCAGTCTAGCCTCTAATGCTGACAGGCATGCCACTTTGAAGCCTACGCTGACAAGAACCACTTTAGCCAACCTCCAACTAGTACATGACCCCGGGGGTGAGTGGGTTAACGTTTGATGAGCGTTTGATGGCTCTGGGTCTGCACACGCTGGAGTTGTGAAGGATAAGGGGGAGACCTCTTTGAAACGTTCCGAATCGCAAAAAGCCTGGATAGAGTGGATGTGGGAGAATATTTCCACTAGTGGGAGAGTCTAGGACCAGAGGGCACAGCCTCAGAATTAAAGGACATTCCTTTAGAAAGGAGATGAGGAGGAATTTCTTTAGTCAGATGGTGGTGAATCTGTGGAAATCTGCCACAGATGGCTGTGGAGGCCAAGTCAGTGGATATTTTTAAGGTGGCGATTGACAGATTCTTGATTAGTACGGGTGTCAGGGATTATGGGGACAATAGACAATAGACAATAGGTGCAGGAGTAGGCCATTTGGTCCTTCGAGCCAGCACCGCCATTCATCCACAATCATTACCCCATTCCTGCCTTCTCCCCACATCTCTTGACTCCACTATCTTTAAGAGCTCTGTCCAACTTGAAAGCATCTTCTTAATTAGTACAGGTGTCAGGGGTTATGGGGAGAAGGCAGGAGAATGGGGTTGAGAGGGAAAGATAGATCAGCCATGATTCAATGGCAGAGAAGACTCAATGGGTCAAATGGCTTAATTCTGCTCCTATGACTTATTTACATGCAGTTCTAATGAAAGGCCTGGCTGCCTTGTGTGAGAGGACATATCTGGAACATGACTGGAAGCATCTCAGCCACTCATTTGGGAGCTGAAAAGTGGAGCCAAATGCTCACCAGGACAGAGTGTAGAGTATAGAAACAAGGATGCTGGACTATACCAAAGATAGGCACAAAGTGCTGGAGTAACTCAGCAGGTCAAGCAGCATCTCTGGAGAAATAGGAAGAGTGGCCTTCCTGTAGAAGAAGGGCCCTGACCCGTAACATCACCCATCCTTTTTCTCCAGAGATGCTGCCTGACCCGCTGAGTTTCTCCAGCACTTTGTGTCTATCTTTGGTCAACAGGACACCTTCCTCATCCATCTGGGACGTGGGATTCAACTGCAGTGGAAGGAAATAGGCAACCGATGCGGCACGGTGGCGCAGCGGTAGAGTTGCTGCCTTACGGCGTCAGAGACCCGGGTTCGATCCTGACTACGGGTGCTGTCCGTACGGAGTTTGTACGTTCTTCCTGTGACCGCGTGTTTTTTTCTCCGGGTGCTCCGGTTTCATCCCACACTCCAAAGACCTACAGGGTTGTAGGTTAATTGGCTTTGGTGGAAATTGTGAATAAATCCTAGTGTGTGTAGGATAGTGTAAGTGCCCAGGGTGATTGCTGGTCGGCACGGACTCGGTGGGCCGAAGGGCCTGTTTCCGCACTGTATCTCTAAACTAAACTAAACGAAACTGCATTATGGACGAATAAAAGTTAATTAGTAGGACTGGATGTTATATGTTATTAACATATTAATCATATTAACATAAAATCATATTAACAAATAGTACAGTCCCCAAATTGCAAAATTGCCTGATAACAGCTGGGAAGAAACTGTCCATAAATCTGGAAATGTGTGTTTTCACACTTCTGTACCCCTTGCCTGATGGGAGAGAGGAGAAGAGAGAGGGACCGGGGTCAATCTGACAATGGATCATTGTTATAATATCAATGCACACATATTGCTGAAACTAGTATATGATTTCATTTGGAAGCTGTTGCACCCGCTGAGTTTCTCCAGCAGCTTTGTCTACTTTCGATTTTCCAGCATCTGCAGTTCCTTCTTGAACATATGATTTAATTCTCTATTTTATTATAATATCAATATAATACAACCTTTTAAGGCTCAGGTCCTTGTTTATATAATGAACAGTGGAAAGGGTTGCTGATATGAACAGAATGTGTGTTCTACAACCTTCCCACTGGGTGGCAGTATACACCAACCTTTAGCTGGGAAAGACTGACACAAAAAGCTGGAGTAACTCAGCAGGACAGGCAGCATCTCTGGAGAGAAGGAATGGGTGACGTTTCTGGTCGAGACCATTCTTCAGACTGAGAGTCAGGGAAAAAGGGAGTGAGAGATACCAACTTAGGACCAATTAATAGAAGATATGCAAAAGGCATGGAAATGTGGAGCCCACCATGGTCCATTGTTGGCTGTGGGGTAGGTGATAACGAGTTATGCAGACAGTGAGACTCAGCAGGGTGACAGTGAAACTAGTACAATGACTAGGGTGGGGGAGGGACAGAGAGAGAGGGAAAGCAAGGGTACACAAAAAGCTGGAGAAAGTCAGCGGGTGCAGCAGCATCTAAGGAGCGAAGGAGATCGGCGACGTTTCGGGTCGAGACCCTTCTTCAGACTGGTAAAGCAAGGGTTACTCGGTTAGAGAACTAGGTTAGTGTCAGCTGCCCAAGCGAAACACTGTTCCTCCAATTTGCGTGTGGCCTCACTCTGACAATGGAGGAGCTCCAAGACAAGAAGGTTAGTGTGGGATTGGGAAAGGGGAGTTAAAGTGTTTGGCAACAGGAAGATCGCGTAGGCCAAGGCGGACTGAGCGAAGGTGTTCAGCGAAACGGTCGCCCAGTCTGCAGTCGGTCTCACCGATGTCCAGACCTGGGGAATGGGCTTTGTGTAAATGACAAATTTATACCTTTCATTTTGGAATTCAAGCATTGGCTTTTGCTCCTGCGAGGATCCCGACATTCCCGAGGGAATACTGCACCATCCTCGAGGAAATGCTACTCTGGATGAATTCTCAAACTGGCGCCAGTTTGAGAATTCATCCAGAGTAGCATTTCCTCGAAGACAGTGAAACTGGTAGGATGACTAGGGTGGGGAGGGGAGCGAGAGAGGTGAGGGTGGGGGAGGGAGGCGAGGGTGGGTGGGAGAGAGATGAGGGTGGGGGAGGAAATGCACATTAGATTAAATTAGAGATATCAACATTCATACGCCCGCGTATGATACGTCTACTTTCAGTTTGACAAAGGGTTCCCACGTAAAACGTCACGCATTCTTTTTCTCCAGAGTTGCTGCCTGATCCGCTGATTTACTCCAGCTTTTTCAGTCTATCGTCAGAATAAATCAGTATCTGCAGCCCCTCCATCTTGGTTTCCATGGGCTAAGTGGGCTGAAGGGTCTGTGTCCATCCTCTATGATTCTATTATATGAGACTTAGGCGAATTCACTGGACGTTTTCAAGAGAGAGTTAGATATAACTCTTGGGGCTAACGGAGTCAGGGGATATGGGGAGAAAGCAGGAATGGGGTACTGATTTCGGATGATCAGCCATGATCAGATTGAACGGTGTAGGTTCGAAGGGCCGAACGGCCTACTCCTGCACCTATTTTCTATATTTCTATGTAGCCCTCTAAAACCGAATATCACTGCTCTCAAGCCTCGCACGTGGAGAGTCCTCAGGCTCGATTGTTATCACCTATTGTCTTTCCGCTGACTGGATAGCAAGCAACAAAAAGCTTTTCACTGTACCTCGGCACACGTGACAATAAATGAAACGAAACCAAACACAGGTAAATTAAACTAAAATAAACTGAGTATACCTCTGTACTGAACCCTGTTACCCATTGACATCTGAAAGGGCGGCACGGTGGCGCAACGGTAGAGTTGCTGCCTTACGGCGCCAGAGACCCAAGTTCGATCCCGACTGCGGGTGCTGTCTGTAGGGACTTTGTATGTTCTCCCTGAGACGTGCGTGGATTTTCTCCGGGAGCTCCTGCTTCCTCCCACAGTACAAAGACGTGCAGGTTTGTAGTCTAATTGGCTGTGTGTAGTGGCCCCATAGCAGAAGTGTCCACGTCGCGGGGCTGGAAACTGGAAGGGTCCTGAGCTAATTCTACTTCCACCATCATCCATTGTGACTAGTGATGGCTCCCACGGATTGTCACCGGAAGCTTACGTCCTTTTCAGGACAGACGATGACAGCGAGGTCAACATTTGTAACAAGATGGACTCGAAAGAAGAAGCTTGCGTAGTTTA
The DNA here is from genome assembly GCA_963514005.1 of Raja brachyura. The sequence goes on from OY740818.1 coordinate 6,937,197, forward strand.
GTTTAGTTTATTGTCACGTGTACCGAGGTACAGTGAAAAGCTTTTGTTTCACGCTATCCAGTCAGTGAAAAGACTATACATGATTACAATCGAGCCATTTACAGTGTACAGATGCATGATAATGGAATAACAAGGTAGAGCCAGCAAAGTTCGATCAAGGATAGTCCGAGGGTCACCAATGAGGTAGATAGTGGTATCAGTGGTCAACTTGTTTTCTCCCAGGTTTTCTTAGGAAGATCGGGGATAGGAGACGGGCTGCGAGAATGTGTGTGAGTGTGATTGGCTATTTCCTGGTGCATTTTGATTTGAAAATTGTCTGAAACTACTTTGGTAATTTCGAAAATTAGAAAGGGAAATTGGTAAGAGGTGCGTGTAGTTTAGAGGTGCTTCCTTATCCAACAGAATGGGAAACCACGCGTATAAAGATATGACCGCTGACTCGGAAAGTCCTCTGCAACAAATATGCAGTGAATTTCCACAAAACGCTGATCGATTGTGGATCGAAAGGAATGACAGAGGGGGGGTCACAAAAAAACCCCCAAGATCAAAGAAAATGGAGGGATCAACGGGAATTGGCAGGAAAATCAGGAAACAAGGGGACAAATCTCCTTTTCCCAGAGTAACCCATTTACATGCCTATGATTAGCAAACCTAGTAGAGACTGGATGCGTCTGATGAGGAACCTTTGTTGTCTCGACAGGTTGAAGGTAAAATCTGCTCTTTCCTAGTAGACACAGGCACATCCATGTCATCTCTTCAATCAATTTATAATTTACCAGAATCAAGAGAAGTTCAGAACCTGTCTGGGTTTCAAGGACAAGTTTGCCAGTATCCCATCTCTGAGCCAGTCGAAGTAGTGTATGGAGGAAAGACAATCAGACATAGATTTGTGATAACCACCGGATTAGATTGCAACCTGATGGCGAGAGATTTACTCTGCTTTCCAACTAAAGTAGAATGTGGTAATAATAGTCTATAATAGGCATAATAGAGACCCTCTGACCCCTGCTCGACAATGTTACTCCAGAGTGACCCCTCAATGGTGGTCCTTAGATCTGGACGAAGAACCCCCACTTCACATTACACTGGCTTATGATAGAAGTGGAACGACTAGTGAGCTGGAAGCCTTCTATAAATCATACAAAGGACAGAAGTGGTGGCGCTTTTTTGTTGTTTTCTTTGTGTATGTGTGGGGTGGGGGGGTGGGAGAAACATGGTTTTAGTCTCTTCCTTCGGGAGGATACGACTTTATCTTGTTGTGTCCCCCGTCTCCGTCTCCGTCTGCGCTGAGGCCTAATGGCGGAGCTGGCGGCCTTGCAGCTGTGGCGGTGTTCCGGCGTTCCTGCGTTCCGGTGGCGGACCCAACTTTGGAGCTGTGGTGGTGTTCCGGCATTCCCGTGGCCCGACTTCAGAGATGTGGCGGCGTTCCGGTGTTCCGGCATTCCGCCGGCGGCAGCGCGGTTTCGGGGCTGTGGCGGCGTTCCGGCAGTGGTGGCCCAACTTCGGAGGCTCAGCCGTGGGCCCAGTGGACGACATCGTCGGGAGCTTGTAGGTCACAGGTTTCTCCGGAGCTCCCGCAACAACAGCTTCGTCCGCTGGACTGGAGGGCGGCAGCTTCGGCAGCTTCGACCGCCCCGGGCCGCGGAGTTTGAACTGGCCCATTCGCGGAGCTCGGATTCAGCCGCGGTACTGAATTACTTACCATCACCCGGCGGGGTCACAACATCGGAGGCCTGGATCACCTCAGCGTAGATGTAGAACAAGGACAGAAGAGACAAAGACTTTAAGACTTTTGCCTTCCATCACAGTGAGGAGGTGCTTGGTGAACTCACTGTGGTGGATGTTACATTTGTGGTTTTGTCATTTTTATTATATGTATGACTGCAAGGCACAAAGTTTCGTTCAGACCAAAAGGTCTAAATGACAATGAAGGATACTTTGAATTTTGACTTTTGACTTGACAGGAATGAGAAATAGAACTAGTGGAGGGAAAAGAGGGAGCTGCTGAATATGCGAAGATACCAACACAATTATGGAAAAGAACTGACAAGGCTGCTCTTCACATCACTCGAAAGGTGAATTTCCCGGCTAGAGCTAAAGACCTAGGAACGACAATTGGACGTAAGAAAGGCAATTACCTTGGCAGACCCGAATAATTATCAAAAGCAAAATTTGTCTAATTAAAATGTTGTTGAATTTTACCAGGTCCCAAGGAAAGTCCCACTTACGTCATCATCTGAGAAGTGAGGTATACGAGCATGTGGAGCCTCACGTGTGGGCGGAGGACACTGCTCAGGTAGGATGCGTGAACATCAACCCCTTGCGTGTAGCTTTCCAGAAAGGGGTAACACTTCCTTCAATTCAACAATATCCATTGAAACCACAGGCCATCAGTAGCATTGACAAATTAATTCAGGGTTTGCTAGAACAAGGAATATTGGTGGTGCCAATCAATCTGTAACACCCCTGTTCTTGCCGTTCCAAAACCGGGAAAGGAGGGTCAATATAGACTCATACAAGACTTAAGGGAAATCAAATCTGTTGCAGAGCCACTTCATGCCCTAGTGCCAAATCATGCCCATATCCTAGCCCTAATGCCAACTGAAGCCAAAGTCTTTTCAATAGTCGACTTACAACATGCATTCTTTTCTCTTCCTCTTCATGAAGACAGCCAATATCTGTTTGCCTTCACTTATAAGGGCCAACAATATACCTGGACCAGGTTGCCTCAAGGGTTTGTCAACTTGCCTACTTTATATTCTAGGTGTCTGCAGGATCAGCTAAGTACTTTAAAGTTAAAAATGAATTCCACATTGGTGAAGTATGTTGATGACCTATTGGTGGCAAGTAAAGATGAATCCAGTAATCGGGAAGACACTGCACAGCTACTAAACCATTTAGCCGATCAAGGATATGTGGTCTCACCATCAAAAGTACTGGTAACTCAGGAGAAAGTAAAATGTCTAGGAATTATAATTTCTGCCACTGAAAGAAGTGTTGAGAAGAGCAGACTCAAACCTATCTGCGAATTTTCAGTCCCAAAAGAAGCCACACTAATCAGTCAAGTCAAAGTCAAAGTCAAACAAACTTTATTGTCATTTAGAAATACATTGATACATGCAGTTCCAAACGAAATTACGTTGCATTTGGCTCCCTGTGCAACACAATAAAATAAATTAACCGAAGGATAGGCATGGGTGAAAAGGATAAATAGACAATAGTGGCAGCCCATTACATGGCATTCAGGAGTCTGATGGCTCGTGGGAAGAAGCTGTTGCAGAACCTTGATGTTCTGCTCCTTATGCTGCGGTATCTTTTTCCCGAGGGCAGCAGAGTGAACAGTCCGTGATGGAGATGTGTGGGGTCTTTTATAATACTGCTGGCCTTAGACACACAGCGTTTGGTCGCAATATCCCCGATTGAGGGGAGAGAGGTCCCGATGATTTTCTCCGCTGTCCTCACCACTCTCTGCACAGACTTCCAGTCGGAGGCTCTACAGTCCCCAAACCAGACAGAGATACAGCTGGTCAGAATACTCTCTATGGTGCCCCTGTAGAAAGTAGTGAAGATGGGATGGGGGAGATGAGCTCTTCTCATCCGGCGCAGAAAGTGCAACCGCTGCTGTGCTCTCTTAACAGTTGATGAGATGTTATTCGACCAGGTCAGACTGTTAGTGATCTGCACCCCCAGGAACTTTGTGCTACTGACCACCTCCACATCGCTGTCGTTGATGTGAAGTGGTGTGGGACTGTGCCGGGTTTTCCTGAAGTCGACGATAATCTCCTTTGTTTTCTCGACATTCAGGATCAGGTTGTTCGTATTGCACCAGTCCGCCAGTTGTTTCACCTCCTCCCTGTAAGCCAGCTCATTGTCGTCCCTGATGAGGCCCACCACTGTTGTGTCATCTGCGTACTTCATGATGTGGTTTGTACTAAACCTGGCACAACAGTCGTGAGTCATCAGGGTGAACAGCAGTGGACTCAGGACACAGCCCTGAGGGGAGCCGGTGCTCAGAGAGATGGTATTGGAGGCAATGGCTGGGCATGTTTAATTATTGCAGGCGCTGGATTCCAAATATAGCTCTGGAAACCAAGGAGCTCACGCCCTAGACCAGCATGGAGGGTGAAATTAAATGAACAAGGAAGCATTTGAGAACTTTAAAAGAGATGCGAGCCCCGGCATTGGGAAGGCCATTATACGATTGTCATTTCCAGCTGTATTGTACAATTCTCTCTGACTGTGCCACTTCAGTATTAACGCAAAAGCATGGGGATAGACATAGACCAGTTGCATTTTACTCCTCTAAATTAGATCCCGTAGCCAGGGGACATCTTTGCACTCAAATCTTAATGGCAATTTACAATAGTTTACAATCGGTGGTTAATTTGACACTTCAACAGGAAATTGTAGTGTACAGTTCACATTGTGGTATCGGCTTTGTTGGGGCAGCTTCAAACCCAGCACTTGACAATGGCCCGCCAAAATTAGTATGAGATCTACCTGTTGAACAAATTGCAATTCAAACATTGCACCTTGATTAACCCAGCCTCTTTTCGGATTGCACCCCCAGAAGAGCAATCAGAAGCAGGACATGACTGTCTATTTGTTATAGAGGAAGAAACATCAGTAAGAGAGGACTTGAGGGATGTACCCATGGAAGACCCTGACATCACATTATATGTGGACGGGAGTGCATCCATTGGACCACGGGCTGAGAGATTGTCTGGATATGCAATTATTAATCAAAAGACGGAGATTGTAGAAGCAGCTGCCTTTGAGTCACCTTATTCAGCACAGCAAGCTGAATTGTTTGCTTTAATTCAGGCCTGTATTATTGGGGGAAATCTAAAAGTAAACATTTACACTGATTCTCGATATGCATTTGGGGTGGTGCATGATTTCGGACAATTATGGAAAAATAGGGGATTTCTAACTTCTACAGGAACCCAGATATCACACAAACAATTGGTGACAAATTTATTTAAGGCCTTAATGCTACCCAGACAAATCTTTGTAATAAAATGTAGCACCCATACTAAAAGACAGACACTAGTAGACATATGGGAATCGTAATGCCGACTTAGTAGCTAAGAAAGCATCATGGGAATGTAAGGTGGTGGTACCAAAAATGATGAGGCAGACTAAAAGTATTAGTAACAAGTCCCCCTGGGAGAAACTGATGCCAACCATCCAAGAAATCGTTCAATAACAGGAAGAGGCTACAGAGGAGATAAGGAAAGATGGAGACAACTGCGATGTTTACTGGATTGTATGACTGGGCTGTGGACCACTCCAGCAGGGCAAACTTGCATGACAGACTCATTAGCCATATGGGTTATAGAGTGTATGCACAATGCAACCCATTGTGGTGCAAGGGCAGTAGGGGACACTCTATTGGGTACTTGTGGAATCAAAAATTACAATCTTTTGCTCAGAATGTAAGCAGTAATTGCCTGGTCTGCCAGCAATGTAACCCAGGGAAAGGAATAGGATGTGAAGGAGGGAAAACACCATTGCCTATGTGTCCTTTTGAGACATTGCAAATGGACTATATTGAACTAGAGAGGTGCCAGGGATATAAATATGTTCTTGTCATAGTCGATGTATTCAGCCAGTGGATCGAAGCATACCCGACCCTTGACAATAAAGCAGCTACTGTTGTCAAGGTGCGAATGAGAGAAATAGTCCCTAGATTCGGCATTCCCATTCGACTTGGATAACGGTCCACACTTTATTGGACAAATCAATAAACATAGAAACATAGAAACATAGAAAATAGGTGCAGGAGTAGGCCATTCGGCCCTTCGAGCCTGCACCGCCATTCAATGTGATCATGGCTGATCATCCAACTCAGTATCCCGTACCTGCCTTCTCTCCATACCCCCTGATCCCTTTAGCCACAAGTGCCACATCTAACGCCCTCTTAAATATAGCCAATGAACTGGCCTCAACTACCTTCTGTGGCAGAGAATTCCAGAGACTCACCACTCTCTGTGTAAAGAATGTTTTCCTCATTTCGGTCCTAAAGGAATTCCCCCTTATCCTTAGACTGTGACCCCTTGTTCTGGACTCCCCCAACATCGGGAACAATCTTCCAGCATCTAGCTTGTCCAACCCCTTAAGAATTTTGTAGGTTTCTATAAGATCCCCCCTCAATCTTCTAAATTCCATCGAGTACAAACCGAGTCTATCCAATCTTTCCTCATATGAAAGTCCTGACATCCCAGGAATCAGTCTGGTGAATCTTCTCTGTACCCCCTCTATGGCAAGGATGTCTTTCCTCAGATTTGGAGACCAAAACTGTACGCAGTACTCCAGGTGTGGCCTCACCAAAACCCTGTACAACTGCAGTAGAACCTCCCTGCTCCTATACTCAAATCCTTTCGCTATGAATGCTAACATACCATTTGCTTTCTTCACTGCCTGCTGCACCTGCATGCCTACTTTCAATGACTGGTGTACCATGACACCCAGGTCTCGTTGCATCTCCCCCTTACCTAATCTGCCACCATTCAGATAATAGTCTACCCTCATGTTTTTGCCACCAAAGTGGATAACCTCACATTTATCCACATTGTACTGCATCTGCCATGCATCTGCCCATTCACTCACCCTATCCAAATCACCCTGCAGCCTCCAAGCATCCTCCTCACACCTAACTATACCCCCCAGCTTGGTATCATCTGCAAATTTGGAGATGTTGCATTGAATTCCCTCGTCCAAATCATTAATATATATTGTAAATAGCTGGGGTCCCAGCACTGAGCCTTGCGGCACCCCACTAGTCACTGCCTGCCATTCTGAAAAGGACCCGTTTACTCCTACCCTTTGCCTCCTGTCTGCTAGCCAGTTCTCTATCCACATCAATACTGAACCCCCAATACCGTGTGCTTTAAGTTTGTATGCTAATCTCTTATGCGGGACCTTGTCGAAAGCCTTCTGAAAGTCTAGATATAACACATCCACTGGTTCTCCCTTATCCACTCTACTAGTTACATCCTCGAAAAATTCTATCAGATTTGTCAGACATGATTTACCTTTCGTAAATCCATGCTGACTTTGTCCAATGATTTCACCACTTTCCAAATGCGCTGCTATCCCATCTTTAATAACTGACTCTAGCAGTTTCCCCACTACCGATGTTAGACTAACTGGTCTGTAATTCCCCGCTTTCTCTCTCCCTCCTTTTTTAAAAAGTGGGGTTACATTAGCTACCCTCCAATCCTCAGGAACTACTCCAGAATCTAAGGAATTTTGAAAAATTATCACTAATGCATCCACTATTTCTGTGGCTACCTCCTTGAGTACTCTGGGATGCAGACTATCTGGCCCTGGGGATTTATCGGCCTTCAATCCGTTCAATTTACCCAACACCACCTCCCGGCTAACCTGGATTTCACTCAGTTCCTCCATCTTATTTGACCCCCGTTCCACTGCTATTTCCGGCAGATTATTTATGTCTTCCTTAGTGAAGACAGAACCAAAGTAGTTATTCAATTGGTCTGCCATGTCCTTGTTCCCCATGATCAATTCACCTGTTTCTGACTGCAAGGGACCAACATTTGTTTTAACTAGTCTCTTTCTCTTTACATATCTATAAGAACTTTTGCAGTCAGTTTTTATGTTCCCTGCCAGTTTCCTTTCATAATCTATTTTCCCTTTCCTAATTAAGCCCTTTGTCCTCCTCTGCTGGATTCTGAATTTCTCCCAGTCCTCCGGTAGGCTGCTTTTTCTGGCAAATTTGTATGCCTCATCTTTTGTTTTTATACTATCCCTGATTTCCCTTGTTATCCATGGATGCACCACCTTCCCCGATTTATTCTTTTGCCAAACTGGTATGAACAACTTTTGTACTTCATCCATGCAGTCTTTAAATACCTTCCATTGCACATCCACTGTCAACCCTTTAAGAATCACCTGCCAGTCTATCTTGGCCAATTCACATCTCATACCTTCAAAGTTACCTTTGTTCAAGTTCAGAACCCTTGTTTCTGACTTAATTTTGTCACTCTCCATCCTAATGAAGAACTCAACCATATTATGGTCACTCTTGCCCAAGGGGCCACGCACAACAAGACTGCTAACTAACCCTTCCTCATTACTCAATACCCAGTCTAGGATAGCCTGCTCTCTCGTTGGTTCCTCCACATGTTGGTTGAGAAAACTATCCCGCATACATTCCAGGAAATCCTCTTCCTCAGCACCCCTGCCAATTTGATTCACCCAATCTACATGCAGATTGAAGTCACCCATTATAACCGTGTTACCCTTGTTGCACGCATTTCTAATTTCCTGTTTGATGCCATCCCCAACTCCAATACTACTGTTAGGTGGCCTGTACACAGTTCCCACTAGCGTTTTCTGCCCCTTAGAGTTTCGCAGCTCTACCCATATCGATTCCACATCCTCCACGCTAATGTCCTTCCTTTCTATTGCATTAATCTCCTCTCTCACCAGCAACGCTACCCCACCTCCTTTTCCTTTTCGTCTATCCCTCCTGAATATTGAATATCCCTGGATGTTCAGCTCCCAACCTTGGTCATCCTGGAGCCAAGTCTCCGTGATTCCAACTATAGCATAGTCATTAATCGCTATCTGCACCTTCAACTCATCCACCTTATTACGAATGCTCCTCGCATTGAGACACAAAGCCTTCAGGCTTGTTTTTACAACACTCTTACTCCTTATACAATGATGTTGACAAGTGGCCCCTTTCACATCGATCCCTATTACACTTGGCCATACTCTCCTATCCCTTTGTGAGCTTTCTTCCCCGTTAATTCTGGGGTCATTAACCATCGCTTTACTCTCTTTCCCTCTAACTCCGTCCTCGACTATCCCATTTGATACCCCACCCCCCTTATTCAGTTTAAAACCATCCGTGTAGCAGTGGCAAACCTGCCGGCCAGAATGCTGGTCCCCCACCTGTTAAGATGCAATCCGTCCCTTTTGTACAGTTCCCCCTTACTATAAAAAGAATCCCAGTGATCTAAGAATCTAAATCCCTGCCCCCTGCACCAGTTCCTCAGCCACACATTCAGGTCCCATATCTCCCTGTTCCTGCTCTCGCCAGCACGAGGAACTGGAAGCAAACCGGAGATAACAACCCTGGAAGTCCTGCTTTTCAGCATTTTTCCGAGCTCTCTGAAGTCCCGCTGCAAAAAATTCATCTCCTTCTTTCCAACATCATTTGTGCCAACATGCACGACCACTTCCGGCTGGTCACCTTCGCCCTTGAGGATTGTCTGCACTCTGTCCGTAACATCCTGGATCCTGGCACCAGGAAGGCAGCACACCATCCTGGAATCCCGTCTGTTGCCGCAAAAACCCCTGTCCGTACCTCTCACAATGGAGTCTCCAACTACAATGGCGTTGCCCGACTTTGGCCTCTGTGGGTTTGGCTCATCAGCCCTTTTTGTTTGGCAAGCCAGTCCGCCGCTCAGTGGGATACCGTCTTCTGTCCCGGCAGCTAAAGAATTTTGTGAACAGCTGGGGATCCAGCACAATTACACTGTGCTTATCGAAAATCTAGATTAAGCCCAGCTGTTTATGGTAGACCCCTGAAACCCCTTATGAACCAGAATGTGATGAAAATAGTTAATTTCCACCATATGACTGCAGAGATGACCGACTACATCTTAGCCTTGACAAGAGCCTTTATGGATTTACATTGTAGAGTGCGAGCAGCCTATGAGGATATGTCTTCACGAGTAACTCTCATTAAAATAAAACCAGGAGACTATGTCTTAGTGAAGAATTGGGTAAGGATCAGAAGTTCGTTGGGAAGGACAGTTAATCACTCCGACCGGAGTAAAGGCGGAAGGAAGAAACGCCTGGGTGCATCTCCATCATTGTAAAAGTGTTAGTGAAGGTATCAGTGGTTAACTTGTTTTCTCCCATGTTTTCTTAGGAATCCTAATCAACGACAAATGGACAATCAAGATCGATGGATGGGAACACACGCCCAATGAAAACGCGGGAGGTGAAGATTCATCGAACGGAGTTACGCACACGAAAACTTGGGAAGCTCGATGAAATTCTGAGAAGCTACATCAACATCTTCTTGTTAGAGAAACAATGTTTTCTAGAACATTGTTAAATTATAGCAGTCATCATTGTATTCTGGAGTTATCATTTATGATGAGGGTTATCATGAATGATAAAATGGGGGAATGTTAATACTGGCTAAATTAAAGACACCATAAAATGGAGGATCTCTGCACTTGTCAGAATTGCTTACAATGTTAACTTGTAACTTGTTAACCCTTGTGAGCTGAACTTTACAGGCTTTGATTGACGCTAGGCTCAGATTGGTATGCAGGATGATAAGGGGTCCAGGTGTTCTCCATGTTTCTCTTAAATTGTTAACATGTATAGCGGTTTTGCAAACTAACCTTAAATGCATCATTCCTATTGGATCGCTGCCAAAGCATTGTCAACAGTATAAATAATGTTGCAAGATGGTCATCGTGTTAATTGATGATTGGTCGAACTATTGAGCCTTGGAGAAATTATTTGATTCTCAGGGCACATGTTTTAATGTTTGTTCTTGTTAGCTTCCCTCAAGAGCTTTCTCTCTTATACAATGTATGAGCTGTTGTATTATTGGGTTAAGGAAATGTCTGTTATATATGCAGTTAATTGATATCTGTAATTGGATTATTAAGAGACCACCCCGATGTGGTTCGGCCCCTCGAGGTCCCGGGACATATAAAAGTCCGCTACCACGAGGTCCAGCATCGATCTTCTGGGAGGGCGCTTGGGACTGGGTGACCTTCTGGAGTGTCTCTGTCTGAGCGAGACCTAGAGGGCTTGAACAGGCAGATACAAGGATCGAACCCACGGTGGGATGGGTACAGTAGTTGAACTGTGAAGCGCTGTGAAGTGTTAAAATAAAATTTATTTGTTTCGAGTGCTTGATTCAGTGCAATTACTGAAACTAGACTGGGGGGAAGCTTAGAAATGAGCAATTTACGCTATCAACACATAGGGTAGTAGATAATGTGCAGGAATTGTTGGTCATCGTGGACTCAGTGGGCCTAAGGGCTTGTTTCCGTTCTGTATCTCTAAACTAATGAAAGAGAGAGGGGAGGGTTAGTCAGAGTTGACTAAACTTGGAGAGTTCAATGTTCGTACCGCTGGGTTGTAAACTCTGTGGAGGGAAAAGGACAGGCAACATTCGGGTCAGGACCCTGCTTAGAGTCATAGAGTCATAGAGTGATACAGTGTGGAAACAGGCCTTTCAGCCCCGACTTGCCCACACTGGCCAACATGTCCCAGCTACACTAGTCCCACTGCGTTTGGTCCATATCCCTCCAAACCTGTCCTATCCATGTACCTGTCTAACAGTTTCTTAAACATTGGGATATTCCCAGCCTCAACTACCTCCTCCGGCAACTTGCTCCATCCATCCACCACCGTTTGTGTGAAAAAGTTACCCCTCAGATTCCTAGTAAATCTTCTTCCCTTCACCTTGAACCTAGATCCTCCAATTTCCCTAGTTTTGCAGTAGTGGGAAGAGGGGGGGGGGGGGGGGGGGGGAGGGGTGGTGCTGGGGGGGGGGGGGGAGGGGTGGTGGTTGGGGGGGGGGAGAGGGGTGGGAGTGGGGGTGGGGGGTGGGATAGGCTTTCCATCAGAATACTAGCAGTCTGTTATTGAGGTGGTCCTTATTGAAGAATAGTATTTGGGATGCTAAAATTAACCTAGTAATCCAAAGTGAAACTATTTATAGCTGACGGAGTTTACGGCAAGTTGTTCGCTCCTTTTTAGCATATTTTAGATAAGTTTAGTTGATTTAGTTTAGAGACACAGCGCGGAAAGAGGCCCTTTTTGCCCACCGAGTCGGCACCGACCAGTGACCCCCGCACACTAACACTATCCTACACACACTAGGGACAATTTACATTTACACCGAGCCAATTAACCTACAAATCTGCTCGTCTTGGGAGCGTGGGAGGAAACCGAAGATCTTGGAGAAAACCCACTCAGGTCGCGGGGAGAACGTACAAACTCCGTACAGACAAGCACCCGTAGTGTGGATCGAACCCGTGTCTCCGGCGCCGCAAGCACTGTGAGGCAGCAACTCTGCCGTTGTGCCACCGTGGCCACCCACGATGTACAGTAAGTTAATAAGTCATAGGTGCTGTATTAGATGGGGAGTACATGTGGGGTCCAAGGGAGGGACGTGGGGGAAGAAAGTGGCGGGGGGGGGGGGGGAGTGGGTAGTAGTTAGATATGTCCTAAACTTGAATAATTCTGTGTTCATACCATTGGATTGTAAGTTCTGTGGAGGGAAATAAGTTCATGTTCATAAGTGATAGGAGCAGAATTAGGCCATTCGGCCCATCAAGTCTACTCCGCCATTCAATCATGGCTGATCTATCTCTCCCTCCTAACCCCATTCTCCTGCCTTCTCCCCATAATCCCAGACACCTTTAGAATGGACAGGAAATAGACATTTCGAGTTGAGATCCTTCTTCAGACTGATTGCGGTAGAGGGAGATAAGCTTTCCGTCAGAGTACTAGCTGTGTGAAGAAGGGTCCCGACTGGAAATGTCACCCGCCGATAAAGCCAACAGTTGCTGCTTGACCCACTGAGCTCCTCCAGCACTTTGTGTTTTGCCAAAGATTGCAACGATCTGCAATTCCTTGCGCCTTCATTGAAGGCCCAAACTTTTCTCAAAACTTCTGTATTCTTTTCTCTGGCTATTTCATTCTAAAGAATCAATACAGTGGTCACGCACTCAAATCACCGTCCCATGTCAATCCTCCCAAATGCCTTTTTTATGGTATTGATTGAAAATACACACATTAATCCACAGTTTCAAAGATTTAAATTGGTTTGGTCATTTCTATCGGAGGTGGAAGTGACTGTCAACTTTCAGTCTTCTCCTGAAATGGACTCCTCTACATTAGTTTAGGGACACAGCGTGGAAACTGGCCCGTGGGCTCACCGTGTCCGAGCCGACCGGCGATCCCCGCACACTAATCCTATCCTACACACACTAGGGACATTTTTACATTCATGCCAAGCCAATTAACCTACAAATCTGTACATCTTTGGTATATGGGAGGAATCATCAGAGCCTGGGATCTCTCGGCGAGATCACCAGTTGTGGAGCTCCATCCAGCGCGGCCTTGTCGGCTTCGGAAGCCACGGACTCCGGTAGGGAAGCGGCCGGCCCAGGTGTCCCAAGCCGCTGTGAGGACTTTCCCGACGCTGGAACACCAACACCCGGCAAGAAGGCCTAAAACATTGGGCCGCCGTAGCGCCGACTGCGGAGGCCTCAATGGGCCCGACTATGGGTGGACATGGGGATGGGACTGGACTTTGTGCCTTCCCCCACAGTGGGAACCATTGTGGGGGGATGTTTTTATGTTCATTGTTAGTTCTTTAGTGTTGGGTCTTATCTTTATCTGTGTGCTGCGTGGCAAGTCAAATTTCACTACACCAATTGGTGTATGTGACAATAAATGTCCTTTGCCCTTTGTCCTAATCAGAGTGGGATCCAGTGTAGACAGACGGATGTTTCGAGCAGGGAAGTCTGCAGTCAGGTTGTGTCGCATCAAGGTGTGGAGTTGTTGTCCCTGGAGAGGGAACAGGCGGTGTCCACAGGGACTGTAGAGGCCTTCCGTGAACGCTGGTCACCGCAGGAGGTCGAATGTATTATTGATAAAAATGTTAATATTTTAATTTGATAACTTTCTTTGTAAAATGCCAATATAGGCATTCTCTGATCGTGTTACTACTTTGTATTTGTTTGTTCTGAATAAAAGCATTTTGTAAAAAAAAAGGTGAGGAGTTGCTAAAGGGAGACCGTATGAGGCGGAATATCTTCTAACCTAAGCTTGTAAATTCACAACTCAGAATATTGTAAATTCTGAAGCTGGACGTTAGGTGTGGGGAGAATGGACATTGTGGGTGGGGAGCCCGGATATTAGATGTAGAGGGGTTGACCAGTGGGTATGGGGAGACATAAAAAATAGGTGCAGGAGGAGGCCATTCGGCCCTTCAAGCCAGCACCGCATTGGAAATTGGAAATTGGGTGTGAGGAGAATGGACATCATCTGTGGTGAGACTCGCATTGCATGTGGGGAGACATTGGACATTGGGTCTAGGAAATATGGACACTGGGCATTAGATGTGTGAGGAATGGACGGAGTGTGGGGAGAATGAAAGTGGAAGATGGAAAATGAAAGATGTTTGGAATTGAGGAGGAGAGAGCGAGATGTAGTGTCAGTGAGAGAGAGAGCTTTAAACTGGGAGGAGGGTGAGGAAATTATACGAGACACAAAGAAGATGAGTAATTATTCAGAATTGAAAACCCTTCCTGAACATGTTATTGAAGATGGACACAAAATGCTGGAGTAACACAGCGGGTCAGGCAGCATCTCTGGAGAGGTGACATTTCAGGTCGAGACCCTTCTACAGACCAATGTCATTCCCGTTTTAATTGAGCTTCCAATATATCAAGAGTTTGAGTGTTTATGTGTATGTTTCCCATGCAGAAACAATCATCAAATTATCATCAGGGTGGCACAGCGGTAGAGTTGCTGTCTAACAGCGCCCGAGACTGACTATGGCGTTTGTACGTTCTCCGCATGACCTGCGTGGGTTTTCATCGGGAGCACCGGCTTCCTCCCACACTCCAAAGACGTACAGGCTTGTAGGCTTGGTATAATTGTAAATTGTCCCTAGTGTGTGTAGGATAGTGTTCGTGTGCGGGGATCGTTGGTCGGCGCGGGCTCGGTGGACCAACAGCCTGTTTCCGCTCTGTATCTCCAAAACATATTGTCCTCATCGGTTGCTCAACGGTTAACCACAATCATCCAGCCAGTGATTTGTAGTGGGGTTTGCAAAGAATAACTGGAGTTTCATTAAAATATTTAATATTAAGGACATCGATCTTATGGATAATGTTGTTTGATAAAATATAAAGTCGGAGCTTCTAACTTCTTGTAGATCGTTATATTTTCCTGTCGTTTATCATTTCAAGCAACAGTCACCATCATTCCAGCCCAAAATATGCAAAGATGATAAATGTTAATACAACAGATCCTTTCGTAAAACAATGAGCATAAAACAAGCGTTGAGTGGTTGATAGAATTCAGGCTAATACACTTAATCATCCATGATTATCGGAACTCCAGTAAAGCAGTAATGTTCTACTTCGAGGTGAGAACAAGACAATTTATAGTCTGAGGTTAGGATCAATGTTTATACGGCTGTCTATTCGTTATGAGTTACCAAGTAGCTATGAAATAACAAAGTTTTGTGAGAGCGCTTTTATAATTAGCAGTGACAACACTGCAGTGGATCGAAGGTGTGAATGGAACGGAGCTGTTGAAGATGGATGCCCACCAGGAGATCCAATTTGTCACCAGATTCACAGGGGGCCAATGTGCAGGAGCGGTAGAGTTGCTGCCTGACAGCGCTTGCAGCGCCGGAGACCCGGGTTTGATCCCGACTGCTCGTTTGTACGCTCTCCCCGTGACCTGCGAGGGTTTCCCCCGAGATCTTTGGTTTCCTCCCACACTCCAAAGGCGTACAGCAGGGGTGGGCAACCTTGTTCTGCATAGGGGCCGGGACGCACGTCTGTGAGCAGATGGCGGGCCACATCTATCACGTGTACGCATGGATCCCGCCCCCATCCCGCCCCGGATGGCAGGCATCAAATCACGTGTTCACAGAAGGTAGACAAAAATGCTGGAGAAACTCAGCGGGTGAGGCAGCCTCATGCAATTCTTACATGTCTCACCCGCTGAGTTTCTCCAGCATTTTTGTCCACCTTCGATTTTTCCAGCATCTGCAGTACTTTCTTAAACGTGTTCACAGAAGGTGCGTGGCCGTGCTGGCGGCTTTGCGCAGGATGTGGTACAGCCACAGCTCGGCTGCGCTCGGCGCTCGGGGGGCCGGATAATTACGGGAAAAAAAATCCGCCTGCGGCCGGAAGATTTCGGGTTATGGGCCGCAATCGGCCCGGGGGCCGTAGGTTGCCGACCCCTGACGTACAGGTTTGTAAGTTAATTGGCTCGTGTATGTGTAAATTGTCCCTGGTGTGTTTAGGATAGTGTTAGTGTGTGAGGGTCGCTGGTCGGGGCGGATGCGATGGGCCGAAGGGCCTGTTTCCGCGCAGTGCCTCGAAACTAAATTAAATTAAACATAACTAAAACTAAGTTCGGTATGTCAACAAATACTCTCTCGAACTTCTACAGGTGTACATATAGAATCGTAGATTTGGACTGACTAACGCTCATAGAAGGTGGGACAGGGAATACCAAATTCCGATGACTCCGCGCTGTCCACGGGTGCCCGGGGGATTTCCGGGACCGCTGGGCACCGTGCGGTGGGCTGCATCCTCAATAAGGATTACATTATAGTTATATGAAAATGTAGTGTCTTCGATGATAAATTATTCTTGATTGAAAAAAAAAAATTCCAGCATTTGAAAACCATTTCTGATTCCATCTCCTCACCAGCCGACAGTACTGTCCAGAGTCAGAAGTCAAATGAAGAGTGTTTAATGACCATATATACCGACAATGGATCAGGTACAGTGGCGCAGTGGTACATTGGTTATATAAGGGCCTGGTTCAGCAACTTGAAGGCCCAGGGATGAAGGAGTGGTGGACCCTGCCCTGTCACAAGTACTGGCCTCCCTGCCATCGAAGGGATCTACAGGAGGCATTCCTTCGAAAACGAGGCCTGCATCATCAGAGACCCACACCACTCTGGCCATGCTCTCATTTCACTTCAACCATCGGGAAGAAGGTATTGGAGTCTGAACGAAGAGAATAGCTTCTTGCCAGCAACCACCAGGCTCTTGAACGCCACTCAACTTCTATGGACTATCTTTGGTTGCAATAAGGACTGTGTTCTATTTGCAGTAGCGCTGTGATTATTAATTGATTACATCTTTGTTTAGTATATATTATCTATGTGTATTTTGTTATATTGCTGCAACCAAGAATTTCATTTCATTTAGTTTAGAGATACAGCGTGGAAACAGGCCCTTCAGCCCACCGAGTCCGTGCCGACCAGCGATCACCCTGTAGACTAGTCCTATCCAACACACACTAGGGATAATTTATAATTTTACCGAAGACAATTAACCTACAAATATGTACGTCTTTGGAGTGTGAGAGGAAACTGGGGCATCCGGAAAAAACCCACGCAGGTCATGGGGAGATAGTACAAACTCCGTACAGGCAGCACCCGTATTGAGGATCAAACCCGGGTCTCTGGCGCTGTGAGGCAGCAACTCTGCCGCTGCGCCACCGTGCCTGTTCCATTGTCGGAACATACGGCAATTAAATGCACTTGGTTTGACTTTTGACTCTGGACAGAACTGTCACCTCGTGATGAGAGAGAGTCAGAAATTGTTTCCAAACACTGGGAATTTGGTATGTGTCTGCCCCACCCTCCATGAGCATTAGTTAGTCAGTCCAAATCTACTTAGGGAAATACAATTGCAATCAATGGATGTTCAGCATTGTAGTTTTATTTCCGTTTCTGGATTCACTCTGAATGGTCATAGTTCCTTGTGTCACTTCCTTCATGCATATTAAAACCTTCTTCTTCTTGGGTATGGCGTGCACAGCCTAATGTTGTAGGTCATCTTGTTCTATTTGATCGTGTTTGTGCACGTCAGGTTATTTGCATCAGTCGAAACAGGGTGGACCACGTGAAGGTTGCAATCTCCCATCCCATTAAAACCATCAATGGGAATTTTATTCGCAGGTCATGCTCTTCTGCAAGAAGATGTCTGACTTCCCTTCATAGACACAAGACGCTAGAGTAACTCAGCAGGTCAGGCAGCATCTCCTGAAGAGAAGGAATAGTTGATGTTTCGGGTCGAGACCCTTCTACAATAGAATAGACAATAGACAATAGGTGCAGGATTAGGCCATTCGGCCCTTCGAGCCAGCACCGCCATTCAATGTGATCATGGCTGATCATCCCCAATCAAAACCCCATTCCTACCTTCTCCGCATATCTCCTGGCTCCGCTATTTTTAAGAGCCCGATCTAGCTCTCTCTTGAAAGCATCCAGAGAACCTGCCTCCACCGCCCTCTGAGGCAGAGAATTCCACAGACTCACCACTCTCTGTGAGAAAAAGTGTTTCCTCGTCTCCGTTCTAAATGGCTTACTCCTTATTCTTAAACTGTGGCCCCTGGTTCTGGACTCCCCCAACATCGGGAACATGTTTCCTGCCTCTAGCGTGTCCAAACCCTTAACAATCTTATATTCAATTCAATCTTTATATGTTTCAATGAGATCCCCTCTCATCCTTCTAAACTCCAGAGTGTACAAGCCCAGCTGCTCCATTCTCTCAACATATGACAGTCCCGCCATCCTCTAGAGATGCTGCCTGTCCCGCTGAGTTACTCCAGCTTTTTGTGTCCATCTTCGGTTTAAACCAGCGTCTGCAGTTCCTTCCGATACAGACTTGCCTTTATGTTCAATAGCAATGTTATTCACCAGCATCCTGTGGTTACCATTGGCCAGAAATGAGCTGAATGGCTGCCTTCTGTACTGTAATAATGTTATAAACTTTAAATTGCTTCATGAATACCATGGTTATCAGAGCATGTTAGAGCTGGGAGTCTAACAGTGAGTGACTAACTTCCTAATACCCCTAGGCTTTCCTGCTATCTGTGAGGCAAGTGAGGATTAGCGCAGCGGTAGAGTTGCTGCCTCACAGCGCCAGAGACCCGGGTTCGATCCTGCATACGGGTGCTGCCTGCATGGAGTTTGTACATTCTCCCTGTGGCCTGTGTTGGTTTTCTCCGGATGCTCCAGTTTGCTCCCACACTACAAAGATGTACAGGTTTGGTATCCGCATCGTGTAGGATAGTGTTGGTGCACGGGGTGATCGCTGGTCGGCACGGACTCGGTGGGCTGAAGGGCCTGTTTCCTCACTTTATCTCTGAAGTCTAAACCCAGAACGTGGCCAGGTGCCGTTCTTCAGATTGATTGCGCTGGGGGAGGTGGGGGGGGGGGGGGTTGGGGGTGGGGGGTGGGGGGCGGTGGAAGCTGGAAGAAAGGACAAAGCCTGACAAGAGATAGGTCTAGCCCCCACCTCTCTACAAGCTTTAACCTGACCCTCCCCACCACAATCAGGACCCTTCCCCACCACAATCAGTCCGAGGAAGGTCCCAACCCGAAACGTCACCTATCCATGTTCTCCAGAGATGCTGCCTGACCCGCTGAGTTACTCCACCACTTTTCTGTAATCCAGCATCTGCAGTTCCTTAGATAGACACAAAATGCTGGAGTAACTCAACGGGTCAGGCAGCATCTCTGGAGAAAATGAATAGGTGACACTTTGGGCCGGAGCCCTTCTTCAGCATTTTGTGTCTATCTTCGGTGTGAATCAGCATATGTAGTTCCTTCATTATCATCTCTTCCACAGACAACAATGGGCTCCACTTTTCCTTGGTCATCGGTGCCGGCTCTGATTTGCTCAGAACTTTTTCCATATCTCTAGTTTCTCTCCCCCCTTCCTCTCACTCTGAAGAAAGGTCTCGATCTGAAAGGTCACCTTTTCCTTTTCTCCAGAGATGCTGTCTGACCCGCTGAGTTACTTCAGTTTTTAATGTCTATCTTTGGTGTAAACCAGCATCTGCAGTTCCTTCTTACACAATCCTTGGCAGAAGTGATTCCAGTGGTAATGAAGGCAAGGTTAACAACAAATGAACTGAGGCAGGGACTGTACAGGAAGAAGTTGATCATTTCTCGTAATGCTTGGAAAACTGTTCCAATATATAGTTGAATGAGTAAGAAGTGAGTATTTTGTTGGTTCACATGCTTGATCAATAGTGTTTTATCATTAATGTTTTATTATTATTAATGTTTAGTGTTTTCTCAGTCATTCGTAACTGTCACTGTATGTTATGTTGTTACTTGTGGGCGGAGCACCATGGCAAATTCCTTGTATGTGAATACTTGGCCAATAAACTTACTTACTTACTTACTTAACTGCAGATGCTGGTTTAAACTGAAGATAGACACAAAATGCCGGAGTAACTCAGCCAGACGGACAAGGGACAACATCTGTCGGAAGAAGGCTCTCTACCCAAAATATCACCCATTCCTTCTCTCCAGAGTTGCTGCCAGTCCCGCTGAGTTACTCCAGCACTTTGTGTCAATCTATGGTTGAGTGAGGAGAATATCGTGAGATCATTAAGGATTAAGGATTCCCAGCTACACTTGTCCCACCTGCCGGCATTTGGTCCATATCCCTCCAAACCTGTCCTATCCATGTACCTGCCTAACTGTTTCTTAAACGTTGGGATAGTCCCAGCCTCAATGACCTCCTCTGGCAGCTTGTTCCACACTTGATAAAGGAAGGCGTAGAGAGGCAACAGCTCTACCGCTACGCCACCATGACGTCCAACATTTGCCTCTATTCCCCGAAGGCCCAAGGCTTTACGCACCAGAATCCAAGTGGCAAAATCGCGGCTCTCTTACGCAGTCGCTCACAGGTAGCTCCCCCCGGTGCCCACAACAACATGACATGGGGTGCGGGGAACTTGAATCAGCCATTACAATTTGTTTGCTGGTTTTAGCTGCTGTTGTTGTGAGGCAGCCCTTGGGGGGTGTGTAAGAACAGTCCATGGATGAGCCACCTTTCAAATTACGGAGCTGCCCCGTGGGGAGACGAGTTTGATCACTGTTTAAATCTCATCATCGCAGGGTGGCTGCTTCACGGAGCTCAGTAGCGTGGGAGATTAAATCTGCGTCTCAGCAGTGTGGCAATTAGGTGTGTTGCTACAATGCACAATGCGACCAGGTCTCCTGTAAACACCATTCATAATTGACTAGTACAGTGCATAGACCCATAGAGTAACCCTGGTCTTTGACTTAAAAAGCTGGAGTAACTCAGCGGGTCATACGGAGTCTCTAGAGAGAAGGAATGGGTGACGTTTCAGTTCGAGACCCTTCTTCAGACCCCACACGTGGCTGTGGCAGCGAGTCTGGGTTAAGACGTGGTCGTAGAGTTGGAGAGAGCAGGAGGAATCACAGAGGGGGAGCAGCGAGAGAGGATGCTGCAGGACTCTCGTCGGAGAGAGGAGGAGAACGTCTTCAAAGTAGACATGCCTTTGAGGAGATTTCACAGTGGAGCTGACGAAATGTGTAAGAAGGAACTGCAGATGCTGGTTTACATCGAAGGTAGACACAAAAAGCTGGAGTAATTTAGCAGGACAGGCAGCTTCTCTGGAGAGAAGGAATGGGTGACGTTTCGGGTCAAGACCCTTCTTCAGACCGACCCGAAACATCACCTACTCCCTTTATCCAGATATGCTGCCTGTCAGCATCTGCAGTTCCTTCCGACACACCCTGGTTTTTTAGTTGACTTGAGTTTAGTTTATTGTCACGTGTACTGAGGTACAGTGAAAGGCTTTTGTGGTGTGCTAACCAGTCAGCGGAAAGACAATACATTATTACACTCGAGCCATCCAGTGTGGAAACAGGCCCTTCGGCCCAACCTGCCCACTCTGGCCAACATGTCCCAGCTACACTAGTCCCATCTGCCTGCATGTAGTCCATATCCCTCCAAAACCTGTCCTATCCATGTACCTGTCTACCTGTTGGGATAGCTCAGCCTCACCTACCTCCTCTGGCAGCTCGTTCAATACATGATAAAGGGAATAACATGAATAATGTTTTGTGCAAGATAAATTTCAGTAAAGTCCGATCAAAGGTAGTCCGAGGGTCTCCAGTGAGGTAGATAGTAGTTCAGGTCCGCTCTCTGGTTGTGATAGGATGGTTCCATTACCCGAAAACAGCTGGGAAGAAACTGTCCCTGAATCTGGAGCTGTGCATTTTTGCACTTTTACATTTCACCTCTCTACTGACGATGTTGCTTGGTTTTAGTAAAGGGCCTGTCCTACCAGCATCCGACTCCATGCGATGAACGCGATCAAACTAGAAGCGGGGGCCGTGCGGAGGTCGGGTGATCCCCTGTGCAGGGCCGGTTCCACCAGCATTCGCCTGCATGCGGCGAGCGTGACCAAACCGGCAGCAGGGGCCACGTGGAGGTGGGGTGAGTGGCGCAACGCGGCGCAAAGTGAGGCGAACTTGGAGTGAAGTCTTAAAAGTAAGTTCGCCAGGACAGAGAGGGGCACACAGAGAGGGGCACAAAGGCACACACACAGAGGGCCACGGAGCCACACACATAAAGGGTCACGGAGGCACCTACAGAGAGGGTCACGGAGGCACGACGTCGAGACGGTGTGTAATGTGTCGAGGCGACTGCGAGCCGACAAGCCATTGCCGCGTGGAATTTTTGAACACAGTCAGTTTTTCGGAGCCCCGCGCGATGTCGGGACAAACTCCGCACAATTCCGCACGGCTCCGGCGATCGAAGTAGGACCGGCCCCGCGACGCCGGATGGCTCAAGCGACTACGTTAGGTCGTGCTCATCGCATAGAGTTGCATGCTGGTGGGACAGGCCCTTAACAGTGGCGCAGGGATAGAGTGCGGCGGCACGGTGGTGCAGCGGTAGAGGTGCTGCCTCACAGCGCCAAAGACCCGGGTTCGATCCTGACCATGGGTGCTGCCTGTATGGAGCTAGTACGTTCTCCCCCTGACTTGAGTTCGTTTTCTCTGGGTGCTCCGGTTTCCTCCCACACTCCAAAGACGTACAGGTTCGTAGATGAATTAGCTTCAGTAAAATTGTAAATTGTCTCCAGTGTGTGTAAGATAGTGCTGGTGTACGGGGTGATGGTACGTGGTTGGTGCGGGCCAACAGTGGGCCGAGAATATTCTCAGCGTTTGCAATCTAAAAGCTAACATCGTTCCGTAGCTCAGCAAAATTGTCTTCTGTCAGTAAAGTGGGATCCATCCAAACAGTTACACTGCTGGCCCCTGTTCCAATATCTAAAGGGGCTGCTCCCCACCTTCTGGCCGAACTTCACACACACCATCCTCATCTGTGGACACCCTGTGCGTAGGGGAGAGGGTAGGGCCGAGGATGGCCGAGGTCCTGGTTGGGTTGCTCCTGGGCCTGGCCAAGCTGGCCATCCGTGAGTCACGGAGCCTGGCGGAAGAGGGCTCTGCCCGAGCCGGCTGCCCGCCCCTTTTCCGGGGTTACGTCCGTGCCCGGGTGGTGTTAGTGAGGGACTAACCGCGCTGTCCTGTGGGATTTCCGGTACCGCTGGGCACCGCGGGGGGTGCAATGCATCCTTGACAATGAGTGTATCATAGTTGTTTAGGAGTGTCAAATTAAGAATATTGGTTTTAGATAATTGGTTATTTTGTATTATGGTGGTGGGTACTGTTTTGTTTTGTATAAATTATTGTAATCATTGATTATATTTAGTTTTGTTTTAAAAAGAAACAAAAAGAAATCAATTATACTCCTAAATAGAGTAGCTGACATGACAATGGGCCTTTGTGTCCAGCTGCAGCTTAGACTGAGAAAATGGCACCAGAACCTGATTCCTTTATATTGTCTTGGTTATTTTCATGCACTTTGTACTTAATCTGGGATTGTGTTTATGTACGGTAATAATTTACTGATCTGGATACCAAAAAAAGGAATTTCACGGTACAGGTGATAATAAAGAACTATTAAACTATTGAACTATTGAGCCAAAAGACAAAACAGTTCTATAAAGTACTTCCGATCCGAGCACCTTAACAGCGGCGGCACGGTGGTGCAGCGGTAGAGTTGCTGCCTCCCGGCACCAGAGACCCGGGTTCGATCCTGACCAGGGGTGCTGTCTCTACTCATCTCCATTCTAAAGCTGTTTGAGGGGCATTTTTTTTTACACAAAGGGTGGTGGATGTATGGAACAAGCTGCTGTACAAGCTACTCCTGCACCTATTTTCTATGTTTCTATGTTTCTATGTATAGGAAAGGTTCATGGGGCAAGCGTGGGAGGGTGGGATTAATGTAGATGGGGCATGTTGGTCGGCATGGGCAAGTTGGGGCGAAGACTTATTTCCGCACTGTATGACTTCAGGTCAGGTCGGGGGGAGTTCCCCCCGCCACGGGTACCATGTAATCCCGTGCTACCCTCTCCATGGTCAGATAGTCGGCGACTAAACCGTCTCCCCCGCCTGGTTTGCCAGGTGAGGAGGGGGCTGTGGGCCCCCAGCAGGACCAAAAACAAGACCTGTCAAAGGGCGGATGAGCTCCTAGCGAGCCGACGGCCATCCGCACTTCAGTAGAAGTTGCGATCACTGTCGTACACGGCATTGTAAGGAACGATGATAAAAAGCACACACACCAACATCCTGTACTTCCAGCGGCGGAAGTCCGCAGGAACTGGAGGACAGAGATGTGTGGTGTGTCCATCACCGTTCCCATCAGAAACCAGCACCACTGCATCGCTAATGTTTTCCACGATGACGAATGAATGAATGACTTTATCATTCTAAACACAGGGTGACAGAGATTTGAGCTGAAGGAAGTTTTAAGCTTTTTCACACAGTGTCACTTTCCTGCACTATCCCATGTCCTTTGATTCTCTGAATGTCTAAACAGCTATCGACCTTTGTCATGGAGTCATCCAGCACAGACACAGGCCCTTCAGCCCAACTTATCCATGCCAACCAAGATGCCCCATATCCCCCTAAACCGTTCCTATCCATGTACCGGTCCAAATATCTATTCAAAGTTATTCCAGAACCTGCATTAACTACCGGCATTGGCAGCTCGTCCCAGATACCCAACGCTCTCTGAGCGAAAAAGTTGCAACTCAAGTTCCAATTAAAACGTCCAATTAAAACAGGAACTGCAGATGCCGGTTTAAACCAAAGATAGACACAGAATGCTGGAGTAAATCAGCAGGACAGGCAGCATCTCTGGATAGAAGGAATGAGTGATGTTTTGGGTCGAGACCCTTCTTCAGGCTGAAAAGATTAAAAGACCATTTAAAACTTTCCCTTCTCACCTTAAACCTGCACCCTCTGGTTCTTGATTCACTAACCCTGGCTAAAAACTCTGTCTATTCACCCTATCTATTCCCCTCATGATTTAGTACACCTCTATAAGATTATCTCCTATGCT
Organism: Raja brachyura; assembly: GCA_963514005.1. Next base: position 6,962,219 of record OY740818.1, read on the forward strand.
CCAAGGAATAAGGTCCCAGCCTGTTCAACCTCTCTCTATAGCTCAGGCTCTTGGGTCCTGGCAATGTCCTCATAAGTCTTTTCTGCAACTCTTTCCAGCTTAATGGCACATAATGGTATTAATGGCACATTATGGCACACAATGGCATCTTGTACATAATGGCATTAACTGCCACCTTGTACCACTGCAAAGCAAAATATGTTTCTACAGATTATATGTTGTTCATATGTTTTCCAGACCAGGTTGGAGCTGCTCGATCCAATGCTGCTGACTTCCCTCTGTAAAGCCCATGGATGAACCAGTTCTGGTGAATGGCCTCAAACCCAAAGCATAAGCTTTTAGCTTAGTTTAGTTTAGTTTACAGATACAGTGGAGGAACAAGCCCTTCGGCCCACCGTCCACAACGAACGTTGATCACCCGTTCACACAATAGACAATAGACAATAGGTGCAGGAGTAGGCCATTCGGCCCTTCGAGCCAGCACCGCCATTCAATGTGATCATGGCTGATCATCCACAATAGGTACCCCGTTCCTGCCTTCTCCCCATATCCCCTGACTCCACTATTTTTAAGAGCCCTATCTAGCTCTCTCTTGAAAGCATCCAGAGAACCTGCCTCCACCGCCCTCTAAGGCAGATAATTCCACAGACTCACAACTCTCTGTGTGAAAACGTGTTTCCTCGCCTCTCTTAAAAATGGCTTACTCCTTATTCTTAAACTGTGTGGCCCCTGGTTCTGGACTCCCCCAACATCGGGAACATGTTTCCTGCCTCTAGTGTGTTCAAGCCTTAACAATCTTAAATGTTTAAATGAGATCCGCTCTCATCTTTCTAAACTCCAGAGTGTACAAGCCCAGCCGCTCCATTCTCTCAACATATGACAGTCCCGCCATCCCGGGAATTAACCTTGTAAACCTACTCCACACTCCCTCAATAGCAAGAATTTAGTTCGCTGTTAGGTACAGTGAAAAGCTTTTTTTTGTTGCATGCTAACCCGTCAGCAGAAAGACAATACATGATTACAATCAATCCATCCACGGTGTATAGATACATGATATGGGAATAATGTTTAGTGCAAGGTAAAGTCACCAAAGTCTGGTCAAGGAGAGCCCGGTGGTCACCAATGTGGTAGATAGTAGTTCAGGACTGCTCTCGGTTGTGGTAGGATGGTTCAGTTGCCTGATAACAGTTGGGAAGAAACTGTCCACACACTCGTACACGCTAGGGTCAATTTACAATTTATCAAAGCCAATTAACCTACAAATCTGCACGTCTTCGGACTGCGGCAGGAAACCAGACCACCCGGAGACAACCCACATGGTCACAAGGAGAATGTGCAAACTCCGTACGGACAGCACCCGTAGTCAGGATCGAACCCGGGTCTCTGGCGCTGTGAGGCAGCAACTCTACCGCTGCGCCACTGTGCTCGCCTTCAATTGTTTCTTTGTCCACGGATGCTGTCCGACCAACTACGTTTTTCCCAGCATTTTTATTTCGAATTGGCAGCATCTGCAGTTGCTTTAGTTTTTGGGGGTGAGAAAGGTGAAAACTCCAGATTTAGTTCAAAATAGTGAGATTAAACAAGAACTTACCAGTTCGAAGTTTGATCTTTATTTTATGAGGAGTTACGATGAGGGATTACGTGAAGAAGACCCCGCCTGGCGCTGGAACGGCATACTTCAAAGCAGCGGCATGAAAAACACAGAAACCAATAGCCGAAGTAAAATAGTAAGGCTCAAAATAGACTAGAACTACCAGATGATCATTTACATTATGAGGGTTGGGAGTGGAGGGCACGTAAACCCTCATCGTAATTCCTCATAAAATAAAGATCAAACTTCGAACTGGTAAGTTCTCGTTTAATCTCACTATTTTACTTCGGAGTCACGTGAGTGACTACGTGAAGATTTTGAAGCTCTGTGTTTTTCATGTCGTAAACTCATTTCATACGACTCTCTGTTTAGTCAAAACAGTAGTGAGTAAATAGTATTTTAGGACATTGTTACAATTTATGTAATAAGTCCTTTAATCATAAAAAGAACAACTTTTTAACAATAACCCCTCTACCTTAGGGGAAAATTACAAAATAAATTGATAAATGTTGTCAATGGTAACATAAATCGATAATATAAATCGATAATATAAAACAAAGCAAGCATTAAAGAGAACCCATTACTGTGTGTCTAAATCCTGGCACTGTGACAACAGGTTTATTCTAGCACTTTGAAAATCTCTTCTCTAGACCACCCTGCGGCCTCTAAACTTTTATCGAGTGGCACGTCCTGTACCTTTGCCACGGACGTAGCTGCCGCCCTAGTGGAGTGAGATTTAAACACATCAGTGTCTATTCTTGCTAGACACAAACCATCCAGAAATGGTTTGAACTGAACCTTTTTGTATGTGGCTTTTTGTGTGTTATTAATAACGCTTTCTCAGAACCTCTGAGATTTTGGTTACCTCAATGTACTGAGTTAAATGCTTAACCACACACAATGTTTCATCAATAGGATATGCTTTAAACATTACCTTCATTCCAGTTCTTCCTGGTCTGCTTTGTTTGATCAAGTCATAAACATAAAACATAATGTTATCTGCAGTCACATGTATGCAATCCAACCGTACAACTGCAAAGCTTGTACTCTTTTTGAGCTGATACCAATGCCATTAACTTTACCACCTTGAATGTTAATTTCTGCAAAGACATTGAATTAATTGGAGTCCATTGTTTAAACAAAGTGAGAACAATGCTAACATCCCAAATTCCTGTATATATGGGCTTGGGATGATTTTATGGAAATTCCTTTCATGAGTCGGGATACTAATGGGTGAGACCCAATGAATCTCGATCTGAAATTTGTCCTAAATAGGATGACAATGCACTACGAGCACAATTAATGGCACTATACTCAAATGCTCATCAAGTGTAACCCAGCAAGGAACTGTAATACATTTGAAATGTTTGCAGTATAAGATATCTTTGACTGTGTACACTTCCCATTTCCTTATATGCGACTTATATTGTTTTAGTGCTATTCCTCCAAGCTGCAACTATAACATCCATGGTCCTGTCCGACAGTACAAACTCTTGCAATGGTCTGGTCAGAACCTGCAGATTAACAAATACATATGTGTTGAAGAAGGGTCTCGACCCGAAACGTCGCCCATCTCCTTCACTCCCTAGATGCTGCTGCACCCGCTGAGTTTCTCCAGCTCTTTGTGTAACTAACAAATACATATGATCATGCAATGGATGAATTCCTTTTGTTACTGGTTGTGTCAACAGATTGTCGCAACTGGGAATTGTCATACATGGTTCAATAATCATATTAGCATCAACGGGAATCATGACTGCGTGGGCCAATCTGACACCACCAAAAAATTGCATTCGACAGCGTCTTGCGCTTTTTATTGAGACATTGCCCAATGAGACAGAATGGGGAAAATCATAAAATAACAAATTCCCCAGTGTAGCGAGAAAACATCCACCGCTACTGCCGCTGGATCGTGTTCCCCAAGACCCGTATTTGGGCAATTGGTGATTCAATCTAGATGCAAACAGATCAATGTCCGGCACTCCATAGCGACTGACAATATTTTGAAATTTTGTGGATTAACATCCATTCTGTATTGTCTTCAAATATTTGTGATCTTTATCTGTCACAACATTGTCTCTCCCCGAGAGATAAATAGCTGAAAGCCAAATATTTTTTGCCATACACCATTGGCACATCTGGTTTACCAGATGATCACATGATATTGATCTAACACCACCCATGTGATTAATATATGCCACAGCTGTGGTATAATCTATTTGTACTTGGACATGCAAATCCTTTAATGAAGGGCAATAAGCTTTTAATACATAAAATGCTACCAAGAGCTCCAAATAACTAATACCATATGTTTGGAACAATAAATCCTCTTGGACAGCCCATCTGCCTCTACAGCTGGTCTCATTATCCGTACCCCCCCCCCCCCCCCATCCGAGAGAACTTCGTCATTTTGCAAAAACCCTACTGGCTGATGAACTAAAAGTTCTAAGCAGCTTATGGAACATTCTCAATCCATCAATGTAATTCTGATAAAACTTCCTTAGGCAATTGCATTGGCCTATCAAATGGCTTGCTCGCTGAATAAGCGCTTGAGTTTTTGCCCTTTGAAGATTTTGGTAATGTAGACGACCAAACTCTACTGTCTGGAAATGCTGCTGCCAATTTACCAATAATTTTGGCAACCTCTCGGATGGAGGGATAAGGTTCGTAAATCAAGTCTTGACACATATTTGTCAAATCCAACACTTATCCATTGGTAAAGTTACCAACATGGTAACTGAGTTAATCTCAAACCCCAGATATTCAATGGTTTGGGATTGCTGTAACTTAGATTTGTTGGATGGATCAGGAACCCAACTTCTCAAACAACTTGTAGTTACTGAGACTAATTTTCCACCTGGCTCCTGATTAGCATTGACAATTAAATGTCATCTAGATAAGCCATAACGATGTACTTTTGTGCCTAAGGCAGTGCAAATGCTGGCTTAATCCTTAAAGGCAAAGCTTGTAGTACCACAAACTGTCTCATCCATAACTTTAATTACCTATGAAATTATGGTGAATTGGGACCGAAAAATGCATCTCTTCAATTTATTGTAGCCATAACCACCTGTTGATACCTGCTGTATAGCAGTGTTGAATGTGTCCATTTAAAAAATTTTTACTGGACAATATATTTAATTGTGTGAGATCTAACATGATTGTACAACCCCATCTTCTACGGTCTGGGGAAAATATTTGATACAATTGTTGTGGATCCTTTCCTGTTTCTCAATACCTCCTTCCTCACACAAATTCTTGCGTCTTTGTCAATTTGAATTATTCCAAGACTATAACATGAAGAATGATCAGGTTATTGTGTCCCAATGGATCCATACCTCTTCATCATCAACATTTGGAGTCTACCACCAATCTGAGGTTCATCCAAACATCCTTCTTAAATAGGATTAAGTTTTGTACCTCCCCAACTGTTTGACGAAATTACCTCCTTACCCAAAAATGTGGGTGTACATTCGTTATTTTATTAATATATGGTCCCTAGATAAGGGACGTATCAGATTTAAACTGATAAGAACAGATACCATGCTTAATCTTAGCCAAAAAGCCGAGAAACGATTTGCTGGCTGGAAATTCTTCCTTATCATACTCCTGCCTCGGCTCAAATCAAATCCCTTTTCCATATGACCAGCCTACTGGCCAACTGAAGGGTTTCATAAGACCAACAGTTTCTTCCCCTTCATCCATACTTAATTTGCTTAAACAGATTTTCTCCGAATCAATAACCAGGAGTTTGAACATTGCTTGTCCTGTAAATCTTTGGATGTAAAAGAGGCCGAATGGCAATCTTTTATTTATATAATTTAACTCAAATAAGTTTGCAGAATAAACCTAACATATTTTGTTTTATTCTGAACTTTAGTCATTCCACAACTACCCAGCTTGTCTTAAAAGACAGTGATGCCAATTAGTTTGAGGATTCTTTTAATCGTAATTCCTGCGCCCGCATAATTGCTGACATTGGCGCCCAAAACCCGGATTTACCAGGTACCTTCTTAAAGGTGTTTTAGAATGCTTCATGCATTAAATTCTTGTATAATTCCAATTTTAGTATATGTGCTGCCGAAGCGAGCACATGTTTAAATGCAAATCTGCTGTTTCAACCATAACAGCTTCTTGAGGCAGGTGAGAGACCATAAAATTAACATTGGCCGCCAGGTTCCTTCCATGGCCTCACCGCCTCCACCAGGTATAGTAACTTTGTGCCCTTCAGACACACCTGGATTTGCATTGTGGTGGGTACTTCTGACCACAACACCACTTTCAGGGTCTGTCACATACAGCCCTGGTACTCCTGAAACTCGTTCAAGGAGACTACCTCCAGTCCATACCCAGGCACTGGGGTTTCAAATTCCCAATTCGAATTGGCACCATATTCACGATATGGAACCCCCTCAGGGGCTGCCTGGGAATATTCTGGGTACTTAGACCCTTGGTTGATATAATTTAGAGAATTTCCTCCATTAGATCCATACTTGGCCAATTTTAGGCTTACCTTACAGGATCTTTTAGAAACCTCAGGCCTTTCAAGCCTCTTTTTACTTTTAGGCACTGGGTTTTCAAGTGTTGTTTGTGGAGCAACTAAAGGCTCCCTAACGGGTATTTCAATCGGCCACCGGTATCGGAACCGGCTCCGCAATAGTCTGCTGTCCCGACTTTTTACACCCCGGGACGCACGTTTTACCCGCGATTTTCTTTTTAAAACATTTTATTTTTATTTTTATTTAAACTCCTGCTGGTTTCCTACCAGCCTACGGAGTTTTAAGAAAAACGCCCTGGAAGTAAAATAATTTTACTTACCTGCGGGCCGTTTCCTTACCGCTGTGCTTGAGCTGCGCTCTGCAGCTCTTCCTCTGCCGATAGCGTCGACGTAATGCCGTTCCAGCGCCAGGCGGGGTCTTCTTCACGTAGTCACTCACGTGACTCCGAAGTAAAATTAAATTCATGCCTTCAAATGTCTGGAAGGTTTAGATTTGGACTCCCGAAACTAGATTCATAGAGCCATAGAGTCGTAGTCAGAGTGATACAGTGTGGAAACAGGCCCTTTGCCCAACTTGCCCACACCAGCCAACATGTCCCAGCTACACTAGTCCCACCTGCCTGCGCTTGGTCCATATCCCTCCAAACCTGTCCTATCCATGTACATGTCTAACTGTTTCTTAAACGATGGGATAGTCCCAGCCTCAACTACCTCCTCTGGCAGCTTGTTCTATACACCCACCACCCTTTTGTGTGAAAATGTTACCCCCCAGATTCTGATTAATTCTTCCCCCCTTCACCTTGAACCTATGTCCTCTGGTCCTCGATTCCCCTACTCTGGGTAAAAGACTCTGTGCATCTACCCCATCTATTCCTCTCGTGATTTTGTAAAGGTTCTTAGGGAACCCTTAGTAATGGCCTTGTTGTGACACAAAATGTCTAGCAAGCTACCAACAGATGTTAAAAGCTGTGTATCCTCAAGCTAAGATCTCCCCTAATTCTCCTGCGCTCTATGGAATAGAGACCCAGCCTACTCAACCTCTCCCTATAGCTCACACCCTCTAGTCCTGGCAACATCCTCGTAAATCTTTCCTGAACCCTTTCAAGCTTGACAATTTCTTTCCTATAACATGGTGCCCAGAACTGAACACAGTCCGAGAAGCATCCTTCCACCATCAGCCTCTGCTTCCTTCCATGGAGCCAATTTGCTATCCATTCAGCTATCTCTCCTTGTATCCCATGCGATCTAACCTTCCAGAGCAGCCTACCTTGCAGAACCTTGTCGAATGCCTTACTCAAGTCCATGTACACAACATCTACAGCTCTGCCCTCACTACCTTTTTGGTTACGTCTTCAAAAAAATCCATCAGATTTGTGAGACACAACCAGCCATGGACAAAACCATGCTGACTATCCCATATCAGCCCTTGCCCATCCAAATGGCTGTATAACCTATCCCTCAGAATACTCTCCAGTAACTTACCACCTACCGATGTTAAGCTCACTGGCCTATAGCTCCCATAAGGTGTAGTCCTTCATTATTTTGTGTCGGAAGGAACTGCAGATGCTTGCTTAAACCAGGTAGGCATAAAAAGCTGGAGTAACTCAGCGGGACAGACAACATCTCTGGAGAAAAGGAATGGGTGACGTTTCGGGTCGAGACTCCTCTTCAGGCTGAGAGTCAGGGGGCAGGGAAAGGAGAGATTTAGACAGACACGAGATATATATCATTATACCGAGATGTTTATCTCTCTATATCACCGTCTATATCACTCGTTTCCCTTTCCCGTGACGCTCAGTGTGAAGATGTCAGGGTCTCGATGCGAAACGTCACCTATTCCTTTATTATTTTGTTAGAATGGCTTCTCTTTTATTTTTATCTGCTCACTTGTGAATAGAGATGAGGAAATGTAAAAAATGCCACATGTTCAGAAAACTGTACTGAGTTGCCATAACTTTGCTCCTGATTTCAGAAAGGCAAATCAAGGGGGTACAATGGAGACACAAGGAGCTGCAGGTACGGGGATCTTGTGTACAACACTAAACGTGGAGTCACATACTGGGTCATTACTGGTCAGGACCCTTCTTCATGCTGGAGAAGGGTCCCGACCTGAAACGTCGCCCATCCATGTCCTCCAGAGATGCTGCCTAAAGGGCCTGTCCCACTTGCACGCGTCTGGCGTGACCAAACGTGGTCGCTTGAGGCATACGGGCTGCGCGGGGCCGGTCCTACTTCGAAGCGCAGAGGCGTATGGAGTTGTGCGGGGCTGGTCCCGGCATCGCACGGGGCTCCGAAAATCCCGCACTGTTCGAAAATTCCGTGTACCAACGGCCTGTCGGCCCGCAGGTGCATTGGCGGCGTACACAGCGACTTGACGGCGTACGCCTAGCGCGTGTCGTTGCGCAATGATGTCACTGCCCGGCGCGCCATTGCGTGATGAAGTCACTGCCCGACGCCGTGCAACGCCCAAATTTTGTCGGCCCGCCTCCTGCCCAGCTGATTGGTGAATATGATGCAAATTACGTCATGCACGAACTTGGTGGGCCGAAGGGCCTGTTTCTGCGCTGTATCTCCAGTCTAAACCAAACTAAACTCACCTGAACAAACCCTCTCCATGACGAAACCACATTTTGGATTTGCGTTTGTACAATTGTGCCCGTGATGAACTCTAGATGTCAGTGTTGGTTTGCAGTAAGCTGCTTCACAACAACTGCTGAAGTGTGGAAATGGGCTGTTCATTAACTGCACTGATCAGTAACACTCTGTTCTTCCATCATTTCATGTATGTATGTATATATATATATTTATATCGAATCCAAACAGATTTTTGATTCATGGTCACACGGTTGAGGACTCCCTATTACTGCGGAGTGAATGCTAAACGTCCACAGGGAAATATGGAGAGTAACATTAGTGCCAGCGAGAGTGTGGCAGTCTCCACGAGATGCAGGGCAACCAGTCAGATGGATCTGGAGGAACAAAGTGCAGCTTCCCATGGCTCCTCTGCAACCGTGCACGCCATGCTTTTGTTTAAAAAGATAGCGATGTTCCATTTCTATTCCACGTAGGAAAAACAACCCTCTTCTTAAGAACAAATTGGAGCCCCACAACAAAGCGGGCTGGCACGCTGCTTACAGAGCCAGAGACCCGAGTTAGATCCTGACTACAGGTGCTGTCTGAACGGAGTTTCTACCTTCTCCCCCTGACCGCGTGAGTTTTTTCTGGTTGCTACATTTTTCTCCCACTCTACAAAGACATTCACGTAACCCTTACAACCCCTCTCTCTCCAACCCTTCCCCGCCTAAGTCTCACCAGCTTCAAAGTCGTCTTGTTGAGTCTCATTGGCTGTGCTCATTGTCACCTAGGCCACAGCCAACAATGACCTGTTTCATTGATCATCGTACTCTTTTGCGTATCTTTCCTACATTTGTTCTACATCTCTCTACATCTCTATCCCTCGTTTCCCGTTCCCCTGACTCTCAGTCTGAAGGAGGGTCTCGACCCGAAACGTCACCTATTCCTTTATCTCCAGAGATGCTGTCTGACCGGCTGAGTTAATCCAGCATTTTGTGCCTATCCACAAGTTTGCAGACTCATTTGGCTTAGGTGAAAATGGTAAAATGTCCCTAGTGTGTAGTATAGCGCTGGTGTATGCTGGTCAGAATGGACTCAATGGGCCAAAGGGCCTGTTTCTGCGCTGTATCTCCAAACAGAACTAAACTAAATTAAACCATTCTGGAGACAATGTGATTTAAGTTTCACTTGCCATTGCTTTGTGTTCTTTCAACATTCAATGCTAACCCGTACAAATAAACTTGTTGATTTCTTTATAGTTATCTTTATTTGAATATTTATGCCATCCATTACTGTTACAAAAGGAATTAATTTTATCTTGAAGAAGCGTTACAATAAGCATTCTAAGACCACTGAGTTCTCCCACTCTCAATCACCAAACCTTGGCTGGTAGAGTTGCTGCCTCACAGCAACAGAGACCCGGGTTCCATCCTGAACTAGGGTGCTGTCTGCATGGAGTTTGCACGTTCTCTTTGTGATCTTGTGGGTTTCCTCCAGGTGGTCCGGTTTCCTTCCACACTCCAAGAACATGCGGGTTTGTCGATTAATTGGCTTCCAAAAATTGCTCTCAGTTTGTACGGAGTGGATGAGAACGTGGGATAACATGGAACAAGGGCCATTGGGTGGTCAGTGTGGACTCGGTGGGCCAAAGGGCTTATTGCCAAGCTGTATCTCTAACCAAAACTACACTGAACTGAACTGAACTGAGCTGACCTGAGCTGAGCTGAACTGAACTGAACTGAACTGAACTGAACTGAACTGGACTGGACTGGACTGGACTGGACTGGACTGGACTGGACTGAACTGGACTGGACTGGACTGGACTGGACTGGACTGGACTGGACTGGACTGGACTATGCCTCCAGACAGTTCAGCTTACCACTACTGCGCTGCCCTACTCTTTATGGGTTTTTCCCCTCAATGAAATGAATCTTGAGGATACACAGCTTCTAACATCTGTTGGTAGCTTGCTAGAAATTTTGTGTCACAATAAGGCCATTACTAAGGAGTTTAATTATTGGTATGTGTATAAATTTGTCTGAAGAAATTGGCAGCGTTAGCTTATTATTTCTTTTTTCGACCAATGCTAACCATTCAACAAATAATGATTGACAAAACCAAATCCCGGATGAAGCAAATCCAACAGATTGGGCTCATCGTAGAAACGAAGAACTGCAGGTGCTGGTTTGTACCAAAGATGGGCATAAAATGCTCGAGTAACTCAGCGGGTTGGGCAGCATCTCTGGAGAAAAAGGATGGGTGACGTTTTGGGTCAAGGCCCTCCTCAGGCAGGTTTGGCTGAAGAAGGGCCTTGACCCGAAGTGTCACACCATTATTTATCTCAAGGGACATTGGCCTCATTGCCAGCCCCTGATACATCAACTCCGACATTCTGGTCTCTGATTAATAAATTCCTGATGTATTTTTCTTCTTCTGAAGCAGTCTCTCCATAAACAAGGACAATTCACTTACACCGTGGTTGCCTGGGTTCTGAGGTGCCTTGTGAGACCTATGTGGGAAGAGACAAGGTGACCTTTAGGTGGCTTGTGAGGGTGTCCATTCCTTCCATCTTTTCGCTCCAGATACATGGACCACAGGTTCTCACAAACCACCCACGGGCTTGCATTTAAACTCGCAAAAGACATCACCTCACACTAGTGTGCATTAAACTCTGTCCGCCAAATCTTTGCCTAAATTTCCAATTGATCTAACTTCTGTTGTGTTCTTTGAACAACTTCACCAATTTTGGTGTTGCCTGCAAACTCAATAATCAGACCACGTACTCTTTCATCGAAAACACACTGATATATATTACAACCAAGAGAGGCCCCAGTACTGGGCTTTGTGGAACACCACAGTTCACAGATGTTCAGTCAGAAGAACATCACTCCACCACCAACTGTGTCTTTGATGACCAAGGCAATTTACGCTGGTCATTCCCATGAATGACTTGCCCCACACATCTCCATTAAACTCTCACCTTATAGCTATGCCCTCTAGTGTTGGACATCTCGACCCTGAGATAAAAGGTTCTGACTGTCTACCCTATCTACGCCTCTCATAATCGGTGGATGCAATGGTAAGGTGACATTTTGGGCTAGGACCCTTCTCAGTTTCAGCCTTAAGCTGGTTCCATCATCATCATGGTCACAAAATTCACCCTCCACCCCCAGGCACGGTGGCACGGCAATGGGGCTGCCACCTCACAGTGCCAGAGACCAGGGTTTGATCCTGAGTATGGGTGCTGCCTGTATGGTGTTTGTACATTCTTCCTGTAACCACTTGGGTTTTCTCTTTACATGCTCCAGTTTCCTCCCACACTCGAAAGATTTGTAGGTTAATTGGATTCTGTAACATCTCCCTCGTGTGTAGGATAGAGCTAGTGTAGGGGTGATCGCTGGTCGACGTGGACTCTGTGGGAAGACGGGCCTATTTCCACGCTTGTGTCTCTAAAGTGAACTAAGCAGTGACGTTTGCAACGTCTTAGACTGGGTTAGTCTGAACCTAGAACCTAGCGATGGTGATCCAGTGGACCACAGGGAGTTTGGGATTTTCCATAAGGACTTCACACACAGTTTAAAAGGCAGAAGATTAAAATGTTCTGCAGGACAGAATCACTTTGTATCACCATTGATTTCACAGAGCAATGGAAACACGAGACATTAATAACACATACAGGGCAATTTGTGTTTCCTGATTGAATGAACAATCAGAAGTTTTGAAACATTGCTGGACGTACATACTCAGTCTTCCCGTGAATGAATGTGGCACTTGTCTGAATTATGGATCAATAGCGACTGATCTTTTATGTTAAGCTGTAATGAACTAAACACCCTTATTGGTGATGTGATTTTGCCTCTGGCTATGATTTAGCTGAACTGGAAAGCAATTTAGTTTAGTTGAGTTTAGTTTAGAGATACAGCACGGATACAGGCCCTTCGGCCCACCGAGTCCACGCCGACCAGCGACCCCCGCACACTAACACACCGTCCTACACACACCAGGGACAATTTTACATTTGTACCAAGGCAATTTACCTACAAACATGTACGTCTTTGGAGTGTGGGAGGAAACCGAAGATCTCGGAGAAAAATAAAACAGGCCACAAGGAATTGAATTGAATTGAATACATTTTATTACATACAGGAGTTTGCCTTGGTGCTTTGCTCGCAAGTAACACCACGATATACAGTAGACAATTAAAAATAAAACGTTATAATTTAAACATGTGAAGAATGAAACAAAATACCAGAGCAAAAGGAGGCTACAGACTTTTGGTTATTGAGTAGAGCTACTGCTCGTGGATAAAAGCTGTTTTTATGTCTGGCTGTGGCAGCTTTGACAGTCCGGAGTCGCCTTCCAGAGGGAAGTGAATCAAAGAGTTTGTGGCCAGGGTGAGAGGGGTCAGAGATGATCTTGCCCGCTCGCTTCCTGGCCTTTGCCAATAACCTTCTCAAATGATCGGACTCAGGGTGTCGTGCTTGGTGGCTGAGCCAAACCAGACCATGATGGAGATGGTGAGAACAGACTCTACGATGGCCATGTAGAATTGGACCATCATTGCCTGTGGCAGATTGTGTTTTCTCAGCTGCCACCGGAAGTACTTCCGCTGTTGGGCCTTTTTGACTGTGGAGTCGATGGTGGCCCCCCATTTAAGGTCCCTGGAGATGATGGTTCCAAAGAACTTAAATGACTCCACAGATGTGACTGTGGTGTTGTTGATGGTGAGTGGGGAAGGGGAGGGGGACCTCTCCTAACGTCTCCAATCAATTCCATCGCCTTAAGAGCATTGAGCTCCAGGTTGTGGCGATGGTACCAGGACGCCAGCTGTGACACTTCCTGTCTGTAGGCAGATTCCTCCCCATCTTGCATCAGTCCAATCAGGGTTGTGTCGTCTACAAACTTGAGAAGCTTGACAGAGGAGTCTGTGGAGGTGCATTCGTTGGTGTAGAGAGAGTAGAGGAGAGGGGAGAGTACGCAGCCTTGCGGTGCTCCTATGCTGAGGTTCTGCGGTGCCGAGACGTGCTTTCCCAGTCTCACATGCTGCTTCCTGTCTGTCAGGAAGCTGGTGATCCACGGACAGAGGGGTTCAGGCACAGTCAACTGGGAAAGTTTGGAGTGTAGTAACTTTGGCACAATGGTGTTGAATGCAGAGCTGAAATCAACAAACAGGATCCTCGCATAGGTCCCCTGGCGTTTTGGTGCTGGAGGATGAAGTGTAGGCCCAGGTTGACTGCGTCATCCACAGATCTATTGGCCCGATATGCAAACTGCAGAGGGTCCAGCATGGGTTTGTGATATTTTTCAGCTTGGCCAGCACAAGTCTTTCAATGGTTTTCATGACTGCAGTGGTCAGTGCGACAAGCCTGGAGTCATTAAAACCAGTAACCCTTGGCTTTTTGGGTACAGGAACAATAGTGGAGACATAGAAACAGGCAGGGACAGTGCAGGTTTGCAGGGACCGATGGAAAATGTCAGTATAGACTGGTGCCAGTTGTCCGGCACAGAGCTTGAGGGTAGAGGGGGAAATATTGTCCGGTCCTGAATACTTCTGGCTTTTCTGTCTTCTGAATGGCTTTTCCACCTCCTCAATTGCTATTGTTAGTTAGAACGTACAAACTCCATACGGCCAAGCTCCCCTAGCCAGGATTGAACCTGGGTTTCTGGTGCTGTGAGGCAGCAACTCTGCCCCTGCCCTACCGTGCCACCCTTGCTTAACACCAACCAGTTGTAAACCTGTTTGAGCTCAGCTCTGGACCAGATAAGGTTCCTCTCCTTAATATTGGGCCCCATATCTGAGGAAGGAGGCACTGGTGTTGGAGAGGGTCCAGAGGAGGTTTCCGACAATGATCCCAGGAATGAGTGGGTTCACATATGATGAACGTTTGAAGGCACAGGGCCTGTACTCACTGGAGTTTAGAAGGATGAGGGCGGAATTGAAACTTACTGAATGGTGAAAGAAGGTGGACACAAAATGCTGGAGTAACTCAGTGGGACAGGCAGCATCTCTGGAGAGAAGGAATGGGTGGCGTTTCGGGTCGAGACCCTGCTTCAAACTGGTTAGGGATAAGGGAAATGAGGCATATAGATGGTGATGTGGAGACATAAAGAGCAATGAATGAAAGATATGCAAAAAAGTAACGATGATAAAGGAAACAGGCCATTGTTAGCTGTTTATAGGATGAAAATGAAAAGTGAGTGCGACTTGGGTGGGGCAGGGATAGAGAGAGAGGTATCTTCCTGAGAAGATTATGGAGTGTTGGTCTGTCAAGGAGGACTCTCTCTAACTTCGACAGGTGCACAGTAGAGAGCTTGCTGACCAGTTGCATCGTGGCTTGGTTCGGCAACTTGAGCGCCCTGGAGAGGAAAAGACTACAAAAAGTAGTAAACACTGCCCAGTCCATCATCGGCTCTGACCTTCCTTCCATCGAGGGGCTCTATCGCAGTCGCTGCCTCAAAAAGGCTGGCAGCATCATCAAGGACCCACACCACCCTGGCCACACACTCATCTCCCTGCTACCTTCGGGTAGAAGGTACAGGAGCCTGAAGACTGCAACAACCCGGTTTAGGAATAGCTACTTCCCCACAGCCATCAGGCTATTAAACCTGGCTCGGAACTCTGAACATTAATATCCCTCCATCTGTTATTTGCACTTTATTAATTTATTAATTCATGTGTGTATTTACGTATAGAATTGTATACTATGTTCTGTTGTGCTATGCAAAGAAAGGTTTTAATTGTCCTGTCAGGGACACATGACAATAAACTCTTTTGACTTTGAATGCCGGGGCTATCTGAAGTGAGAGAAATCAATATTCATACCACTGGGCTGGAAGCTGCCCGTGAAATATGAGCTGCTGCTCCTCCAATTTGCGTTCAGCTTCACTCTGGCTATGTCAATAATGAAAGGCCTGGATAGAGTGGATGTGGAGAGGATGTTTCTACTCGTGGGAGAGTCTAGAACCAGTGATCATAGCCTCCGAATAAAGGGACGTACATAAAGAAAGCAGATGAGGAGGAATTTCTTTAGTCAGAGGGTGGTGAATCTGTGGAATGCATTGACGCAGACACTGTGGAGGCCATTAATGGGTATTGGTAAAGTGGAGATAGACAGATTCTTGATTAGTGTTAGGGGTTTAGAGAAAACGGCAGGAGAATGGGGTTTGGAGGGAAAGATAGATCAGCCATGATTGAATGGCAGAGTAGGGCCGAATGGCCCTCTCAAACCCATTCTCCTGCCTTTTCCCCATAACCACTGACATCCGCACCAATCAAGAACGTATCAATCTCCACCTTGAAAGAATGTAGTTTAGTTTAGTTCATTGTCACATGTACCGAGGTACAGTGAAAAGCTCATCCAGTGTTATCCAATCAGCGGAAAGACTGATTACAATCAAGCCGTCCACAGCGTATAGATACAGGATAAAACGTGCAAGATAAAGTCCAGTAAAGTCTAATTAAAGATAGTCTGATGGTCTCCAATGAGGGAGAGGATAGGTTAGGACCACTCTCAAGTCGGTGAGAGGATGATTCAGTTGTCTGATAAACTGTCCCTGAATCTGGAGGTGTGCGTTTTCATGCTTCTGTACCTCTTGCCTGATGGGAGAGGAGAGAAGACGGAGTGACCGGGGTGAGTCTGGAAGTTGAGAGAGGAACTCAACACCTCTAGGTCTGGATAGAGTGGATGTGTCCACCAGTCGGAGAGTCTAGGACCAGAGGGCACAACCTCAGAATAAAAGGACGTGCCTTTAGAAAGGAGATGAGGAGGAATTTCTTCAGCCAGAGAGTCATGGATCTGTGGAATTCATTGCCACAGACAGCTGTGGAGGCCAAGTCATTGGGCTGTTTCCTGATTAGTGAAGGTGTCAAAGGTAATGGGGAGAAGGTAGGAGAATGGAGATGAGAGGGAAAAATAAATCAGCTATGGTTGAATGGCAGGGTAGACTCGATGGGTTGAATGGCCGAATTCTGCACCTATGGCTTATCAACTTGAGCTATTTCTGCAATTGTGATGTAAATGCATTAGTGCTCCAGATGTCAGCATCTGTACCCTTGTGTCATTGAACATAGGGCATAGAACAGTACAGAACGAGGAATAGGCCCTACAGCCCACAAAGTTCCGAGATGAACATGATGCCAGGAACAACTTCTCTGCCAGGATATAATTCATATCCTTCCATTCTCTGCATATCCATGTGCCTATTCAAACATCTCTTTAGCACAACTCTAGTATATGCCTCCACTACCACCCCCAGCAACATGTTGCAGGCACTCACCACCCATCACAAGGGCGGCACAGTGGTGCAGCGGTAGTGTTGATGCCTTACAGCTTCAGAGTTCCGGGTTCGATCCTGACCACGTTCTCCTTGTGACCTGCGTGTGTTTTCTCCGGGTGCTCCGGATTCCTCCCACACTCCAAAGACGTATAGGTTTGGAGGTTAATAGGCCTCTGTAAATTGCCCATTATGTGTAGGATAGAATAAGTGTATGGGTGATAGCTGGTCTGCGAGGACTCGGTGGGCCGAAGGACCTGATTCCACGTTGTATCGCTAAACCAAACTAAACTAAACTAATGTTTGTATCCAATCTAATACTGAACATCCTATTCTACGAGCCTCAATTATGTCATCCAACCTTTTGGGCACCTTGGTCAGCATGGAAATGTTGGGCTGAAGGGCCTGTTTCCACGCTGTATGGTTCTATAATTCTATCTGACTCTGTTCAGAAATTGTGTCAAAAGGAGGTGCAGATGTTTTTTTACCAAAGATGGCCATTAACTGCTGGAGTAACTCAGCGGGTCAGGCAGCATCTCAGGGGAAAAAGGATGGATGACGTTTTTGGTCGGGACTCTTATGTGACAATAGACAATAGACAATATGTGCAGGAGTAGGCCATTTGGCCCTTCGAGCCAGCACCGACATTCAATGTGATCACGGCTGATCATCCCCAATCAGTACCCCATTCCTGCCTTCTCCCCATGTCCCCTGACTCCGCTATCTTTGAGCCCTATCTAGCTCTTAAATCTGGACTCTTGAGCGCCCCAGATTTGGCTGCACAATCATGAGTGTATCGGGAGTATCTTAAGGGGCTGAGAATCCATCCTTGTCTGGCCGTCACATGAAGGGTCTCGACCCAAAACGTCACCCATTCCTTCTCTCCAGAGATGCTGCCTGTCCCGCTGAGTTACTCCAACATCTTGCGTCTATCTTCAGTATAAACCAGAATCTACAGCTCCTTCCTGCACATTAGATACTGAATATCCTCAACTAAAACATAGGTTAATTCCCAGCCCATCCAGAAAGATAAGAGGCAAAGGTAAAGGCCAATTGAATGTTTTGTAAGTGAGGGATAAGATTAAGGAGAAGAAGGTTTGCACCACTCTATTTGATTTTGATTTTATTATTTGTCATTTGAACCTCAGAGAGGCTCGAACGAAACTCCGTTTCTACATGCCATACATAAATCATTAAAAAAATACACAGACAATTCAATTCACACAAACATCCATCACAGTGAATCTCATCCTCACTGTGATGGAAGGCAAAGTCTTCTCTCTCCCCCGCACCATCTCACTCCCGAGGTCGAAGCTGCAGGCGGGCGGTGTTAAGTTCCACGGCCTTTGAGGTAGCGCCGGGCGATGTACGGCCCCGCTCTAGGCCCAAAGGTCACAGTTGGAGCCCCCGGCGGGCGCTGGAATGTCCCGCGGCCATGAAAGCCGCGCCGGGCGATGTACGGCCCCGCTCCAGGTCGCTCCAACCCCGCGACACGAGCTGGAGATGTTGTGTTGCGGGAGCTCCGGAGAGCGGACTCCCACCCGGACCTGCGAGCTCCCGATAGTCCACCGGTCTGCAGCTGGAGCTGAAGCTCCAGAGTCGGGCCGCAGCGGCGAGCCACCACCGCTCCCCATGCTCCGAGGCCAGCCAGCCCCATGACGGTGAGTCCGCAGCTCTGTGAATGGAGCACCCAGGTCGTCTCGGTCGGAGGCCGCTCCATGGTGCTAGGCCCCAACAACAACGGAGACCCGACAGGGAAAAAGTCGGGTCTCCCGTGCAGGGAAGAGATTTAAAAGTTTCCCCCTCTTCCCCCCCCCACCCCCCACATATACACAGTTACAAACAATACAAAAAAAAACACGAACAACTACATTTAACTAGACAAAAAATAAAAAAAAAAGACAGACAGGCTGTAGGGGCCGCTGCAACGTGAGTCGCGCCCGCCCACTTATCCCCCTGGACCTGGACTGAGGAGTTAGCATCCCCCTCTCACATTGGATCACCAACTTGCTAACCCATACACCACAGTCAATGAGGACATAAAGAGCTGGAGTAACTTAGCAGCTCAGGCAGCATCCCTGGAGGTCATGGACAGGTGACGTTTCTGGTCGGGACCCTTCTGACATATTCCACAATAATTCTCAACACAGGGGCCCCACTAGGATGCATTCTCAGCCCCTCATGATACTCCCTGTATACTCACTGTTGTGCAGCCAAGTCCCGGCCTAACTCGGTCTGCAGAAGGGTCTCGACCCGAAACGTCGCCTATCTCTTTCGCTCCTTAGATGCTGCTGCACCCGCTGAGTTTCTCCAGCTTTTTGAGTAACCCTCCCAGCCTAACTCCATTTACAGGTTTGCAAATGATACCACTGAAGTGGGCTGTATTTTGCCAAGAACTAATGCCAAGATTAGTTTCCAGCTACAGAGCGGAAACAGGCCCTTCGGCCCACTGAGTCCATGCCGACCGGCGATCACCCCGTACTATCCCGCACACACTAGGGAACAATTTACAATTTGTTACCGAGGCCAACTAACCTACTAACCTGCACGTCTTTGAGCGTGGGAGGGTGGGAGGAAGCCGGAGCTCCCGGAGAAAACCCACACAGGTCACGGGGAGAACGTACAAACTACGTACAGACGGCACATTTTGACCCAGTCTTTTGACCCAGTCTAATAAACAAAAGAAAATTAAGTGGCCCAGTATGATATTAATACAAGCGAAAATCTATTATCTATGTAAAATATTAAGTAAAATCTTCCTTAATGCAAAACAGCTGCATTGTTTGCCAGTCTATGAATAACACTCAATTTGACAGAGCCATTCACAGTTGGAGATTTGTAACTTTAACCTGGCCTGCTCCTCACAAAGCCTGCATGACTTCCTCCCCATCCCACCTCGCATTTAATTGATTTTACATTGCCTCGACGATGTGAGAAAAAAACACTGTGCATAATAGGGATTCTTTTGCCTCTAAATGCCGTTTGACTGAAGGGAGAGATCACGTGTACCATTTTTTGTTGTTGAATTGGACACCAATCTGCTCCGAGAGGGAAAATGACCCAGGGCTTTCCTATCAGTTTCTGACACAAGACAAATAGCATCTGACCCAGAGGCCTCAAAAGGTGAGGAACCTCACGAGGAACAGCAAAGATGACATTAGAAGCACTTCCTGTCCTCGATTCATCAAAGCAAGCCATCTGACTCCCCGGGCACTCTACCCAGCAGGGAAAGAACTGCAATCTTGATTTAGTGCGGTTTAAAGGATTAAGTGTCAACTTTACACCATAAACATGCCAGGAGCTATTGAACAAGACTTGGTGTCTCACTGTATCAGTTCTGTTGACTGGAAAAATCCTATAAAATTGTGTATAAAATCACGAGAGGAAGCGATCGGGTAGATAGATGCACACAGAGTCTCTCGCCCAGAGTAGGTGAATCGAGGACCGGAGGATATGGGTTTAAGGTGAAGGGGAAAAGATGTCATAGGAATCTGAGGGGGTAACTTTTTTCACACAAAGGGTGTTGGTGGTGTGTAGAACGAGCTTCCAGAGGAGGTAGTTGAGGCTAGGACTATCCCAACGTTCAAGAAACAGTTAGATAGGTGCATGGATAGGACTGGTTTGGAGGGATATGGACCACACGCGGGCAGGTGGGGACTAGTGTAGATGGGACATGTTGGCTGGTGTGGGCAGTTGGGCCAAAGGGCCTGTTTCCACGTTGTATCACTGTCACTCTAAGACTCCTCTATAAAAATAAAAGGTAGACTAAAATGCTGGAGAAACTCAGGAGGTGAGGCAGCATCTATGGAGCGAAGGAATGGGTGATGTTTCGGGTCGAGACCCTTCTTCAGACTCTTAAAATTAAAGTTAGTTTTCTTCAATCCGCATCCTCATAACATTGAAGCATTGATGTGACATTGGGTTTAAACATGCCCAACTCCCACCAAAGGGGACACTCTATTGATTGAAGCAATATAAAGTTGATCGTCCAACCAGATAACATTTGACTAAGAGGATCAATGCACTATTGTTGTGGAGATGCAGAATATTCCTTTATATTAACCCCAGAAAACATTCTGAACCATTAATGTTCACGTTCATAAGCGATGGAAGTAGAATTAGGCCATTCAGCCCATCAAGTCTACTCCGCCATTTAATCCTGGATGATCTATCTCTCCTTCCTTACCCCATTCTCCTGCCTTCTCCCCATAACCCCTGACACCCGCACTAATCAAGAATCTATCTATCTCTGCCTTAAAAATATCCATTGACTTGGCCTCCACAGCCTTCTCTGGCAATGAATTCCACAGATTCACCACCCTCTGACTAAAGACATTCCTCCTCATCTCCTTCCTAAAGGAACGTCCTTTAATTCTGAGGCTGTGACCTCTGGTCCTAGACTCTCCCGCTAGTGGAATCATCGTCTCCACATCCACTCTATCCAGGCCTTTCACTAAGTTTCAATGAGGTCCCCACTAAACTCCAGCCATTACAGGCCCAGTGCTGTCAAACGCTCATCATGTGTAAACCCACTCATTCCTGGGATGGATCAATGGAGACATGGGCGGAAATCCTGGATCCTGGGAGGGACGGGGGGGACATGCCCCCCCCCCCCCGCTTTGAGAGCTGGGGGACGATTCCCCCCCACCCCCAATGTTTTGTAATCCGGACTTTATCAGCCACTTTCTAAGAGCTGAATCGGCCCGTTCGCGGGGCCTTTCAACGCCCGGCGCGGCATAAAATCAAACTGCTGCTTCGAGGCCATTGAGGCCCCCGATGTTGAAGCCCCCGCCGGCCAATGAAAGACCCCTGCCCCACGATTCGGGGCGGACGAAGTTGCTGGAGTTTGGAGTCGGTCACCCACCAGGTCCGCTCCCGATATTACTGTCCACAACGACAAAACAATTGTTGCGACACTCGAAAAAACACCGCGCGTCATTACGTCAGCACGCTGCGCCACGCTGCATTACGCCACATCACGTCGCATCATGCCGCAACATTTTCGGTGACCTGATACGCAGAAAATAATGCCGGCTGTCGCCGAAAAATCAGGAAGCGGGACAAGCCCTTTACTTAGCGCGAACTTAGCGCGAACTTAGCGTGTATTTAGCGCGTATTTCGCGTCTCACTTCCCTATAACCCGGCTTTGGCTTTTCATCTCATTTTAGTTTAGTTTTGTTTAGAGATACAGCATGGAAACAGGCCCTTCGTTCGTCCGAGTCCGCACTGACCATCGATCCTCATACATTCACACTATCCTACACACACTAGAGACAGTTTACACATACACCAAGTCACTTAACCTACAGACCTGTACATATCCGCGGTGTGGGAGGAAACCGAAAATCTCGGTGAAAACTCACGCTGGTGAAAACTACCGCTGCGTCACCGTGGCCATCCATATCTTGGAGGTAACATGGATTGGCATGGATAGGGACTGGCATATAGGCAGGAGGCAAAGAGGAGGGTTAAGGGAATTATTTTCAGACCGACGACCTGTGAGCTGTAGGGGCCACCGGGATCCATGTTGGGACCACCGCTATTCACTGTGTGTGTTCATTAGTTAGCAGAAGGATGCACATGTACAGCCAGGAAAGAGGGGGAGACACAAAGAGTAAGGAGGATGCAAACAGTGGAACAGAGAGAGAGAGAGTAGAACCAATGAACCGCAGATGCTGGTCTACAAACTAACACACAATAGACAATAGGTGCAGGAGTAGGCCATTCGGCCCTTCGAGCCAGCACCGCCATTCAATATGATCATGGCTGATCATCCCCAATCAGTACCCTGTTCCTACCTTCTCCCCATATCCCCTGACTCCGCTATCTTTAAGAGCCCTATCTAGCTCTCTCTTGAAAGTATCCAGAGAACCTGCCTCCACCGCCCTCTGAGGCAGAGAATTCCACAGACTCGCCTCTCTCTGTGAGACAAAATGTTTCTTTTTTCTCCATTCTAAATGGCTTACTCCTTATTCTCAAACTGTGGCCCCTGGTTCTGCACTCCCCCAACATCAGGAACATGTTTCCTGCCTGTAGCGTGTCCAAGCCCCATAACAACACAAAGAGCTAAAGTAACTCAGCAGTGCAGGCAGCATCCCCTGAGAACATCGGTGGTGAGGTTTCGGGTCAGAAGTACTTATGACAATGTTCATAAGTCATAGGAGAAGAATTAGGCCATTCGGCCCATCGAGTCTACTCCACCATTGCAATCACGGCTGATCTATCTGTCCATCTCAACCCCATTCTCCTGCCTTCTCCCCATAAGCCCTGACACCCGGAATAATCAAGCATCTGTCAATCTCTTTAAAAATACCTTAGAAATACGTCTTTAAAAAAAAGCCTCCACAGCCGTCTGAGGCAATGAATTCTACAAATTCACCCTGGCGACCATGTGGTGACAGCCTCGTTGCCTGTAGAGAAAGAACTGCAGACGCTGGTTTGAATCGAAGGTAGACACAAAATGCTGGAGTAACTCAGCGGGACAGGCAGCATCTCTGGAGAGAAGGAGCCTGTCCCGCTGAGTTCCTCCAGCATTTTGTGTCTATCTTCAGTTTAAACCAGCATCTGCAGTTCCTTCCTACACATGGTAACTCTGCAATCCATTTATCCATTGATAAAAGCCATTTATCTCTACTTGTGTCATTAACACGTCTATCTTGTTATAAATGTTTCATACATTCAGATAAAGTACTTCTGATTTTGATTATTTTCCCTGTTGTAACTGTGATCATAATTGCGCTATTACCACAATTAAATTCTCCAGCTTCGAGCATCCATCATGTGGTGCAGTGATGTTATGCACCATCTGATGGAATTTATTAACAAATCAAGTTGTTGATCACGATCAGGTACTTTGGGTGCTGGGTCCTTCGTAAAGATGAGTTCTGGAGTCACAGAGGCAAACTCATCCCTCTGTGAGCGGCACGCTGGTGCAGCGGTAGAGTCGCTGCCTCACTGCGCCAGAGGCCCGGGTTCGATCCTGACTACGGGTGCTGTCTGTACGGAGTTTGTACGTTCTCCCCGTGACCCAGGTGGGTTTTCTCCGGGTGCTCCAGTTTCCTCCCACACTCCAAAGACGTACAGGTTTGTAGGTTAATTGGCTTTGGTAAAAATAGTGTATTGTCCCTAGTGTGTTAATATTGATAGTGTTGATAGTGCTAATGCGCAGGGTGAATGCTGGTCAGCACTGACTCAGTGGGCCGATGGGCCTACTTCCGCACAGTATGTCTAAAGTTCAAAGTAATGGCTAAAGTGAAGTACAAAGTAAAACATCATCTCTCCATAGTAGACACAAAATGCTGGAGTATCTCAGCGGGACAGGCAGCATCTATGGAGAGAAGGAATGGGTGACGTTTCGGGTCGAGACCCTTCTTCAGACTAAGACAACTCTCTAACGCCCCTTACCCATTCCCAATACTCCTCCAGCTCCAGCATCTCCCTTGCTGGACCTTACTGTGTCTGCTTTCTCCAGGACTGACCCTCGCTATTCCCCCTGTTGTCTCATTGCTGTTTCCATAAACTTTCAGCAGCAGACTGGCTCCACTACGATGCAATACAGAACGCCACGGGAGATCTTTCTTCCCTGTGGCTATCAAACTTTACGTCTTCTCCCTCCTGTCGTGGGGTAGACTGACTCCCCTCCCCCCCACCCCCCACCTCCACACATACCCAATCCTTTCCACTCGTCACTTTAAATTCATGTTTCATGTATTTTGTGTTTTATGACTGTTGGTGGATCAATTTCCCTCCTTGGATAAATAAAGTTCTATCGTATCGTGTCGTATCGAATACATTCAAACCGTACACAAGTGCGGGTGGCACGGTGGCGCAGCTGGTAGAGCTGTCGCCTCACAACGCCAGTGACCCGTGTTCAATCCTGACTGTGTGGAGTTTGCATGTTCTTCCCGTGACCGCGTGGGTCTCCTCTGGGTGCTTGGGCTTCCTCCCACATCTGAAAGAAGTGCGGGTTTGCAGGCTAAATTGGCCTCTGTAAAGTTGCCTCTGGTGTGTACGGAATGGATGGGAAAGTGGGATAATATAGATTTAATGTGACTGAGTGATTGATGGATAGCATAGACTCCAAACTAAATGAAACTCCAACAAGAAGGGCTGACACTAGAGTGCAGAATATGGTGTTACAGTGCCATACTGTTAGATATTGAGAAAGTGCAGATAAAGAACAGTGCAATGCGGGTAGGTTGGTGGGTTGTTCCATCAGGTTGTCTGGGAGATCTGTACTTCAACCTTAGCGACATATTCTCCTTCTTCTTGCATTTGGCGTGCAGAGCCTAAAGTTGTCGGTCAACTTGTTTTATTTGATCATTTGTTTGTGCACGTTGGGTTGATTGCATTAGTCGAAACAGGGCGGACCACGTTTGCAATCTTTCACCCCACCTTAGCTACTGTTCATAGATCTGATAACTGGAGTACGCTATTCATGAATCTGGTGGTATGCACAGTCAGAGTTGGAAGGGTGGGGAGAGGGGGGTGGGCGGTGGGGTGGGCAGGGGTTGGAGGAGGATGGGACTGGGGCTAGATCCACAACTCTCTGTAATTTTATACGTCCTTGGGCAAAGCCGTTACCAGACCAAGTTGGGATACATCCCGATAGAATGCTTTTCACGTATGGGTATTGGGAAGAGTAATCGGAGACATGATCAACCTCCGTCGTCGCCTGAGGAGGTAGAGATGTTGGTGAGATTTCTTGGCCGTAGCTTCAATGCATTTGGTCCTGGACAAATAGTTGGTGACATTTTCGTTGAGGAATGTGAAGTTCTCAACCATTTCCACTTTGGTGTAATTTCACTTTGGTTCCACTGTTCGGGTCCTTGTTTCCCTCTCGTTAGCACCTCTTCCCCAGCCAACAATGGGCCATTGTGGACTCCACTCTCCCCAAGGTCATCTGTTGCCAGCCTGGATTTGTCTGGCCTTTTCTCATCTCCAGTTAATGTCCCCCCCCCACCTCCCCCCACCCCCACATCTCACCTCCATCTGAAGAAGGGTTCCGACCTGAAACGTCACCTATTCCTTTTCTCCAGAGATGCTACCCGACACACTGAAGGGCCTGGCTGATTTTTTCGGAGACTGCTGGCATAATTGACTGACGGTATCATGTCACCGAAAATGTCGTGGCGTGATGCGGTGGAATGCAGCGTGATGCGGCGTGATGACGTATTGACGCGCGGTGTCTCCTCAAGTGTTGCAACATTATTTTTGTTGCCACTGGATTTTGAAATGTTCAAAATCTTTCGGCGACCCTGATACGTCAGTCACCGAAAAAATTGCCAAGTGGGACAGGTCCTTGAGTCACCCCAGAGTTTTGTGTCTATATTTCTTGCGGTGGTTACTGATTGCAGCACGCACACTACCTCGTTTCCTGAACATCGCCTCATTCTACCTTCTGCTTGGATCATCTGGACCTTCCCCCACTGCTGTTCTTCTCTTCTCCTTGGCCGTGCTCAGATAACAAACCCTTTCACACTCAGTCACAATATTTATTTTTGATTTTCCTAATTCTATCACCGTCCCATTCCTGCACCGTTGCTGCCATTTCAATGGCCTCCATGGTCGATCTACTTACCCCCCACCTGGCTCCCCCTCCTGTTTATTAAGGGCCTGTCCCACTTAGGCGATTTTTTGGGCGACTGCCACAAATTTTTTAACATATTGAAAAATTTTCGTCAACAGTGGCGACAATTTTTGCTATCATAGGTTGTTACAGGTTGTCGTAGGTTGACGTAGGTTGTCGTAAGTTGTCATAGGTTGTCGTAGGTTGTCATAGGTTGTTGTAGGTTGTTGTTGGTTGTCAAAGGTTTTCATAGGTTGTCATAGGTTGTCGTAGGTTGTCATAGGTTGTCGTAGGTTGTCATAGGTTGTCGTAGGTTGTTATAGGTTTACGTAGGTTGTCATAGGTTTTCGTAGGTTGTCATAGGTTGTCATAGGTTGTCATAGGTTGACGTAGGTTGTCATAGGTTGTCATAGGCTTACGTAGGTTGTCATAGGTTGTCATAGGTTGTCATAGGTTGACGTAGGTTGTCGTAGGTTGTCATAGGTTGTCGTAGGTTGTCATAGGTTAACGTAGGTTGTCATAGGTTGTCATAGGTTGTCGTAGGTTGTCATAGGTTAACGTAGGTTGTCATAGGTTAACGTAGGTTGTCATAGGTTGTCATAGGTTGTCATAGGTTAACGTAGGTTGTCATAGGTTGTCATAGGTTGTCGTAGGTTGTCATAGGTTGACGTAGGTTGTCGTAGGTTGTCATAGGTTGTCGTAGGTTGTTATAGGTTTACGTAGGTTGTCATAGGTTGTCGTAGGTTGTCATAGGTTAACGTAGGTTGTCATAGGTTGTCATAGGTTGTCATAGGTTGTCGTAGGTTGTCATAGGTTGTCGTAGGTTGTCATAGGTTGTCATAGGTTGTCATAGGTTGTCGTAGGTTGTCATAGGTTGTCATAGGTTGTCGTAGGTTGTTGTAGGTTGTCGTAGGTTGTCATAGGTTGTCGTAGGTTGTCATAGGTTGTCATAGGTTGACGTAGGTTGTCATCAGTGCTGTCGTAGGTTGTCGCCAGGTGTCGTAGGTGAATTCCATTCAAACTAGTCCTGGCAGTCGCCTAAAGAGTTGCCTACGTGGGACAGGGCCATTACTGTTCTACAAGACCATTCTTTCGAATAGTGAAAGGCCTGGATAGAGTGGATGTGGAGAGGAAGTCTCCAGTAGTTGGAGAGTTTTGGACCTGAGGCCACAGCCTCAGAATAAAAGGACATAGCATTAGAAGAGAGGGTTTGTAGGAATTTCTTTAGTCTGTGGGCGGTGAATCTGTGGAACTCATCGCCACAGATGGCTGTGGGGGCCAAGTCAATGGGTATTTTTAAGGCGCAAATCGACAGATTCTTGATTAATCCGGGTGTCGGGGGTTATGGGGAGAAGGCAGGAGAATGCGGTTGAGTAGGTCAGCCATGAGTGAATGGTAGAGTAGACCTTTAGTGTAGAGATGCAGCACGAAACAGGACCTTCAGCCCAACGAGTCCGCGCCAAACAGTGATTTCCGTACACGAGCACTATCCTACACTAGGGACAATTTACAAACGTTATCAAAGCTAAGTAGACTACAAACCTGTACGTCTTTGGAGTGTGGGAGCAAACCGGAGGACCTGGAGAAAACCCACGCGGTCACGGGGAGAACGTACAAACTCCGTACAGACAGCGTCTGTAGCCGGGATTGAACCCGGGTGTCTGTCGCGGGGAGGCTGCGCCACCGGGCCACCCTCGTGTCACTGTGTTGTCCGAGGATGTTTGTGGTTCGGAGTCTGTTGTGTCTCCAACGTTACTTCTCATTGGATCATTCCCTTTAAGCCACAGATCCCATGGAATGACAGATCACAGGGACCCTGTAGCTGGGTCACCCACACATCGGGAACTCATTCTACTCCCACTTCCCCGATGACCTGATCAGGTTTCAGCATCCTTTCAGATGGCTACACACCTGTGCTGCAGGTGCTTCGCTTTAATACAGAGTACAACCCCTTAATTAAAGGCACAATGCCCCTTTCATTGTCCAGGATGGGCTGCATTTCACTGTTCATTAGCTCAACCCATACTGGGCTTTGGTCTATCCCACTGATGTTAAGAATGCCTCTATCTGTCCAGACCCTCATTGATAACAACCGGAAAGAAGATTTTGTCTCTCAAGGTATCGGTTTATTATTATCGTGTGTACCAGGATACATTCAAAAAATATTTTCCTTGCAAATCATACCATGCACGATAGGAATCAAACCATACATTAAAGCCCTGTCCCACGGTACGAGTTCACTCCAACAGTTCTCCAGAGTTGAAAAAAAATCAAACTCGTGGTAAGCACGGAGAATGGACGTAGCGGTTACGTTGGAGCTCGGGGACGTCTCTTAGCGGCTCGTAACGCTAACGCCAGGTACTCGGGAAGACTCGCTAGCGTCTGGTAAGCTCGGGAAGACCCGTGAAGATTTTTCAACATGATGAAAAATGTCCACGAGAGCGCCGAGTACCGACGAGCGGCCATTACCGTAAATCTCCGAGTTCGAATCAGGGCAAACTCGGGAGAGCTCTTGGAATGAACTCGTACCGTGGGACAGGACACAAAGTTTAGTTTAGTTTAGATCGACACAAAATGCTGGAGGAACTCAGCGGGTCAGGCAGCATCGCTGGAGGAAAGGAATAGGTGAGGTTTTGGGTCGAGACTCCTCTTCAGATACTGTCACGTGTACCAAACGACAGTGCAAAGTATTTGTTGCTGGCTAACCAGCCAGCAGACTGACTGTCCGTGATTATAATTGAGCCACGCACTGTGTGCAGATGCAGAATGAAGGGAATACCATTTAGTGCAAGATAAAGTCCAGTAAAGAATGATAAACGATAGTCTTAGAGTCTCCAATGAGGTAGATAGTAGTTCAGGACCGCTCTCCAGTTGGTGATAGGATGGTTCAGTTGCCTGATAACCGCTGGGAAAAAACTGTCCCTGAATCTGGAGGTGTGCGTTTTCACACTTCTGTACCTCTTGGCTGATGGGAGAGGGGAGAAGAGGGAGTGAACGGGATGAGACTGGTCCTTTTGATTATGCTACCAGCCTTGCCGGGGCAGCGTGAGGTGCAGATGGAGTCAATGGAAGGGAGGTTGGTTTTGTGTCATGGTCTGGGCTGCGTCCACAATTCTCTGCAATTCCTTGCGGTCTTGAATGGAGCTGTTCCCAAACTGAGTACCGCAGATTACAGCCACAGAGAAAGGGGTGAGGAAAGAGAAAGTGCAAAAAAAAAATTTCCAGGCCAGCAACAAGGTAGCTTGGAAGATCGAGAATACAGACTTAGTATAATGAGAGGTATGTAACAATGTGTTCCTGAATCTGGTGGTATGTACTTTCAATCATCTGTAGTTTCTACCCATGGGAGAAGAGAGGGGGTGGAAGATTGCAACCTTCATGTGGTCCGCCCTGTTTCGACTAATGCAATCAACTCGATGTGCACACATAGAAGATCAAATAGAACAAGTTGTCCAACAACTTTAGGCTGTGCACGCCACACGAAAGAAGAAGAAGGAGAAGAGGGAATAGACAGACAACACCTCATCTCTGGGGTCACAAGTCAAACCTTAACATTGTCACTTTATTTCCACCCACAATGAGACAGGTCCAGAGAATGTTCCATCATGTTCCAAGCCAAACTACCCATTGTATGCAAGAAGGATCCAAAGTGCTGGAGTAACTCTGCGGGTCAGGCAGCAGCTCTGGATAAGGAGTTAGTCTGAAGAAGGGTCCCAACCCGAAATGTCACCTCTCCATGTTCTCCAGAGATGCTGCCTGACCCGATGAATTACTCCAGCACTTTGTGTCCATCATGTAATCATGGATTAGCTTCCGAACAATTTGCTGAGGTGGAAGTCATTTCATGCAAAAGGTAATTGAGCAAGTCTGGGCAGTTTCTAGTTTGGGATCACTGCCTTTAGACCAGGGTCTGGGACTTTGGTTCGGTGCCCTGGATTAAGGTAATCATTCAGCTGATTCCTGCACCATTGGACTCAACTTGGGTGACAGAGTGAGGATATTGCAGTCTGTTGCCTAAGACTAAGCGCGGCACAGTGGCACAGCGGTATAGTTGCTGCCTCACAGCGCCAGAGACCCGGGTTCGATCCTGACCACAGATGCTGTCTGTATGGAGTTTGTACGTTCTCCCCGTGACCTGCGTGGGTTTTCTCTGGGTGCTCCGGTTTCCTCCCATACTCCAGGTTTGTAGGCTAATTGGCTTGGTATAATTGTAAATAGACCCTAGTGTGTGTGTGTGTGTGTGTAGGCTAGTGTTAGTTTGGGGGGATTGCTGGTCGGCATGCACTCGGT
Source organism: Raja brachyura (assembly GCA_963514005.1). Next base: position 6,993,014 of record OY740818.1, read on the forward strand.
GGATCGTAGGGCCAGTTTATGCTCTAAATCTCTAAAGTAAACTAAACCAAACTAGATGATGAACATTGCCTGAAAAATACAGTCTGCAATTTACACTATCCATCTAACAACAATCTGTTAAACAAGCTGAAGCAAGGAAGATTCTTCAGAAACAACTTAATTAAACTGTGAAAAAATATTTCCAAAGAGAAGCCTAGCAACATCAACCAGGCCTTGAGATGATATTGCCACAAAGTATTAACTTACATCACGTTGCCACTTCATATTCAGTTCAAGAAGGTGGCCTTGGATTTGGAACCTCCATTTCAAATCATCCCAAAGTACTTTATAAGCAATGAAGTCATTAGAAATGTTCTCACTGTTGCAAAGATTTGTATCTATCGATTTACATCGCAAAATGTCAATGACCTGAAAATCTCTTTTAGTTTTTCGTGTTAGTTTAGTTTAAAGATACAGCGCAGGACCAGGCCCTTCGGCCCACACTGACGAGCGATCCCCGCACACCAATACTACCCTACACATACTGGGGACAATTTTAGAATTATACCAAGTCAATTAACCTGCAAACCTGTATGGCTTTAGAGTATGGGAGGAAACCGAAGATCTTGCTTCAGATTTTTGCGATTCAGATCTTTGCGAAAATCCACGCAGGTCACGGGGAGGATGTACAAACTCCGTGCACCCGTAGGCTGGATCGAACCTGGGTCTCTGGCGCTGGAAGGCAGTAGCTTTACCGCTGCGCCACCGTGCTGCGATTTATTCTGGGTAAACGTACATCAGGAGTTGGGAAGAAGTTCAGAATAGGTAGGGGCAATGGAATCAAGAACCAGAGGACACAGTTTGAGCAGTTTAGTTTGTTGTCACATGTACTGAGGTACTGTGAAAAACTTTTGTTGCGTGCTAACCAGTCGGCGGAAAGCCAACACATGATTACAATCGAACCAACCACAGTGTACGGATATATGATGAAGGGAGTAACATGAATAACGTTTAGTACAAGATAAACATAAAGCCAGTAAAGTCCGATCAAAGATTGTCCCAGCGTCTCTATTGATGTAGATAGTAGTTCAGCACTGCTCTCTAATTCTTGGTAGGATGGTTCAGTTGTCTGATAATAGCTGGGAAGAAACTGTCCATATCCTGGATTAAGGTGGGGGTGGGGGGGAGATTGAACAGGAACCTGAGGGGTGACAATTTTACACAGAAAGTGGTAGGTATATGAAACGAGCTGCCAGAGCAGATAGTTGAGCAGGTACTATCACATCATTTAAAAACATTTGGGGTAGAATATGGATAGAAATGGTTTAGAGAGATTTGGGCCAAATGGAGGCAAGTGGGACTAGTGTAGAATAGGCATGTTGGTTGGAATGGGCAAGTTGGGCCAAAGGGCCTGTTTCCATGCTGTGTGACTCTATGAGTCCGTTGGAGTTTCTAGTTAATGGCAAAGTCCATTCAGTCCATTCAGTCCGAGGTGCAGGTGCCATCAATGGAAGCCCAGGTAACGATATGCAGCGAACTGCAAGTGCAGGAATCTTGAACAAAACACTAAGTGCTGGAGTAACTCAGTGGGTCAGGCAGCATCTGTGAAGGCAATTAATGGTTGACGCTTCGGGAGTTCCAAGATTTAGGCCCACCTACAATGAAGAAAGAGCGATATATTTCAGTCAGGAAGGAGCGGGAATTGAAAGGGAACATATAGGTGGTGGTTTTCCCGGTGGCACTTGTCCTTAATGGCAGAATACTGCTTTGAGAGGTGAGATTGGAGTAGTGTGCGTTTCAGTTTAGGTCATTTTCACGTGTACCGAGGTACAGTGAAAAGCTTTTGTTGCGTGCTAACCAGTCAGCGGAAAGACTATACATGATAACAATCGATCCGTCTGCAATCAAAAGATACACGATACAGGGAATAACGTAAATAATGTTTAGTGCACGATAAAGTCCAGTATAGTTCGGTCAAAGATCGGGCGAGGGTCTCCAAAGGCGTAGCTAGTAGCTCAGGACCACTCTCTAGTTGTGGTAGGATGGTTCAGTTGCCTGATAACAGCTGGGAAGAAACTGGCCCTGAATCTGGAGGTGTGCGTTTTCACACTTCTGTACCTCTTGCCTGATGGGAGAGGGGAGAAGAGGGAGTGGCCAGGGTGAGACTGGTCCTTGGTTATGCTGGTGACATAGCCCAGGCAAGTCCACGTGTAGACAAAAGTGCTGGAGAAACTCAGCGGGTGCAGCAGCATCTATGGAGCGAAGGAAATAGGCAACGTTTCGATGGGTTTCGGCCCAAAACGTTGCCTATTTCCTTCGCTCCATAGATGCTGCTGCACTTGCTGAGTTTCTCCAGCACTTTTGTCTACCTTCGATTTTCCAGCATCTGCAGTTCCTTCTTAAATACAAGTCCACAAGCGTGGCAGTATACATAGAAACATAGAAATTAGGTGCAGGTGTAAGCCATTCGGCCCTTCGAGCCTGCACTGCCATTCAATATGATCATGGCTGATCATCCAACTCAGTATCCCGTACCTGCCTTCTCTCCATACCCTCTGATCCCCTTAGCCACAAGGGCCACATCTAACTCCCTCTTAAATATAGCCAATGAACTGGCCTCAACTACCCTCTGTGGCAGAGAGTTCCAGAGACCCACCACTCTCTGTGAAAAAAGTCCTTCTCATCTCGGTCCTAAAGGATTTCCCCCTTATCCTTAAGCTGTGACCCCTTGGCCTGGACCTCCCCAACATCGGGAACAATCTTCCTGCATCTAGCCTGTCCAACCCCTTAAGAATTTTGTAAGTTTCTATAAGATCCCCTCTCAATCTCCTAAATTCTAGAGAGTATAAACCGAGTCTATCCAGTCTTTCTTCATAAGACATCCCAGGAATCAGTCTGGTGAACCTTCTCTGCACTCCCTCTATGGCAAGAATGTCTTTCCTCAGATTTGGAAACCAGAACTGTACGCAATACTCCAGGTATGGTCTCACCAAGGCCCTATATAACTGAAGTAGAACCTCCCTGCTCCTATACTCAAATCCTTTTGCTATGAACCCTGGTTACTATGGACCTCTTTATAATGGATTTTGGTTATAGCGGACAGACCTACTGACCTTCACCGCCAGACCGTGCTGCAGATGTCCCCCCCCGGCCCGCACCCCCTCCCCAACCGCTTCCAGGCCGTGCCTGCTGTCGCCACTGCCGAACCTCACCCCCACTCCGGCCCCCCGCGCGCCATGACCATCGACTCCAGCGATCCTCGCCTCTCTCGCGGCCCCCAGCAGGCCACGGCCGTCAACTCACCCGGATTCCAGGCCCAGCTCCAGACCGAGAGTCTGAGAAAGGGTCTCCACTCGAAACGTCACCTATCCGTAATCCCCAAAGATGCTGCCTGACCCGCTGAGTTAATCCAGCACTCTGTGCCCATTCATGTATTAACCAGCATCTGCACGTCATTGGTACATTTGTACAATGATACTCCCTTACCCCCCCCCCCCCATGGATTTACTGTACACTGTTTATGGATGATTTAATGTTTAATATTTAGATTGCTACTTCATTTTGGATGAATCTGAGGATTAGTTTTGTTTAGAGATAGTCAAAGTCAAAGTCAAAGTCAAAGTCAAAGTCAAAGTCAAAGTCAAAGTCAAAGTCAAAGGAGTCAAAATAGTTTATTGTCATGTGTCCCTGATAGGACAATGACATTCTTACTTTGGTTCATAGTAGACATTGACTACAAAACAGATCAGTGTGTCCATATACCATAATATACGTAAATACACACATGAATGAATAAATTGATAAAGTGCAAATAACAGATAGAGGGCTATTAATGTTCAGAGTTTTGTCCGAGCCAGGTTTAATAGCCTGATGGCTGTGGGGAAGCAGCTATTCCTGAACCTGGACGTTGCAGTCTTCAGGCTCCTGTACCTTCTACCTGAAGGTAGCGGGGAGATGAGTGTGTGGCCAGGGTGGTGTGGGTCCTTGATGATACTGCCAGCCTTTTTGAGGCAGCGACTGCGATAAATCCCCTCGATGGAAGGGAGGTCAGAGCCGATGATGGACTGGGCAGTGTTTACTACTTTGTGTAGTATTTTCCACTCCTGGGCGCTCAAGTTGCCGAACCAAGCCACGATGCAACCGGTCAGCAAGCTCTCTACTGTGCACCTGTAGAGGTTAGAGAGATACAGAGCGGAAACAGGCCCTTTGGCCCACCGAGTCCGTACTGACCAGCAGTTTCCGCACATTAACAACATAGGAGGCACAATATACAATTACACCAAGCCTACAAACCTGTATATCATTGGACTGTGGGAGGAAACCGGAGCACCCGGAGAAAACCCACAGGGTCCATGGGGAGAAC